>JAPPVO010000059.1:36142497-36560535 GCA_030407325.1 Camellia japonica
CTCGTACTCCTGGGGATGTTAACCCGGATGCCACAGTCCTGTCTAGGTCGTCTTTTTCCTTTTCATTTGAGTCTGTTGTAAATGAATCGGACGATTTGGATGAACTTAATGAGATGAGTGACTGTGTTTTCGAGTATTTTTCTGTGCCCTTGATTTATTGCATTAATTCAGACTTTCAAAACTTTGATGAAAACGGACGAGGATAAGTTCCTCCGGTTTTGCAACGTTTAATTGAGCAAGAGCAAGAGAGATTTGTTAAACCTTTAATGGATGAAATCATTACCGTGAACATTGGTACTGAGGAGGACTCGCGGCTGGTCCCAGATCGGGATCCACGTTGTCTTCGGAGGAACGCGAGCGCTTAGTCGCTTTATTAAAAGATTTCAAAGATGTTTTTGCGCGTGGGTCCTACGAAGACATGCCTGGAATCGATCTGAGATTTTACAGCATCGGATCCCCCTTGACCCCGAGGCCCGACCTGTCAAACAAAACTCAGAAGGATCTGCCCGGATTGGGCTCTCAAGATTAAGGAAGAGGTCACCAAGCAAATCGACGCAGGCTTCCTGCTGGTATCAGAGTATCCGACTTGGTTGGCCAACATTGTTTCCGGTGCCGAAGAAAGATGGCAGGATCCGGGTGTGTGTGGACTTCAGGGATTTGAACAGAGCTAGTCCGAAGGACGACTTTCCCTTACCGCATATCGATGAGTTTGGTAGATTTCACAGCGGGGCATGCTTTGCTCTCATTCATGGATGGCTTCTCGGGCTACAACCAGATAGTGATGGCCAGCCAGACCGGGAAAAGACTGCATTCACCACCCCGTGGGGGACGTATTGCTACAGGGTAATGCCGTTTGGGCTGAAGAACGCTGGAGCTACTTATCAACGGGCCGCGACCACAATATTACATGATATGATCCACAAAGAGGTTGAGGTGTATGTGGACGACATGATTGTCAAGTCCAAAGAAAGAGAGGGCCACTACACCGCCTTGCATAAGTTTTTTCAAAGGATCAGGGAATTTCGGTTGCGGCTAAACCCTCAGAAATGTACATTCGGTGTTACAGCGGGAAAAATGCTGGGGTTTCTGATCACACAGAGAGGCATCGAAGTCGACCCTTCCAAAATCAAGGCCATCCTAGAAATGCCCCCACCAAGGACTGAAAAGGAGGTGCGAGGCTTTCTGGGTAAAGTGCAATTCATAAGACGGTTTATCTCAAAATTAACCTTGACTTGTGAACCACTTTTTGGTCTCCTGAAGAAAGGCAAGAAATTCCAATGGACGGCCGATGTCAAGCTGCATTTGAACAGATTAAAGAATATTTACAGAACCCCCCGTGTTGTCACCGCCAGAACCAGGGAAACCGTTGATTTTGTATCTGTCAGTGACTGAACTACAATGGGCTGCATGCTTGCACAAGAATCAGAAGACAAGGTGGAGAGAGCCATCTACTATCTCAGCAAGAAGATGCTGGAGTATGAGACCCGATATACACCGTTGGAAAAGGCTTGCTTAGCTTTGGTATGGGCTACCAGGAAGCTGCGGCACTACCTGTTAGCTCACTCTGTAATGTTGGTTTCACGACTTGATCCCATCAAATATCTTTTTGAGAAACCAGCACTTACAGGTAGGCTAGCTCGTTGGTTGCTGTTGCTCTCCGAATTTGATCTCACGTACGTGACACGCAAGTCAGTGAAAGGAAGAGCAGTGGCAGAGTTCCTTGCCGACCACCCGGTTGAGGGGGATGAAGCAGTTGAGTACCTGTTCCCGGATGAATCAATTATGCATATCGACGATGAAACTTGGACGATGTACTTTGACGGAGCGTCAAATCAACATGGGTATGGGATAGGAGTGTTGCTGATAGCACCCGACAATTCCCGTATCCCTCTCGCCTTCAAACTCCGATTCAAAGTCTCGAACAATGAAGCAGAATATGAGGCGTGCATCGCTGGTCTAGAAGCAGCCCTGGAACTAGGGGCAAGACGGTTGGACGTCATTGGGGACTCGAACCTTGTTGTGTCTCAAGCTAAAGGAGACTGGAAAGTGAAAGAGGAAAAGATGATGATGTATCACCAGACCTTGGATTTGCTGATTCCTCGGTTTGAGAAGCTAAGTTTTACTCATCTACTAAGAGAGAACAACAGGTTCGCAGATTCTTTAGCAACTCTATCTTCTATGATAGACATCCCGTGTGGAGTCCGGATGCGTCCAGTCATCATCGACCAGAAATTTGCACCTGCCTACGAGTCGATTGCCGCTATAGATGAAGTTCAGGACGAAAACCCCTGGTATTACGACATCTGGAACTTCTTGAGAAAGAAGCATACCCGCCAGGGGTAAATGCCAAAGACAAAAGGGCAATCAGGAGAATGGCAGTTCAGTTCATCATCTGCGGGGGTAAACTGTATAAAAGGGGTCATCTGGGAATGCATAAACTGTGCGTTGATGCCGAAGAGTCAAAGCGTCTGATGGAAGCCATCCACGGGGGAGAATGTGGTGCGCACATGAATGGGGTAATGTTGGCACGGAAGATCCTCAGACAGGGTTATTACTGGTCCACCATGGAGGAGGATTGTATTGGTTTCGTCCGGCGATGCCACAAATGTCAGATTCATGCAAATCGCATGAACATTCCGCCGTCAAAGCTGTACAACATGACTTCGCCATGGCCGTTTTCAGTCTGGGGAATTGATGTAATCGGAGCAGTTACGCCGAAGGGGTCGAATGGGCATGAGTTCATCTTGGTAGCGATAGATTATTTCACAAAGTGGGTTGAGGCCCAATCTTATGCGGTGTTGAAGGCTTCGCACGTCGCAAAATTTATCAGAAACAACATCATCTGTCGCTACGGGGTCCCAAACGAAATAATTTCAGACAATGGTTCCCACTTCAAGAAGGAGGTGATTGATTTGTTGGAGAAATACAATGTGGCTTTTCATAAGTCGTCTACCTATCGGCCGCAGACCAATGGAGCGGTTGAGGCCGCCAACAAGAATATCAAGCACATACTGCAGAAGATGGTGGAAACCTACCGGGACTGGCCAGATAAGCTGCCGTTTGCTCTGTGGGGCTACCGGACTTCAATCAGAACTTCTACTGGGGCGACTCCGTATTCTCTGGTTTATGGGATGGAGGCCGTTCTACCTATTGAGATTGAGGTTCCGTCATTACGAGTATTGGCCGAGTGTCAAATAGCCGAGGCAGACTGGCAACAGAGCAGATTTGAGGAACTCATGCTTTTCGATGAAAGAAGACTGAAAGCACTGTACCACATTCAAGGCTATCAACGCAGAATTGCCCGGGCTTTCAACAAGAAGGTTAAGTCCAGGAATTTAAAAGAAGGAGATTTGGTGCTCAAGGACAACCGAGCTCCCATCCACGACCCAAGGGGCAAGTTCAGACCTAATTGGACTGGTCCCTACATCATCAAGTCAATCTGGTCAGGTGGAGCTGTGGTTCTGATGGATCTAGATGGCTTAGAGTTTTCCCAACCGATCAACATGGACAAGTTGAAGAAATACTACCCTTGAGAGGCTCGCTAGGCCGAAAACCCGAAAGGGCGACCTAGGCAAAACTCAGAGCACAGAAAATTTGAAATTATAAAAACTGAGCTCGCAAGGTTGAAAACCCGCAAAGGGCGGCCTTGGCAAAAGTTAGAGCGCAAAAGGAGAGTGAAAATACCCGAGCGAACCCAAGCCTGAACTACGTAAGGCTTGATTCCCATCTTTGGGATACGTAGGCAGCTTCACCCTGAAGTTCAGCCATAAACTTTTCCCCGATCAACTTTGTCCATATTGATCATCTCAGTCATCTTTGTCCATCAGCATTCATCGTGATCTCCGGTACAGTGCTATTCAGACTAGGGGCAACTTTCCGTTGCAATGAAGTGCTGCGGTACCATTCAAACTAGGGGCAACTTTCCAGTTGCTAGGATCCGGGGTTGTGCATCCCAGTGACAGATCTCAGGCGTGTCCAGTTCTGATCCATATCGAAAATAGTTTTGAAAAGTTTTAATAAAAGTTGACTTTGTTCAAATTAATCTTTTCACAACTAAGACCATTTTTGGACCAAAGCGGAAAACCTTCAGTACCACAACCTTCAATTTCATTGATTTCAAAACAGAGTTCTCTTGCTCTTGCATACAATTGAAGTTGCTTTTTATTACACTCATAATGAAAACTTGAAAGTACTAGTAAAGCAATAAATCCGGGGCATAGTTAAGTCAGGTGTCCCTGCGCCCCCTTCCAGAGCTGGTTGAAGTCTCTGATGCCAACCTAGGCCCAACCTGTGCTTCTTCGTTGAGCCAATCCCAGCACTCGTCAGACAAAGTGCAACTAAAAGTGGGAGCAGGGGCCAGAAGTTCTCTAATTCCCCACGCTGCGGCCTGCCGAGCCAGCTGTGCGCCTCGAACCGGGAATGTAGCCGGATACTCTATCCCCTCTGGTGGGCAAGTCTGATCATGGCCAAATTGGCGCAGAATACGGAATGGGAAATAGAATATGCAGTGAGTCAAGCCGATCAATCGAATCCCGACCTGCCGAGACATGCTGTAGCTCATTGTCGGGAGATTGAGCCAAGGACAGCGCCACGCAATGCGATCTGCCGACAAATTGCACATCCATTCAAACCACCATCCCTCATCAAGGGCGTCGACTAGGCGTTGTCGAAAGAAGTAGCCGCGGGCTGAGTAAGCAGGGCAAGAATCCACAACCTGCAATTTATCCATCAACCATACCTGGGGAGGGATGAAAAATGAGAGAATAAAGAATAGAGAGATGTACGATGAGAGAAAAGTAAGAAAAAGGTTTTGTGAGAAAAACCGAGCCTGAGGGCCGAGTGATGTGAGCAAATACATATGCGAGATCGGGTGGGAAACATTACCTGTAGCAGTAGTGGACTCCCTGCGAACCTGGTTGTCTCCCGACGGTGGAAAGCATCCAAGCCCATCAATGTCTCAGCCAATGTCATGGCGATGCAACTCTTTCCTTCTTCAAGCCTTGAGCCACTTCAATCAGACGGACGCTGGATCCTCCAAAGCTTGAGGCAAACAGAAAATGAGATAACATGCATAAGCAGAGGGCGTGCCGCCGGAAGCCTTGCCAATGATGGTCGCTGCGGTCTCCAGCATCGGAGAACCGGTAAATCAGGCTTGGGATATCCAACATTCCGTTACAAATCAGGGATCGAGCATCATGCGCGTTGAGCCCGCACATCCGCCCTAAGGTTTGAGCATAGCCAAAATTGAGTTGGGGCAAGATTTCCTCACCTCGCTCGGATTCCATTAAAACTTGAAAGTCTTCAAAAGTGGGACATACCTCTTGCCCTCCGAAGCTAAAGACATGCGTCACGGGGTTCCAGAATCTTGCCGCGGCATGGAGAAAAGGGAGGTGCAGTGGAGTACGACTCAGTGGGAATAGTGCATTCAAGCCAAAACCCCGGAAGTTCAACTTTTCCGAGCCATCTAAAGAGGAGATCCAAGATGTGAGATTTTCTACGAGAAATGCCTCCATTTTTGTGCAAAGCAGTGATGAAATGAATAAGTTCCAAAGTTGGAGCTTTTATAGGGGGTGAAACACTATTCGAAGGACAAGTGTCAGAAGTCTGTGGGCTGCAGGAAAAAGTGGCCGGCCGGCCACCTATTCTAGCAGGCCGGCCATCTTTGTTTCAAAAACTGGCCGGCCGGCCACCTTTCAGTCTCCAAAAAGCAAAATGTGGCCGGCCATGCTCATTGGTCCTGTCTTGCCCCCCCCGGAAGGAAGTTTGAGGCACTTTCACGCATCGGGAATGTTGGAGGCCTTCATTTTTCTCAGTTCCGGATGCGTCCCAGCACCCAGATTGTCCGAAGTACGCTGTGTTGTGTTTTGCTTATCGAGTTGTAAGTTTTGTCGAGCTGTCGTATTTTGTGTTTTGAGTCGTTACTCTTTGTTTACGCAATTTTGTTAAGTCTTGTTTATCGAGTAGTCAACATTGTTGTATTTTGCTTATCGAGTTGTAAACTTGCTAAGACTCTGTTATTTCTTAGTGAGTCGAGTTGTTTGATTTGTTGCGTCGGTTCATTACCTGACCCGGTAAAAATACAAAGCACATTTCCATTCAATTCCATCTTTGTGCAAAATGATGCGATGCGATGCTAAGATCTTCAAATACAAACACATTTTCAAAAGCTGTTTCATTCCATCATGTTTTACAACAAATAAAGGTACAAGTTTTACAGAAAATAAAACTGCCTAACAATGTGCAAAGTGCTACAAACTACTAGCAAAAAGGAAAATAAAGCAGGAAACAGCAGCATCAATGTCCTCGGGAGCGGGAATGAGGAGCCCCCCTCATCCTCTTCTGCGGGACAACCTCTGCATCACCATCATCATCCGGGTCGGAGCTGTCATCCTCAGGATCCCCCTCAGCCTCGCCCCCACTCCCGGAACCAAGACCGGAGTCCCCCTCCTCAGCAGATGTCTCTGACTGACGGTCTGCAACCTCCTCCTCCTCCTCCTCATCGGGCTCCGCCTCTATAACATGTGCCCTGCGTCTGCGAGACGACCCCGCTCCCCGAGCTCCTCGGAAAGGCCTGGATGGCCCAGCTCCCTGAAAAGGCCTGGATGGCCCAGCTCCTCGGAAGGGCCCAGATGGCCCAGCACCTCGAAAAGATCCAGATGATCGACCTCCCTGAGAAGGCCCGGGTGGCCCGGCCCGCGGCGGAGCATACACAGGAGGCATCTGAAAGTGAAGAGTTCAATACATCAGTTCAAATATGGAAATCAGATGCAAGTACAATATGTGAGTGAGGTGTGTGTCAGATGTGTTCTACACAAACAGCCTATCAAAGCAGTGGAATGTTCAAAACCAGCGTGTCATCAGAAATATGATAAATGCAGGAAAATGAACAGTACCTGTACACCCATAATGGCCAGCTGCGCCTCCCTCCGTAGGATCATGCCCTCGAATGTGGCCAGCATCCCAAGCATCTCATCCATGTACTCAACTGGAGGCTACAAATACAAATGCAAAACTATCAGTAAAGGAATGAATGTCCAAATATCCGACTGATAAATCAAAGCTGTAAAACATACCGGTGGTGAATCGGGGTCTCTGACATATCTGTGATCAGGAAGGAGAGGCTCTAGCGAGACCTGGTAAGGAGCCCCGAATCGCCAACTCGTCAACTCGGTCGGCATGTCTGGCCACCCAGGATGATGAAAAGTCGGTGGGATCGGTGGAATGAATCCGCGCCCACCTCTGGATGCACCAGCCCTGCTGGAGGAAGGGATGTCCGTAGCACGAGCCTGACTCGAAGATGGTACATCAGTAGGCCTCAGTGATGGAGTGCGCACTCCCGTCAAGGGGGCCATCAGATATGTGTGACGATAAGTGGCGTAGTCCCCGTCCGTGAGATGTAGCAAAGCATCAATGCCTAGCATAGCACTAACGACATCCTAAGTAGAGAGCCTATCAGCAGTCCGCATACTGGCTGGAGGCACTGCAGGAGGGTCCTGAGAAATGTACCCCCATACCTGACGCAAAAAGCGTTCCCCCAGGAACCATGCCCTACCGACCGGCCCCTCGAGCAGGACCCTGTACTGGGAAGTGCCCGATCCTCCAGCATACTGAAATCGGAGACCATCGCCCAAGATCGCCCAGGGCTGCCACGTAATCTGCAAATAACCAGTGCATAAACCAATCGGAAATCGGGGATATACAGGGCGAATCAAAGATGAAAACGGAAAGAAACTGAGAGTTTTGAAATACCTCTGTCGTCCGCACAGTGTCAAAATACTGCCGCAGATAGAAGAGAGTCTCTCGGGGTCTCGGCCGGTGCTGGCCCTCGAATACCAATGAATACGGGGTCACGAGGGGCCCTGCCACCACCAACTCTGGGCCAACGTCGGAAAATATACGTAGACCCATAACTGTGGAAAACAATGCAGAATGTGAATACAAAGTGCTGAGAGCAAAATACAGAGTGCAAAGTGCGCCGTGTGTGCAATGTACAAGTAATGGGGAGCAGAAATGTCAATCAAGAGGACAGAAAGTACCTCCCAAGCTCTCCAATAACCACCAAGCAAGTCTCCCTGCCCGCGGGAGGTCGCGCTCATATAGCAGTAAAGGGTAGCCAGGCCGGCGCCACCCCAGTCGTACCGACTGACCTGTGACAGGTCCACCAGAGCGCTCAGTAGATACAACCCGACCGTGTTCCCTCTATCGGCAAACAGAGTCGTCCCGAAGAGGAACATAAGGAAACCACGGGCGTACTGCTCCGCCTCCTCAGGGGTCTCAGGCTCCATCTCCTCCCTCCGAAAATGGGAAGAGAACCAGGTGTACCGGACTCTCCTAGAAGCTCTGTCCACAGGCGGGCGGGCCCCCAAAAGATGTAACCAAGCGGCCTTCCATTCGCCCATGTCCTTGTCGTAAGGAATGGACCAGCCTCCTATATCCAAGCCGGTCAGTACAGCAAAATCCAGCGGGGTCATGGTCAAATCCCCGGTAGCGGAGAAATGGAAGGAGTTGGTGGTGTCCCACCATCTCTCCACCAGAGCTGCCAATAGCGTCCTCCGGGCCGGACAATGTGATAACCCCACGCAGAAGGCCCCGAACCCTGCTAAATCAACTAAATCCCGGATAGCCTCCGGGAGCTCAGCATACCACTCTCTCGCAGCGGTGGAGCCATATCCCCGCACGGTGCGAGAACCAACCTGCATTCAGAATGAATACATGTGTCAGTACGCAATGAAATGAAAGCTGTGTGCAAGTAATGAACCGTGTGCAAATGAAATGTAATGAGCCGTGTGCAAATGAAATGTAATGAACTGTGTGCAAATGAAATGAATAAGCTGTGTGCGAAGTAAAATAGGACTGCGTGTTCTATACTCTCAACCAGTGTGTGCTGTGTGTTCACCGTCAATTTGAGCTGTGTGTTCAGAAAATCTGAGTTAGGGCTGCGTGTTTTACTCTAAATCCGTGTGTGCGGTGCGTTCACCGTCAATTTGAGCTGTGTATTCAGAAAATCAGAGTTTGGGCTGCGTGTTCTACTCTCAACCAGTGTGGGCTGTGTGTTCACAATCAATTCGAACTGTATGTTCAGAAAATCTGATTTAGGGCTGCGTGTTCTACTCTCAATCAGTGTGTGCTGTGTGTTCACCGTCAATTTGAGCTGTGTGTTCAGAAAATCTGAGTTAGGGCTGCGTGTTCTACTCTAAATCAGTGTGTGCTGTGTGTTCACCGTCAATTTGAGCTGTGTGTTCAGAAAATCAGAGTTTGGGCTGCGTGTTCTACTCTCAACCAGTGTGGGCTGTGTGTTCACCATCAATTCGAACTGTATGTTCAGAAAATCTGATTTAGGGCTGCGTGTTCTACTCTCAATCAGTGTGTGCTGTGTGTTCACCGTCAATTTGAGCTGTGTGTTCAGAAAATCAGAGTTTGGGCTGCGTGTTCTACTCTCAACCAGTGTGGGCTGTGTGTTCACCATCAATTCGAACTGTATGTTCAGAAAATCTGATTTAGGGCTGCGTGTTCTACTCTCAATCAGTGTGTGCTGTGTGTTCACCGTCAATTTGAGCTGTGTGTTCAGAAAATCAGAGTTTGGGCTGCGTGTTCTACTCTCAACCAGTGTGGGCTGTGTGTTCACCATCAATTCGAACTGTATGTTCAGAAAATCTGATTTAGGGCTGCGTGTTCTACTCTCAACCAGTGTGTGCTGTGTGTTCACCGTCAATTTGAGCTGTGTGTTCAAAAAATCTGAGTCAGGGCTGCGTGTTCTACTCTCAATCAGTGTGTGCTGTGTGTTCACCGTCAATTTGAGCTGTGTGTTCAGAAAATCAGAGTTTGGGCTGCGTGTTCTACTCTCAACCAGTGTGGGCTGTGTGTTCACCATCAATTCGAACTGTATGTTCAGAAAATCTGATTAGGGCTGCGTGTTCTACTCTCAATCAGTGTGTGCTGTGTGTTCACCGTCAATTTGAGCTGTGTGTTCAGAAAATCAGAGTTTGGGCTGCGTGTTCTACTCTCAACCAGTGTGGGCTGTGTGTTCACCATCAATTCGAACTGTATGTTCAGAAAATCTGATTTAGGGCTGCGTGTTCTACTCTCAACCAGTGTGTGCTGTGTGTTCACCGTCAATTTGAGCTGTGTGTTCAGAAAATCTGAGTCAGGGCTGCGTGTTCTACTCTCAATCAGTGTGTGATGTGTGTTCACCATCAATTTGAGCTGTGTGTTCAGAAAATCTGAGTTAGGGCTGCGTGTTCTACTCTAAATCAGTGTGGGCTGTGTGTTCACCGTCAATTTGAGCTGTGTGTTCAGAAAATCAGAGTTTGGGCTGCGTGTTCTACTCTCAACCAGTGTGGGCTGTGTGTTCACCATCAATTCGAACTGTATGTTCAGAAAATCTGATTTAGGGCTGCGTGTTCTACTCTCAATCAGTGTGTGCTGTGTGTTCACCGTCAATTTGAGCTGTGTGTTCAGAAAATCTGAGTTAGGGCTGCGTGTTCTACTCTAAATCAGTGTGTGCTGTGTGTTCACCGTCAATTTGAGCTGTGTGTTCAGAAAATCAGAGTTTGGGTCGCGTGTTCTACTCTCAACCAGTGTGGGCTGTGTGTTCACCATCAATTCGAACTGTATGTTCAGAAAATCAGAGTTTTGGGCTGCGTGTTCTACTCTTAGTCAGTGTGTGCTGTGTGTTCACTTTCAAATTCGGGCTGTGTGTTCGACGAATCAGTGCTTGAGGCGTGTGTTCAATTCTTAACTAATGTGTGCCGTGCGTTCACAATCAATCAATGAGCAGAGTGTTCAGAAATTCAAGTGTTTAAGCCACATGTTCTGAATGCAAACAAAGTACTATGTCATAGGCTAAACTGTGTGTTCAAGCATGGCAAAAGCGCGAAATGCACGAAAAATGCAGAAAATGAAATAAAAATACCTCTCGTGCCTCGTAAGAGAGGTGATGCTCTGGCTCTCGCAGAAGTAAATCTCCGGGTGCTCGATCATCAAAGGCAGTGTAATGACGAAAAATGGCCCGCGGAAGAACGTGTACCGGCGGGGCGTATCTCTCGGGAATAAAGGGTCGGACCCTCGGGGGTAGCGTCATGACATCGAAGTCATCCCCGGCACCTGGAGAACCTCCACCGTGAGGAAAATTACCCGCCATTTCAGAAAATCTGCAAAAGGAGCAAAAAGGAGCAAAAATGAGCCAAAATTGGAAAAAGTCAACAAAAGTCAACTCTCGGGAAATGAAAAAGTCAACAAAAGTCAACCCCGGGAAAATCTTCCAAATATTGAGACAAACTTACCTCAAGTGGTGAAAATGAGAAAAGAAGCGCCGAAATCAAAATTTAATCGGTCCAAAGTGCTTGAAATCGAATGTTTTCGCGAAAACAACTTGCGTGGGAGGCTGAAAAGCGCGTATAAAGTGCAGATCTGAAGGAGAAAATGGTTTGGGAGGCAAGAGGAGAAGATTTCGCAGCTGTGGGTGTGAGCTCGAAGTGAATGGATGAGAGAATATAAAGAAAAAGGGGTGAAAAGACTAATTTGCCCACGGTTTTGGGCAGGTGGCCGGCCGGCCACCTTTTCTGGCTGGCCGGCCATTCACTTTTTGAAAGATGGCCGGTGGCCTCCCCTAGGGAAAATAACTGGCCGGCCATGTCCCCCACATGCTCACCTAGCTCTCTGCAAATTTTGAGGAAGATTGGAGTTCCCGGGACCTGAAAAAGTTCAAGAAAAGTGTACTTTCTGACGCGAAATTGCTCCGCCGGAACTTCAGCTGCAATTTCTGACATGTGTCTCATCATCATTCACCGAAATCAAAGTCTATCCTTTTTGAATGTGTTGTAATCTCTCCGGGAAGTGAACCGGAGGCCACGATCGAGTCACCTCCGCCGAAATGCGCGTTTCCTTGCTCGTTGTTTCGCAACAAACGGACGCCCTGGTTTATGTTCGTTTTGCATTGTTGTGCGCATAACCTGCATTCTCACGAACATACTTGCATTGTCATGCATGTTTTCTTGATATTATCATACCTCTGTGCTTGAGCATGCGTCGTCACGCACGTTCCCTTCTCGTATTGCGATGCATTCGCTCGCCGGCACTGCGTGTGTCAAACTATCAGAATCACATTGAATATATGTTGTTAGCATATTGCTCTTGTTGAATCTCTCTTTTTGCAGGCACGATATTGTATGTACGGTTCATTTGAGGGTGGTGCGACCAGACGAATCGCGCAGGTATCGTATCTTCTCCGTGTGAGACGCGACGAGAATTGAATAATTCTCCGCACTCTTAACTGCATGAAATGTAGTTGTTGCTTTGCATTCTTGCTTAAAACTGTTGCATCTATTTGCGAATACTTGCTTCATTACAGCTTGCTGCATTTGCATGATCATCTGTCTCCGTGCATATCGCTTTGCTTTTTGCCCCCTTGCCTGCGGGCACGCCTGCGGGCATATCTCTGTTCGTCTTGCATGATTGTCTAAGTCTTCGGCCTTGTCAAAAATGGGTCGTCTCTGGGCTTTGACATTCACTCCCGTCACTTGTGACTTCCGAGTTCTGTCAAAGAGGGGCAACTGTAGACACCCCATTTTTGACCGACCTTAGGACTCAGACGTCACCGATTGAGCGCTTGGTGATGTTGCATATTGTGCTCGTTCAGAAGTCTCAGAGTCGCGGCCGTGAGCCCTGCCTCCGGACTTCCGAACCCTCTTCTGTACCTTACCTCGGTTTGCGAACCAGACTTGGTTTCCTCTGTTTCTTTTCCTGAGGGGAGGGAAAGGTCCTGTAGACCATCTCTCAGTGGCCGTGGGCTACATTTCGTGGCCGTAGGCCATTTTGCCCATTTCGGAGCCTGGTTCCCGGTTTTCGGAGCCGTCAGGCCGTGTGCCTCGGTTCGGGACCGCCTAACCATCTCCGACTGCTCCGGTTTTTGGCATGCATCTCATTTACTCCCCTTTGAGGGACACTGAGGCTTGAAAAATCCATTTCGTGGTCGAATGCTACTTTCAGTACTTAACGGCCTATTTTCGAGACCCCGAACTGCGTGTTTTGGCCCCCGAGCGTTCGTTTTGCATCGGTTTTTGTTCATTTTTGGCAGGTACCTCTGTTTTATCACCAGGAAGGTCACTGAATGGTGGGAGGCCAGCAATTGTCTCAGCAACCAGTTATGTTCCTCCGGCGCCCTCCGACGCCGTTTTTCTCACTTCCGAGCCAATGTTGACCACCCTAGGGCCATTTTCTTCAACCCCAAACCACATATTTGTGTTGTACACACATGGGAGGACCCTAAAAGTCTATGGCCGGCCAGTAATTGTTGTTGAACCTTTTGAACCCCTCCTAAAAGTGGCTTGTTGTCTCTTCTGTTTTACAGTTGCCAATTTCCAACCACAGGGTTTTGTTGAGGACACATGGGAGGACACCTTTTTGTGGTGGCCGGCCAAAAATTCCTCTGGACCATTTTGCCCCTTGGCCGGCCGGCCATAGGGGGTGGCCGGCCGGCCACCTGCAGCTTTGATACCTGGCCGGCCAGCTTCCTTACAGGGAGTACATTACAGCTGTGCATTGTTTTCCCTCCAAAAACTGCATCCGGAGGGAACTTTTTTTGGAGGGAAAATTGATGCCATTTTCCCTCCACATTTTCCCTCCATTTCCCCTCCATTCTTGCCTACATAACAGAGCCTCCAGCTCTGTTTTGAGGGTTGGAAAAAACCCTCTTTGAGCTCTTGCATCATATCTCCCTCCATCTCTCTCATTTTCTTCAAAATTCCTAAGTTCCAACCTCATTTCTTCATCACCACCAAGCACCACCACCACCACTCCATTTCCAGCAACTTGGGAAGCTTTCCAGCAGCTAGGAGGTGTCATTTCTCAAGCCAAAAGGAAGCAAAAGCATTGGTCTTCAAGGGTAAGCCATTTTCCCCCTTTTGTAGCTCAATTTTGCACCATTTTTCTAGCCTCTTTGCTTGATGTTTTGGGCTCCGACCCTAACTGAAAGGGTCATTTTTTTGAGCCATTCTTCATGTTTGTTGAAGGGCTCAACCCTGTTTGAGCCCCCCATTTGGTACTTGCTTCAATGCCCTCTTGTATGCCATTATTTTGCATGGTATTTCTAGCCTATGTGTAGTCTGTTTTGAGACATGATATAAACTGAAAATAGGCCTATTTTGAGCCCCTCTACAACATTGTAGAAGGGCTCAAACTTTTTTGGGACCTCCATATACCACTTGCTTCATCACCCCTCTTTGGTCCTTGTTTTTGCATGCTTTTTTAGGCTTATCTAGCTTCTGTTTTCGGCCATGATCAGAACTGAAAGTGGCCATATTTTGACCCCCTTGTCATGTTTCATTAAGGGTCCTTGGCTGTTTGGTGTATATTTTTCCTATTTCATGTTATACCATCTTGTGGCCTCAATCTTGCATTGCATTTTGAGCATGCTTGCATACTGATTTGGGGGATGTCATAAACTGTAAATGTTCATATGTTTGGTCCCTCTTCAGTGTTGTAGAATGGTATTTTTATGTTTGGGCTTTGCATCTATCACTTGCCTCATTGCCTCCCTTGCTGAGCCATTTTTGTATGCCATTTTAGCCCTACTTGTGATTGCCGTTTGGCCATGTTTTGAACTGTAAAAATACTAATTTTGGGGCTTCCTTGCTTCTTCTTTTTCATGTCATATTCAAATTATGCATGTATTGTATAGCTACAAGGCATTTCGGGTGCCTAATTTCACATTTCGGGACCATTTCATGCATCGGGTTTCGTTTTACCGGGTTTCGGGGCTGTTTTGCCCCTCATCTTGCCACTGATTTTTGCATGTTTGCATACTATATTCCGTGTCTTTGCCATGTCTCATTAGAGTGGCATTACAGTGCCTGAGGGTCCGTCCTCGATTTGCGTGCACGCATGCACGCATTTCGAGATATCTTGTTTTCATCTGATGGCCTCCTATGTGAGTGTGGCTGGGGCTCTCTCATGTTGGTGTAAGCCCATTATTGCATTGCGTATGCCATTTCACCCATAGCATTGTGCATGCCCGGTTCTGTATTACCTCTTGTAGCGTGTATGCCATCCCATAACATTGTGTATGTTAGGATTGCGTATTAGTTGCATTTCATGCATGTCATGCATATTGCATCGTGTCCGGGATAGGAGTTAGCCCGGGCACTGGAAACGAGGCGCGTTTCGTACTCCGAGTAACGGAATGTATCTCAATTCCCGAGTCACCGACGCTCCGGATTATCCGTGATGGAGTTAGGTTTTGTTGTAGCATTCATATGCATTCATCCTATATTGAGTTGTGCAATTCGGCTCCTCGGCCATCATGCATCGATATGCATGATTGGTGGCACGAGGATCGAGGCATGCATATATTTGTGAAATACATTGCTATGCCCTTTTCCTGCTCTCTGTTGCAGCATATCAAGAATCAACAACTTTTCAGAGCTTGGCACGTATTTCAAGAACAGGTGCAAACAGAGGCTAATTGGGGCATCGTCATGGATTTCCGCATAAAGGCAACCCGAACATGCATCATTCATCACCCGGAGCGGAATCAAGGCAGTCCCTGGCTTGCATGCCAGTTTTACAGTTTTCTTAGTTAATTTGTCAATTGATTAGGAATTTGTACATTATTTGGACTGTATTATTCGGACTGTACTATTCTTTCATTCGGGACTGTATATTTATTTGGACCCTCTGCGCGAGGGCATAATTGTAATAAGTGTGGGTGAGTGTGATGTATGTCTTCCAACCCCACGTCTTTCTTCCCTTTTATTTACCCGCTTACGATGGTTAGATATAGGGCATATTTTAATTAGCATACAGTATGACAGCATGTTTGCATCATTCATCTGTTTTGCACGCACCAGGCTCGGCGCATCATACAAACTGCATTTGTATTTCAATTCCAAATTGAATACGTGTTAGTTGTAGCATTCCATATGCCATGTTTAGAATAGCTGAGCCTGCTATAGTTGCATCTTTGCATGTGTTGCATTAGGCATTTTTGTATATTTAGGATCATGCATGATTTCTAATAAGCTTCTGTTTTGGCTTGGAGTACTCGGTGAGTTTTATGCTTTAGCATCCTTGCATGCGTGTGAGTGACTGCCATGAATAGCATGCTTACCATGAGGCTATGTGCTTATGTGATATAACTGCCTTGAATGCCTGTGGGTGGAGGTTGGGTTATTTGGATTGGAACAATTCATCAAATGCTTGTTTTAAGCCCACTAGATAGTGGCAAAATCATGTTTTCTAAGCCCACCTGAGGGTGGCAAATCCACGTCTTAGCCTACCTGCGGTTAGCACCATCAAACCATTTCCAAACAAACAAACATGAAATGTTTTGTTCCAATTCAGGCGACTCAGTCTATACTTGTATGCTGTGTGCATCACATAGTAAATCTAGGCTAATAACCGGAATAAGAACATACAATGTTTTCAAAATAAGATATCATGGTTAGTAGAGGCCGGTCTTTGGCCGGGCGAGCGGGGGTGCTCACGAAGTGACCTTCCCCAATCGTACCCAAGTTCCCGAGCCGAGGCAACTTTGGTGATGACGAACACGTGGCCTTTGGCACCGAGTCAGGGTTTCCTAAATTTCCCATTAAAAAACATTTAGGTGGCGACTCTGTATCTGGCAAAGCAGTCCATGTTTGGCACTTCTTTCAAAAAAATCTGTTTTCAAAATCGATTTGCCGGATGTGGACTCTTTGGTTCAAGATTAAGAACCGTGACATTTGAGCCCTTGAACTGTAGTGACCCCAATATGAACGGAACGAGACTTAACCCTCCCGGGGCGTTCGGGGACGTCTACAGCTCCGAATCCGGAGACTTAATTTGGCCAATCGTGACATCCACGAAGGGCGCTCCGAATCCAGAGACTTAATCGGCCCTAAGGTGTCATGCGCCAAAGGGGGCTCCGAATCCATAGACTTAATTTAGCCAATCGTGACATCCACGAAGGGCGCTCCGAATCCGGAGACTTAATTTGGCCAATCGTGACATCCACGAAGGGCGCTCCGAATCCGGAGACTTAATCGGCCCTAAGGCGTCATGCGCCAAAGGGGGCTCCGAATCCGGAGACTTAATCGGCCCTAAGGCGTCATGCGCCAAAGGGGGCTCCGAATCCGGAGACTTAATTTGGCCAATCGTTGCATCTACGAAGGGCGCTCCAAATCCGGAGACTTAATCGGCCCTAAGGCGTCATGTACCAAAGGGGGCTCCGAAACCGAAGACTTAATATGGCCAATCGTGACATCCACGAAGGGCGCTCCGAATCCGGAGACTTAATCGGCCCTAAGGTGTCATGCGCCAAAGGGGGCTCCGAATCCGGAGACTTAATTTGGCCAATCGTGACATCCACGAAGGGCGCTCCGAATCCGGAGACTTAATCGGCCCTAAGGCGTCATGCGCCAAAGGGGGCTCCGAATCCGGAGACTTAATTTGGCCAATCGTGACATCCACGAAGGGCGCTCCGAATCCGGAGACTTTGATGTGGCCAATCCTGGCAAGTGCCCCACTGGGAATTGACATATGATTTTTAGCGACGAGGAGAAATAGTTCGTATTGCAGAGGCGAAATATATTTACAGGTATCAGAGCCCACAGGTCGGGTCAGTGATAGAGGGAACCACGTATTTCTTCAATGCCATGGGTTGTTGGGAAACGCAGGATCTGATGGTAGGTGCTTGGGACGGCCTTCATGATATGTAGCCAGGTTCTTCCTATTATGGCATTATACGGCGAGGGGAGCTTCACGACCAGGAATTCCGCCTCGACCGTTCTGGAACCCGCTCGAACAGGTAATGTGACCTTGCCCAATGGATATTCGGGGTTTGTATTAAAGCCGAACAGTGGGTGAGGCGCCGGAGATAGATCCGCCTCGTTGAGACCGAGCTTGATGAAAGTTTGATAGTACATGACCTCTGAACTACTCCCTGGATCTATAAGGATTCGTTCAATGATGAACCGGTTTATGCGTAATCCAATGACCAACGGATCAATGTGGGAAGCCGTTGCGTCATTGAGGTCGGAGTCGTTGAAGGCACTTGTCGGAGCTTCTTTGGGCCGGTCAGTCGAAATACGGCGCCCCTGTAAAGTTGGATGCGATCGAATCGTATGCATGGCTGGGAGTGTAGGCAGGCTGTAAATTACGTGGATCACGCCAAGTGGGGGAGAGTCCTGCCTCAATGCTAATGCCTTGGTTGGCTTTCCCTGTTTCACGTACTGCTGCAGTCGGCCGTCTTGCACCAGTTCTTCCAGGTGATCTTTTAATGCGTAGCAACTCTCTGTTTCGTGGCCGTGATCTTTGTGATATTCGCACCTCCGGTCCCTTCGTCATGTATCGGGTGGCCCCACCATCTTTGACGGCCATTTGAAGAATGGAAGGTGTTGGATTTTGGTCATTACAGCGGTGATTGGCTCTGACAGTTCCGTGTACTTTTTGTCGGCGCGCCTCGAGCGCCTACTGTCGACTTGCAATTGCTCATTCGTCGGGTGGGAGCATTGATCACTTGATCGGCGAGAGTCCCACCTTTTGTCTCGTTTAGCACGTTGTCGTGGCTCGGGGCTCAGAGGTGGCACGGAACTTATCGGCTGAGCAATATCAGGGGGTGCTGGTTTGGTGGACACTTGTCTGGCTTTGATTTTCAAGGCATCGTCTTCCACTTTGCAATATTCTTCGACTTTCTTCATCAACGCCCAGACTGTTTTGGGGGGTCTTCTGGTCAGGGAGTTGCTAAGAGGACTGTCAGGATGTAGCCCCATTTTGAAGGCGGTGACGGCCATGGAGTCGTTGCAAGCATCGTCAATGAGATTGAAGCACTCACAATATCGCGCCGAATATGCTCTCAGCGTTTCTCCTGGTTGGATCTGCATAGCCCAGAGAGAGTCGGCCTGTTTCGGCTGTACCTCGTTGCTGATGAACCTGGCCTTGAAGGATTTTTGTAATTGAGGGAAACTTCTGATCGAAGCCGGCTCCAGCTTGTAATACAATCTGACAGCTAGTGGACCCAAGCTGCTGGGGAATATTCGGCACATGAGGGCTTCATTGTCTGCATGCAACGTCATGGCCTGCTTGTAGTGACGTATATGATCAGTGGGGTCTGATTTTCCGTCGTAGAGAGTAAATGATGGAGCTTTGAACTTCTTGGGCAGGGCTGCCCTCGTAATTCGTCGGATAAAAGGATCGTGCCGGTCCTCTTCGTCTGAACTGCTTCTTCTACGCTTGTTCCTTGTGTGTTTGCTTTTTTTAGAGGAGTTGGAAGTGTCTGAGCGTCCCTTGTTATGCTCCGTGGATAATGAATTGGAGTCGCTATCAGTTTCCCTTGGTCGGGCTCGAGGTCGTTGTTTACCTGCCCTCGGGGGTCATTCGGGGTCTTGGCGCGCGGCTTCTTTGGATTTTGTTACTTCCAGGGCCAAATCTTGACGGAGGCGTTCATTTTCTGCGAGCATATTTTCCAGCCTTTGCTCATTCTGTTTAGCTTGTTCTATGATGGCTTGCATCGTCTCCTGCGCTGAAGTCGTTGGCGAGTCAAAATTCAAGGCGCGTCTCGCAGCGATGGTTTCCTTCCCGAGCATATTTGCCGGAGTGATGTCATCTCTCTGTGTAGTCTCGTCAATGGCTATCGGAGGATCTTGCGTCACGCCTTCCATGGATGTACTTGAGTATTCCCACAGACGGCGCCAATTGTGGGGAAGTGGTTTTGGAAATACTCTTCAGATCTTGGGAGACGCTCTTGATACTCCGCTAGTCACCTACAAAGACAAATACTCCGGTCGGGGGTGCCGGGATTAGCACTCCGACGGGTAAATCAGTTCTTATACTCAAGAAAGCTTGTCTACAAAGTTTAGTGAAGTATATATATTTTTTTATCTACCATTCCAAGAACGCTGCTTCTTTATTTATATCTGTTCCTCCTGAGGCCTCGGGGCCTGGGCCTAATTTTTAATCATTACTCGCTCCTACATTCGGTCCCCAACGATCTTTTTTAATCGGATTAATCGGCTTACATATCGTATTCGGCCCATCCTAGTCTTGCAGGATGGGGCCGATTAATATTTGCTGGACGACCGGTTGATGTCAGTACTAAAACATGCCCCTTCCGATTTAGCCACATATTCGGCTCCCACAAATCTGATCACTTAACTATCGATATCTGATCAACGTGATTTTTAACAAATATATAGTATTCAACAAATTCTACACATTATATGATTCAGATTATCAAAACAGAATCCGTGATGATCTTCACAAACCCAATTAGTGTGTTTGGTTTGACTTTTTTGGATTAAATTTTTTGAAAATTGAATTTTTTGTTTTCGTGTTTTTTGTTTTTAGTGAATATTTTTAAAATTTTAAACATTTTTTTTTTACTTTTTTAGATACACTTTACTTAGATGTATTTAAAAAGTACAAAATTTGGAAAAAAATATTTTAAAAAATTAATAAATACATAGAAATATTAAAAAATGTATTGAATTTTCGTATTTTTTTAAAAATATTTTTGGTATTTAATAAATTTTTAAAAAGTTTTTTTTATAATTTTTTTACCTTTTAAGTATATTTATGTTAGGTATGTCTAAAAATAAAAAAATAAAATTCTCTAAAAAATATTTTTAAAAAAAAAAGCAAAGTGAATAATATTCTCGAATCCGGTCTTGGATTGGAATGAAGCGAGTGTTTAATGTGCCTTCAGACAAAGATTCAAAACCCATCAAACTGTCTTTTCGATTGTCACTTTATCAGGCTTTCCTTCCTTTACTTTAATATACTGTAATTGTGCACACTGACGCCTTTTTTTTATTATTATTATTATTATTTTTATTTTTATTTTTTTTTACATTGAACACACTCATCTTAATTGAGTAATAATTCATTCAGTGTAATAATTGAGTGAATAATGCAGACATTTTAATGCGTTCAAAAAAAAAAAAATAATCATAGGTTGGATAGTTTAATTTAGAATTATAATTTGAATGTGGAGTTGTATTGTAAATTTTAAATTTTTAAATCATAATTTGAAAAGAGAGAATTTATTTAATTATGAGTTTTGAAAGATTAATGATTCAGGTCTCGAATTTGAGGCTCGAATTTGCCGAGAGAGAGAGAGAGAGAAGAGAGGGGAAGAGGGCTCGCAGTCACTGTCCGATCGTCGCCCGGCGTCCTCGCAGCAGCTCGTCGCAGCGTCACCCGGCGTCGCCTCGCCCGATCGTCGTCTCCGGCAGCCCCCGCCTCCGCCTCCACCTGTAATTAGGACCCCCTCCAGTCCTCCTCCTTCCTCCTCCTCCTCCTCCCTTCTCTTCTCCTTCTTCCTTCTTCATCTTTTTTGTTTCTGATTGAACCAGAAAAAAAAAAAAAAAAATCATTCGAGCCAAATTCGAGGCCTCTATCACGACTGGTTTTGAAAATAGTTTTGAGATGATTTGTACTTTTTTTTTATTGATTGATGTATAGAATGTAAGAAGAAAGATTAGAGAGAAAAAATGATTGATTGATTAATTAATAATAATTTTATACTCATTTATACTCCTATTGAAATAACAAATTATATATCAATTTTTGATTTATTATATATTCTGGCAGTGTTTGGGAACAAATTTTTTGGATTTTTTTTTATTTTTTTTTACTAAAAGACAAATTGGCTACAAAATCAAAAAAATAAATCCAAACAAAATATCATATCAAACTCCATAATTATTTCACTTTTTTTCTCACAAACATCACATCCAACCATAAAAAAACCTAACTATCTTCCTAAACAGAAAAAAAATTTCTCAAATAATATTCTACAACTAAAAAAACCTATAAAAAAACTCACTTCCCAAACACCCACTCTATCACACAAAGCTTAATTATTTTATCATGTCATTATAAGTGAGTATAAAATTTAAAGGACAAATTACAATGATAGTCTCTATATTTTTGTCTTAAACTTTCAAATGTCTCAATTTTGACATTTAATTTTAGATTTCGTATCAATTTGGTCAAATTAATATTACTATTAGCGTTTTTGACGAAAAATTATCACTAAATTGATTGAGATTAACTCACTAAATTGAGTAAGTTTATTCTTTTACCTCTAACAACATTATATATGCCACTTATGAGCTTATTTTCTATTAAAAAATGTTAACAATTGTAATTAATTGAACTAAATTAAGACAAAATTATAATTTCTTGATCAAAATTAAGCCAATTTAAATTATAAGTATCAAAATGACACAAGAATTAAAATTTAAGAACTATCAACATAATTTATCCAAATTTAAATTACGAGCCTCTAGCATCTTTGGTGTAGAATAGTGAACCAATTTGGATGGGATGACTATACATTTTAGACATAGGGTATATATTTGGATCAATTATATTTTGTACAGTATATTGTTTACCCACTATAATAATGTGCCAACAAATTTATTTTTTGTGGTTGTTTAGAGTTTTTTTTTAAATTTTTTTGACTTTTTTTTTTTAAAAAAATTAAGAAGATTAATGAGTATGGTCAATTGCATAAAAATTTGTGAGTGAAAAAATTAAATCAATTGAATATAAATAACTAGGTAAGCAAATTATATTTATTTTAATAAAAATGAATTGATCTGACCAGTCTATTTGAAAAGTGCTACAATTAAAAAAATAAATAACATTTCCCGCACGGGTTTTGCACTTGGATGGCAGTTGTGCGGGGTGCACAGCAGTCATTTTTGTGCAACCAAATGGATCTATTTCGGATCTATTTTGATAATTCGAGCCGTTCACATTTTAGAATATATCAAGTAAAACATATCTGAAAAAAATTAAGTTAATCGGATATAGTTTACTCTTTCATCCAAATAAACGATATCCGATTAACTTAATTTTTTTGCAGGTATGTTCTACTTAATGTATTCTAAAACGTGAACGGTTCGGATTATCGAAAAAAGCCTCGAAATTGGCCCATTTAACTGCACAACAGTGGCTGTGTACCCTCAAATTCGATTTTTTTGTTGTGCATTACATCAACTTTGAGAAAATTCTCAATAAGTCTTATTTTTCTTATGAAATTTCTTTTGTAGCCCTTTCAAACATGTGTTAATAGGACTTCATTAAAAATAACTCAAATTCAAGATTTAAAAACAATCTTAAGATTATTTCCTCTCTTTCTGGTCACGAACTCATTGAACTTTAAAAGTTTTTACAGAATTAATTTTGGATTGAACAAAATCCAAAAGCCCAATCAATGGTATACGCAAAGTTTCTTTACTACAATTATGAAAAGTTGCCTCTTCTAGATATGAGTCGTTGGATTATGAATATTTAATTTGATGCAATTGTCTTCATATTTGTTAATAATGTGTTATCAATTGAATAATATAAAATTTTAGAAACAAAACGATTAATAGGATTATAATTTTTAAAATTTTAGGGTATAATACCAGGATTATAATTTTAAGCAAATTGATGCTCATTGTCATTTGGGCTCTTCGGAAGATTCTACTACAGGCCCAAGATATCAGGATTAATGTTTTTGTCATTCAAGGCCCATCCGGTTCTGATATACGTTTTTGCCTTTTCTTATTCAAGCTCGGTTGATGGCATCTAAAGTAAGACAAACTATTAATTATAATAGTGATATTATTAATCAATAAATTTTTTTATATTGTGATAGTGGAATATTATTAAATATACTCAATGTTTATTTTTTTGACAGCCCGATTGACAGGGCAAAAATATCTCCAATTAATGACACACACTTGAGGGTTGGTTTGGGAAGTGGGTTGATTTTTTAGTTTTTTGGTTTTTTTTGGCTATTTTAACTTGGGCTAAAAAACTTGGTTTGGGAAGGATTTTTTGACTTTTTGATTTTTTTGACTTTTTTTGTGAGAGAATAGTATAATAATTATGGGTTGGATGTGATATTTTGTTGGTTGTGGCTAAAATAGTCTATTTTGTCTTTTGTGGCTAAAATAACCAAAAAAACCTACAAACCTTCTTCCCAAACGAAACACTCATTTACTCACAAAATTAACAAATTTTAAATACACAAAATTAATTTCTATTTTATTTTACATGTATATTTTAAGATATTCTACCATACGATTTTAACATTTTTCTTGGAGATGTTTAAATAGTGACTATTATGGAGACAACACTATCACACAAGGGTTTCGTTTAGAACGTGGGTTGATTTTTTAATTTTTTAAAAAATTTGGGATTAAAAAATTTCGTTTAGATGGATTTTTTTTATTTTTTGACTTTTGTGAGAGAAAATAAAATGATTATGGTTTAGATGTAACATTTTGTCTAACTGACTTTTTAACATATTTTGGAGTGGTTTGAGATGTTCTAAATAAATGCACTTTTTAACTTTTTATCAAAAAAAAAATATGTAGAAAAGTAGAGAAAGTGGTTAGAAAAGTAGAGAGGAGATGTTGATAGATGTTGATAGATGTTAATTGATGTGACCTAACTAAGTGTATGTATGTGAAAAAAATACACTTTTTTAGTGCATGCCAAACACATACTTTATCTTTTTGTGACTATTTTAGCTAAAAAATCAATCCAACCAATATGCCAGACGAAGGCAATGCATCACATGGTTGTACTTTTCCCGTCAAAATTTAAAATTTATCAGATTATGTGATGGATTTAATGATTTAGGAAAATTATGGTACACACCTCTCAAACGGTATTATATACCATATGTACCTTATAACTATAGAAAAAAATAACTAATTGTATATTTTTTGAGTCATAACTAAAAAAAAAAAAAATCATAACCAAAAACAAATGAGGTATAACTAAACATTTTAAAATAATGTCATAATTAAATAATAAAATGACATAATTAAAAGTACATATGATAAAAAAATGTATATAATAGAATTCTCTTAATGATATTATCATTTTTTTAATACATATTGGGTTGTTTTGACAACATGCCAAAAAAGTCAAAAGTCAACTTTTAATCCATTTTGGATCACATTACCTTTCACATGAAATAGTGAAAAAAAGTCAAAAAAGTTAACTTTTAACCATCTTTTCAAAACACTCCATTGGAGTGTAGCTTGGGAGATAGTAAGGAGAAAAAATATTTTATGTAACAAGTACGTCATTTAGTTGAGTTGAAGTTGTATATCATGTGATAAAAAATAATATTGAAATTTGATGTGGTTAAATACACAGTATTTTGGATTGAGCATGGACCTATTTTGGCAATTGGGTTAAAAGTTAATTTATTAGTTTTTTTTTTATCTTTTTAAATCACAACACCCTCTATTTTCTTACACATTTAAAAAAAAAAATAAATTAAAAAAGTTAACTTTTAACTTACTTTTCAAAATAGGCAAAGTAACTTCTTATACTACACGAGGGACAGTAAAAATAGAAAGGCATTTATAATTTACTTTTAAAATTATATTTATCAGTACATATTAAGGCCTCATTTGATAAGTGACTTTTTTAGTTAAAAAGTCATTAAAAAAATCAAAAAGTTAACAACTCATACCAAAAAATTAAATTTTTTTTTTTCTCTCTACTTTTTACACATCTTTTTTAAAAAACTAAAAAGTCATTCTAAACGTACTAATTTTTTTTAGCTCATATTTTAGCTAAATAACTAAAAAATTACTAAATTAACATATTTCCAATCGAGGCCTTATAGTCTTTTTTTTTTTTTTTTTTTTTAATTCAAATTTAGCAGCTAAAGATATTTGGATTTTTTATTTTCCCCCAAAGTACTTATCCAACCCAATAGGATGTATTCGGTACGCCAGTATTTCCATTACACAAAATATCTTCCTTATTCAATGGTAGAAGGAAATCAAAAAGAGTGATGCTAGAAATCTTACATAATTTATTAATTTTTTTGTCAAATCTTTTGTATGGGTGTGTGACCCACATACATATGAATTTTTGTGAATCTCACACCGATTTAAAAGATTTGGTAAAAAATTTAATAGATTATTTAGGATTCATAACATTTTTCAATCAAAAAATCTAGTACTAAAAACACAAAAGTTTCATTGGGCTTATTTGACACAAGTTAAAAGTATTTAGTATGTTTGGTTTCAGTGTTCTAAATTTAATTTTTTTAAAATTATGTTTTTGTTTTTCGTATTTTTTTTTTGTTTTGTGAATATCTTTTAAATTTTAAGTGTTTTTTTTTTTTACTTTTTAGATACACATTACTTGTATCTAAACAGTAAAATATTTGTGAAAAATTATTTTTAAAAATTAATAAATATACAAACATATGAAAAATGTACTGAATTTTTGTATTTTTTTTGAATTTTTTGGTATTTAGTGTATTTTTTAAAGTTTTTTTTTTGAAAAATATTATACTTTTAAGTATATATATATATATATATATATGTTAGGTGTGTCTAAAAAATAAAAAAAAAAATCCCTTAAATATTAAAAAAATTCATTTGAAAACATTAAAATACAGAAAATAAAAAAGCAAAATTTTCTAAAAATTATTTTCTGAAAACCAAAACCAAACAAGCTTATTAATTTTGAACTTTTGTATAATTAATTTTTGTGTGTGTTTATTTAATGTATTATATATCTTAGGAAAATGTTTTGCACCTCGAAAAATTTTCCCCCGAATCCCCCCGAATCACTGAAACGACGTCGTTTCAGTGATTTGAATTTTTTTTTTTTTTTTTTTTTCTGAACTGAAACAGAGGAGAGAGAGGAGAAAACAGAGGGAGAGAGAGAGAGAGAGGAAGGAGAGAGAGAGAGAGAGGAGCTCGTCGGCCCCCAGTCGTCGTCGTCGGCCCAGCCGAGCCTCCGACCGCCGCCTCCGAGCTCGCAGCTCCGCCGAGCTTGCAGCTCCGCCGATCGTGCCTCCGGCGCAACGCCCCCGCCCCGGCCCCGCCCCAGCCCTAATAATTGGCCCCTCCCCTCCCCCTCCTCTCCTCCCTCTCCCTCCCCCTTCCTCTCCCCCTCCCCCTATCCCTCCCCCTCCCCCTCCGTCTGGTTCTGCTGAAAAAAAAAAAAAAAAAAAAAAAAAAATACCACGAAACGACGTCGTTTCGTGGTTCGGGGGATTAGGGGCGCCCGGATTCGAGGTGCGAATCAGTTCTCTATATCTTATATCTTGTAAACTATAAACACAAATTTATAGGGAGAGGCTTCTTTTCAGTTCATTATTGTGTGGACTGAAATGTATTGTTGGGCCCATGGGGCCCATCACGAGTTTCGTTTTGATAATCCGAACTGTTTAATGTGTAGAGCTCGTTGAGTACTTAATACTTGTAAAAATTGTAAAAAATCACGTTGATTAAATATCGGTAACCTATTGATCGGAACATATTTTTGTTAATGGTAAATATGATTTTAAAAATAAATTGTTAACAAAAATTTGTTCTAATCAAAGGGTTGATCGATTTTTTGCAAGAATAAAGTGCTCGACGAGATCTACATATTGAACGGTTCGAATCATCGAAATGAGACCCATAATAAACCCTACAGATCCAACAATATGCACCAGTTTACGCAATAGATTGGAAAAAACCTTTCCCAAATTTATATTAGATATTGTGCACACTTCTGAAAATAAATAAATAAATAAACTATAACCACCACAAAACAGGTGGAGGAGTGTTCACTCGCTATGAGACTTTTGTGTTTTATATTTCTTAAAAAAAAAAAAAAAAAACACTACTGAAGGATAGATTCTAATATAACTAAGTAGTTGGTTAGTTCTTTAGCCAGTAAATCTCTCTTAACAGAGATTTAGGATTTCACTTTTAGGAATGAAAAGATAAGATAAGATTTTCTTAAAAAATATATAGGTATGAATTTAAACTCTCCTAAAATCTTAATCTAACAACTAATCTTTCACTTTCACCGATTAAAAAACAAAAGAGGAAAAAAAAAGATAGATTCCATTATAAAGGGAATAATATTCTTCTATATGGAACATCACTAGAACCATTTGGGACATTGCAAATCTTTAGTGGGTTCTTAGCTGTATATATATATATATTTTTGATTGGCGAAAATTAGTAGTTAGTTGTTAGATTAGTTAGGAGAATTGAAACTCATATCCATACACTTTGCAAGAAAGTCGGATTTGTGGTGGTTGGTATACAAGGGTGCATAGCAGCCATTGTTATGCAGTCAAATGAGTCTATTTCGGATCCCATTTCGATAATCTAAATAGTTCACATTTTAAAATACATCAAGTAGAACATACTTATAAAAAATCAAGTTAATCGAATATCGTTAACCATTTCATCCATTCACATTTGTATTTATTTTAATACTTTAAATCACAATTGTTATTTATTTTTGTAGATACAAATATGAGTGGATGAATGGGTAAACGATATCCGGTCAACTTGAGTTTTTACAACTACATTCTACTTGATATATTTTAAAATGTGAACGGTTCGGATTATCGAAATAGGCCCAAAATGGACCCATTTAGCTGCATAACAGTGGCTACTATGCCCTCCGCACAGCAACCACCCCAAATCCAAGAAAATCTTACCCTCCTATTCTAGTCCTAAGAGCGGAACCAAAACTTGGTGGTCAAATGTGATGCTAACTAGTTTAGAACCCCTTGATTTCTTAGCCATATATATATATATATATATATTATCTTTATTAAAAATAAAAATAAAAATAAAATTTACCCAAACTACCCCGAAGATAATGAGCCTTGAATTTTTTTACAAGGACCCCTAATATTAATATAAGAAAGGAACTAATGAATCAAGGGTAAAACCAACCTGATGAAATCAGCAGGTCCCCTCAAGAATAGGGGTTTAATTTGTGGGTTTGATCGTCATTTGAAAGGAAGATCAATAGGGGAAAAGCTTAACCCCTCTTAGCTTCATATGCTATCTTAGTTCAGGCACCATTTTTGTCACCTGAAAATATATGAATCAATATTGCTTGTACAATATGGGTATTTAGACATGCCTACAGCACACGACTTGATAATTTAGAGAATAAGTGAGTTATATGATTTTTTTTTTTTTTTACCACATATCTTAAAGAGCACTCAATAACAAGTTCGAAATAATTATTCAATCTTTATGACAGTGTGATATAAAGAATATATAATGATTTTGAAATTTTTTGAACCAATACTCTTAGAAATTTGTCAATAAAATACTTAATTACATAAAAAGAAATTTTTAAGTACACAAACACGATCAATTGGACAATATAATTTTATATAAGATAAGACTTGTTAAATGTGTAAGTGTCAATTATATGAGATAGTTATGTCTAATATACGTAGAAGAATTGAATAAAAAAAGTGATGGATCGATCAAATGAGGATGATTAATACATTTACAAACCCTAAACATTTATAATGGCTACCTTGGAGAGAGAGAGAAAGAGAGAGAGAGGGGGGACTAAAATTAGAATAATGTTATATCTATTAATTAATGTACTAACTAGTATATTAACAGATGATATAGTATAATTTTAAAAATTTTGAATATTTATAATTTGTATAATAGGTAAGGTCAATAATAATAACATAACACTAGTTGGTACACTAGTATGTACATTAATTGGTACATATAGTACCACCGCTAAAATTATATTATAACTTAATACTAGCAATAGGAATACAGTTACAGTATGCCTAGGGGTGGACATGGACTTGGTAGTACGTATGATATCAATCTAGCTATCTAGTACGTATGGGATCATGAAAATTTTTTCATGAAAATGATCATGAAAGATTTGTGACCCTTAGATTACCTTGATTAGTGTGTGGTGCTTTATTCTAAATGTAATCCAAAAGTCACAAATCTTTCATGATTATTTTCATAAAAGACTTTTCATGATACCTAGCATTGGTGTTGCATTTCCTGAGTCATCTTACGTTCTGAGTTGACCCAATCAAGTCTGAAACGTTCCTGAACGCAAGAGATACAACTCGCAGCCTTCAAATCAACACTTTCATCTCCAGCGACTACACCGTAGTGGTGGTTGTTTTCAAAGGTAGTAGTAGTATACGAGGAGTCGTCAAGGCCACTAATCTCCGAAACTTTGTGCAACCTCGGTTGAGCAGCTACGTACTTGTCGTGGTTGATGACCACTCCGCTGTTGCTGTTGCTGTTGCTGCTATTATTGTATTGCACGGTTGAGGAAGTAGACTGCGGCTTGGCTGCTCGATAGAAGGACATCACCAGCTTCCCTTTGGTGAACCCTTTGCGCGCACGGTTGCTCGCCTCCATTCTCTCTCTCTCTCTTTCTCTCTCCAATACTTCACAGATTTACTTTGAGTTGTTGAGTTGTTCAAGTGCATGGGGAGGTATATATAATGGTTTTGTGAAATGTTGGAAGGTGAAGATAAGATAGGTATGATCATTAATATGAAATCTCTGGATTTGGTGTGTAGGTCCCTAGCAAATTGCATATATATATATATATATATACTAGTTTAAGAAAAAGCTATTATTACACTATATTTAAATTTCAACAATGATTCATCCTACTAAAAACATCACCACTAATAGCACTAATGCATTAAAAAAGTAAAAAAAAAAAAAAAAAATACAACTCCAAGACCAAAACATCACATCATTACTGGCGGGACCCACTGCCACCTAATTAGTGGGAGCACTAATTAGTGCTCCCAAGCATTTTTCTTTAAATTTTGTATTTTTATAATTTCTTAAAAATTAAAATATTATTTTATAAAATTGAATAGAATAAATTATTAGATATATAATAGAATTATGTGATATGATATGTATTATTTTTTGATTTGTTATACATGTATAATGTGAACTCTAATTTTATTACCATATCATTTTGGGTGAATTTATAATCTTTAACATTGCTTCCGAATTTGTAAAAATAAATAAATTATGGTGTATAGTTTTTCTCAACAAACAAATTTAAAACAAATGCTAAGATAATTCTTTCATATAAAAAAAATTACTAAGATAATTCACTGAATTAATAAAGAAGCAAAAGAAAATACACATATATATATATATAACGAATTTTATTAATACATAAATCATAATCGCATAACGAATGACCAATTTTATTAATAAGTAAATCATTAACTAAATTAACAATTTGTAATGATATAAAAAATATTTTTCAGTTAACCATTTTGTTAATAAATAAATCATTAAGTCAATTAATAGTTTTTAATGATATGAAATAATTTTTAATAAACAATTTTGATAATTTATTATTATATAGGAGAATTGTTTTTTTTTTCCCCCTGAGTATTGTGCTAAATGAAAATTTATAACAAACGGTAGTTGTAATTTCTAGTATTTTGTTAAAAAGAAAAAGATTTATGTTTCATAATTGACCAAGATTATTTGCGTAATTACGAAAAAAATATGTTTCATGATTGACCAAGAATATTCTCATAATTATGAAAAAACTTGTTATATAATTAATCAAGAATGTTTGCGTAATTATGAAAAAATCTTCACTCAACATATAGATCACCATTAGAAAATTATTCAAAATGAAATAACAAAATAAAAAAGAAAAGACGAATCTCAAATAGTTAAGTGGTTCTTATACATATATATATATATATATATAATAGATATATATTTAATAAGTCTTAAATTATATTCAATTATTTGGTAAAAGAACTGTTTTAAGATATGGATAAGTGAGAATTTGGCTTGGTTAGTTACCACCATGCAAGATTATGGGAATAAATGTGTTTATTTGTTATGTGGCAATTAGATATAAACTTCTGTTTAGGGAATGGTCCAGCCTACCCTGCACCCCTGTAAAAGGATTGGTATTTGGGGAATTTATATTTAAGACAGAGAGAGATAAAAAAAAAAAATCAAAAAAAAAAAAAAAAAAAGGAAAAGAAAGATCATACAAGTCTATTTTTCAGACACGTTTTTTAAACTTAATGATAATTAATTAATAATTAGAGAAGACATACAAAAAAAAAATTAAATTAAATTAAATTAATTATTACATCATTAAACTTAAAAAATAAATCTAATTTTTACATTAGAATAACAATTACTTTGCTTGGTTACAGTTTTCCAAAAACACTTTTCAGAAAATTCTACTTTCTTGTTTTTTGTGTTTTTTTGTTTTTACTGAATTTTTTTAATATTTTAAGCAATTTTTTTAGGGCAAATTACATATACCCCCTCGAGGTTTAGCAACATTACAGATACCCTCCTGAGATTTGAGAAATTACAAATACCCCCCTAAAGGTACTATTTGCATAACAAATTAGGGGGCAAATTGTTATGAAAATATAAACCTCAGGGGGGTATTTGTAATTTAGCTAAACCTCGAGGGAGGTATATGTAATTTGTCTTTTTTTTTTTACTTTTTAGACATACCTAACATAAATATATTTAAAAAGTAAAAAATTTGTGAAAAAAACCTTTTAAAAATTCACTCAATACCAAAAATACAAAAAAATACAAGAATTCAATATATTTTTTATATTTTTATGAATTTATTAATGTTTTAAAATATTTCTTCACAAATTTTTTACTTTTTAGATACATCTAAGTAAAGTGCATCTAAAAAAGTAAAAAAAATGTTTAAAATTTTAAAAATATTCACTAAAAATAAAAAAACATAAAAACTAAAAAATTTAATTTTCAATAAATTTAATCCAAAAAACTCAAAACCAATGTCTTTCAAATAGGCCACCCAATATGGACGGCGACCATTTTGTTTCTTTATCATTGGTTTGCCCTTTTTTGGCAGCGTATTGGGATGTTTAGTGCAATTGTTAAACAGATTATAGATTATAGATTACAGTTTTAATTAGAAATTGTTAATTTGTTTAGTATAACTATTAGATTATATATTTAAGTTACTGAGTAGTGTTTGGTAAATAAATTATGAAATAACTTTTTGATGTGTAAATGTCATTTTTACCCTTGCTAATTGTGAATTGAATTAGGAAAATTAGTCTAGGGCCCCTCTCTCACTTTTCGTAATGGAAGAGATCCACAAAATTATTTTTTGATGTCTAAGATCCCTAAACATATATCAGAGAAATTTGACTCTTTGTCTCTCCTCCTCTACTGCAGAGCAGCACTTCCCCTAAACTGTGCTTTACAATTTGAAAACAGAAAGCAAGGCGCAGACGCCGGAGACCATGTAGGACAAGACGACAGCTGGTCCGGCAACAATTTTGGCCTCAAGTCCAGTGAGGACGAAGATTCCGGCGCCGATCACAGCACCCATGCCGAACCACATGAGGTCCCACCAAGTAAGAGTCCTCTTCATCTCGTTATTGCTCCGAGCCTTCACTTCCAACTCGGCTGAATCGAGTGACCGAGTCAAGACTCGGTCCATCAGCGTCGCCGGAGTTTGCTTCAGAGCCTTCCCATAGTTGGCCCAACTTTGGAACGATTCTTCGGGGTACCTGTCTGCTTCTTCTTCTTCTTTAAATTGTCGTTGATGTTGTTGTTGATCATCAGTATCCAAACATATGTTGTGCTTCGGGGACCTTTAAGCTGACCTGGGAGGAACTCGAACCACTCATCAGTTCAAGCGAATTGGTGATTTATCGGGATGGACAGCGGTACTGGACGAGTGGGCTTTTGTCATATCAAAATTTCCCGAACATGCCTATGTTGAATGGTCCTAATTCTGTGTTCCATCACAACCTTCTTCCAGTATCAAACAAAGAAGAAAAGTATCTCACATACTCTATTTATGATGAACCACTACTGATGTGGAAGTTGGAGCCAGAGAGGTATATTGTTGATAGTAGTAATCTTTTTATTACACCATATTTATTTTGTTATGGGTATCAATCGGGTAGTTATGATGGTTGTGTGAGCCATTTCAGGCTTCCCTCATGCCGAAGCAAGAAAGATACGTTCATGCAAAAGCAAGCGAGGTTTGAAGGAAATATTGTTAGCCAGCGCGATGATAATTCGGGCTTAAGCATTAGTGATTGTATGGAAAAGTGCTGGAACAATTGCAGTTGAGTTGGATTCACCACAAGCAATAGCAATGTTGGTCCAGAGAAATTCTCTGGCTTCCAAATTAAGCATTCCAGGTTCCAAATTGTGAACTGATTTTTTTTTTTTTATTTGAACTGAATTTTCTCTGGGTTTCCAAATTAAGCATTCCAGGTTCCAAATTGTGAACTGAATTTTTTTTTTATTTGAACTGAATTTTCTCTAGGTTGAAACCAGAGAAATTCTCTAGTTTTTGAACTGAATTTTCTCTGGGTTGGTCTAGAGAAATTCTTCCCAGAATTTCTCTGGACCAATTTTCTCTGTGACGTGAATTTTCTCTGGACCAATTTTCTCTAAATCAACTTGAGGGACTTTAGACATTATGAAAATATTAGATGTCCTTTATGCTATAAAATCCTAATACGAGGGATCTTAAAAAAAAAACCCCATTGAATTAACCTTAGTTGTAAATTAAATTAAATTAAATTTTATTTTTTTATTCACTACTAGTCCACATTTCCCATAAAATAAAATAAAATAAAATTAAACCACAGTCCATTTGGGTCTTTTTCAATGTTCACAAAAAAAAAAAAAATAATAATAATAATAAATAAATAAATAAATAAATAAATTCTAAGGGAATAATCTTAATTAATATGCCCACAATAGAAATTAGCTGATAATTAGAAGCAGAGGTGGACAGCTTCTCAGAATAAACTTTTTAAAGTTAAAAATAAGATTTTAGAATAAAAAACTATTTGAAATAAGTTTAACTAAACAGTCTAAAATAACTTTTCTAAAACTATAATCTATAAGTTAATAATAATAATAATAATAAAAAAAAAACACCAAACACTCCCATTGGGATCTACTTGTAGTTCCTAAAAAGTATCTGTACACTACAAGAATTAACACTTTTGCCGACCAAAAAATTGGTCGCTAAAAGCTCATTTTTGGTCGGCAAAAGTTATCCGCGACCAATTTTTTTGGTCGCTACTTTGGTCGCCAATTGAGGGTCGGCAAAAGTAATTCGCGACCAAAATTTTGATTGGTCGGGAAAAGTCGGATTTGCCGACTAAATTTTTGGTCGCGAAATATATCATTACCGCGACTAATTCATTTAGTCGCGAAAACACTTTGGTCGCGAAAAGTGATATTTTCCCGACCAAATATCTTAGTCGCCAATTGACACATTTGGCGACCAAAAAGTTTGGTCGCCAATTATCACATTCAACGACAAAAAATTTTGGTCGCCAATTGTGATATTCCGCGACCAAAAATTTTGGTCGCCAATCGTGACATTCCACGACCAAAAATTTTGGTTGCCATTTGTTACTTTTCGCGACCAAAACTTTTGGTCGGCAAAAGTGAGATTCCACGACCAAGAGCTGTTTTGGTCGGCAATACATGTATTTTTTACGACCAAAACTCTTTGTCGGCAATTGTTATTTTTTGCAAAAAAAAATTACTGATTCAATAGTGGTAAACCCAACAACTACTGATTCAATTCCTCAGGAGAGTCAAATGAGATTAAAACAATTAGCCACAGTTCTTGCTTGCTATGCAGCCACCAATGTTTCTTTCCCTAAAACACAAACAAAACTAAAAGCTACAAATAAACTAAGCAAGAAAAAAATTCAGAGATCTCGAGAGAGTGAATTGTCGGCAGAAAACCACAACAGTGCTCTCCCTCTCTACAACTCATCCTGCAAATACAAAGCAACAAACAAGATATATCAAAGTAGATCCTTTGTAGAAATGGGTAAACCCTTATCATATACTATGGTATGTTTTTTCTTTTCTTTTTTGAATTTCAACACCAAATGTAGCTTACTGAGATATTATGATTTTGATTTACATCACTAACACACAATTCAGCACTTGCCTCTTAATATAAATCAAAAAAAAAAAACAAAAACAAAAAATAGAATAACATTAACAAATTAGTTGACTTAGCTAGGTGCTACTGTGATGGTGAATCAAGAAAACTTTGGTTCCACCAACAGCAAAATAGAAGTTTTCTGGGAAGAGAATAAAATCATATCAACTAGAAGAGTTGAGAGACAGTTTCCAACAACACCTCAAGAGGATAATCTAGAAAAACAAATGGCAATGATATTGTTTTTCTACTAAAATTCAACACTCACTCTAAGATAATATAGAAAATTAAAAGTAAGTTGTCTAGTATAGCTACCAAGAGACATTGCCAACATGCATTGTGTGTGCTAAGAGTCGAGTACTCCTCTAAGTTAAAGTTCACTAAAACCTTAAAGAGTAATTGCAAGTTTATAATTGATGTAGAATGAGTGAGGTACACTGGCTGAATTTGATTGGCTTTTGTGGCTGAGAACACAAGGTTGTAGTGGCTGTTTGAGGGTTGTTATGGGCAATGTGATCAGTACCCATGAACAGTGACCTTGTGCCCATTTGTGCTACATGCACAGAACATAATTTTTGCACAGAACAGAAGAGAGACAAAATGTAGGATCCACATGTGGGCCCACTCTTCATGTCTCTTCTGTGAAATTTTTTTGTGGATTTATCCTTTCTCCCTTGTGCCTTCGTGATCTTTTGTAAGCTAGGGTACTAGGGTTGAGGAATTGTGATGCTTAAAAGTTGAATCAAGGACAACAAAAAAAAAAAATGGTTTTGGAGATATATTGAACAACTATTGAGCAGTGATCAGCTTTTGTATTAATAGGTAGCCAGATTCTTGTGTCTAAGAAATTAAGAGTGATATTGTTAACATTCCACATCTAGCTTCTCACACTCCCCTTGTGAAAGGCTAAAAGACAAAAATTGGAGTGTGAGAACTTTAAAGTAGAGTGACTATCAATTCTAAAAAATTATCCTCAGGCCATATGGACAAATCTATATTCTCTCAAGCAATTCTAGACAGTTGCACATATCCTATAAATAATGAACTTACTACATCTAGTTGCTCTAGATTACGTGCCACATAGCTAAGTATGTGATGATGTCCAAAAAAATGTCTACAGACTTGATAGACAGCATGACAGACAACAGAAAGCAAAAGGGGACATAACAGACTTTTTTTTCATTGTGAAGTCTGCAGGAAGAGGCAGATCAAATTAGTTGTCACTGATCATAAGAAAAAATCAAATTAAACACAACCCAACACAGCACTTCTCAACCATTTAGGATTTTCTATGGATAGTGAACTAAATAGAAAATAGTTCTTAGCAAGAACATCCAGTGTTGTGAATAACCCACAAGTTTCTCCATAATCTACACCATAAAATTTCATAATGAGATGAACAAAAAAAAAAAAAAAAACAGGAATTTGGAGGTCATAGGTACCTACCTCAGAAGGAACCTTCTTTAAACACGGAAACAAATTCTTTCATAGGATGAGTGCTCATCCAACTGCACAAGAAAAATTAAATAACACTAGACTGGTAAAAGACCGGCGCATTCCTCCAACATGTGAATAACAGCAGATTATGATGATGATATCAATCTTCCTTTCTCCTAGATCGACCACAGGAACACTCTTCATTCTATACTTAGTAGCAAAAGCATGGTCAAAAAGGAGTTAGATTTCAGATGCCATTAATTTAAAAAGATTGTTATTCGTAATATATGAAACTAAACATAGACAGAAGCATCTTCCCTATTACACCCATGTCCATCATTTAAAAGAAGCAATTCATTTATTTATAGTGTATCTTTAATATCTATATGTTTAGATATATTTTTATGTATCAAAAATTCTGTTCAGACTCTTTACGGTTTGCAACCCAAATCAATTCACAATTCAACAAAAAGGAAATTTTCCAAAATAATTTGACAACTATGATTCAAATCACTTTGTAACTCGGATGAAAAAATAAATAAATTAAAAAAAGAAGGAACTAACATAAAGAACAGAGAGTACCTGATCACAAACTATTACTGTGTGTGGACCAAATCCAGATTTTCCAAACTGATAACCTCTGCATAAAGCAGATTGAAAAACATCAACCTCTAGATAAACCAACAAATGAAGAACATTAAAAAATAAATAAATAAATAAATAAAGGATGATATTAACTAAAGGTAAAGTTTAATATAAGCACAATGTCAGACTCAGAATGAATAGCAATAAAAATCATGAAGAAAATCTAAGGATCGACAATTAATCTTACATAGCGTAACCAGTACCTGCACAAAACACATGCAATGACCTTAGCATCTTCTGGATTTTTGACAATTCGAATGCAGTGCTTGGTTATCTGTTCAATAAGATCAACTCCTAAAACTCTTCCAGCTGCTACAGCATTAGCATTATGCTCCACAAACTTCTCCATTTGGAACATGTTCTGGCAATATTTACAATACCATTTACCACGAGGAATGCTCGACAATGATGTACATTCTGCATAGGTCAGTAAGAATGTACATCAAAATCACTCACGTTGACCACCACCATGGTACCAATTTAGAAAGGCAACTAGTACAGCACAGGAAAGCAGTATAAAAATAAAGTAAAAGAAGCAAACGGGAATGGCATTTTATTGCACAATTCTTAAATTCAGGTACAAAATGTCAGAAGTCTGGCATTTTCTACAGAGTACGTTCAGAGTGTTACTGTTTACATGAATCCCACTACTCTGATTTGTGATTTTAGAAGATAGTTTATTTGCTCCTCTTAATTCCAACTAGAGGCTTCACAGATATCAATTAATGAACAAAATCATATCCACCACACTTCATCCAAACACTCAAACCAAATCAAGGAAACACGAAATTCAACAAACCCACCAATCAAAATAATCAAAAAAAACCACTAAAGCGGCACAACCACACATAGGCACTAATAAATAAAAGACACAAAACAAATTTAAAAGACAAAAATTGTGGAACTAACAAATTCTAGAAAACCACAAGACCTTAAAGGCGAACTTATATTTGTAAAAAAAAAAAAGGTAAAATATCAATGCATCCCCTCAAAATGAAATTGGAGTCTCATCCTTAGATTCAGCTGTCACTTTGGGAATATCATTATGTAAGCTTTAAACCAAAATTATAAATATTTAATTAATTGATGAGAGTTCATGAATTTTAGGGTTTGAAGCCATGCATGCATTCAAAAAATAATCCTGTGCTATAATAAGAATTCATATGATTTTGAGATCTACAACAAAGGTTCAAGTGAAAGAATTAGCATAATAATCACCAGGAGAAAAGTAACTTTTTCCTTAACTAGAAGAAGAAAAATGAAGAATGATGAAGTTTGGGAATACTAAGTTTATGGTACCCTTTTCTTCTTGTCTCAAAACAATGATCAATTTCAATTGGTATATGTAGTGAAGATAGCTATAGAATATCGTATTTAAGAAGCCTAATCATAAGAGGACAAATAGGCAAACGACCTTGAAGTATGAGCATTATACAAGCAACAGCTGCAACTATCATCAGATTTTAATCTTATATATATAATATTAATCATTTATGGTTGTGTTTTTTTGTCCTAGATTTTGTTTCTTAGGTACAAAACAAAGCAAGTTGAATTGGTTGGATGCATAGATGCAAATCTGTATTAGGAACATGCTGCATTTTAATTATTTTTAATAACAAATGAAAATCTTGGGACCAAACCATAACCTACAGATGATTGGGACCAAACCAGTTCAACTTTCAACAATCAAGGTGAAGCAAGGCAGCAAACTGCAAGGTCAAACCCAAGGAAAAGACTCAACACAAGCAACATCCAACTCAAGAGCAACATAGCAACAGTAGTTTGTTTCCAAAAAAAAAAAATTTAAGTGCTTTTAGTGATTTGAAAATTAAATTATGAAAAACATACTTACAGAGCAAGTTGTGTGATTATCTGTTTTATCTCTCAACAATGCTCTTTACCTGGTTTTCACCCATGAGACATTTAGATATTTAATACAGGAAATCACAATAAGGGTGCACTTCAAGATTAGCAAAGCTAGGTAAAAATACTTTACATTCAATTCATTGAGAACAAAGAATTAAAAGAATAGTAAAGCTCCCGCAACTGGAGGCCCTTAAAGCACATCAAGAAAAAAAAAATATTTTACATTCAAAACACTAAAAAAGATGAAGATACTAAAAAATTATACTCACCTCTCAATATAATCCGACTAGATGAAGCAATATCAGAGCAATGTAAAATATTTTCGAAACAAGTATCTCTTGCATTATATTTTGGCACAATAGTATAATGAACTCCATCTAAGCATTAAGAGGGAAAGATAGAACTCCAGCTTTTAGAGGAAAAGAGAGAGAAAAGTTTTAGGGAGAATAACAAATGGGCTGCCCTGAAGCAAGGCATAGCAATATCAAAACATAAGATAAAGCATACATTTGAATAAGTCAGTACTTGATTTTTAAGCTTTGATCTCAAATTGTTCCAATTCTTGGTATAAATACATTTTCCACCACCAAGAATAAATTCCAAGATGCCTAAAAAGAATGACATAAATCATAAGTAGATTGAAAGATTATCAAAACAAAGTAAAGAACCAAAATCCTTTTTTTTTCTCCAAACCAACACTGACAATATAATCATAATATTGGGCCTGATGAGAGAATCTGAATTACAATATATATATATATACATGTCAAAAAAGAACTGATCTTATCACATGAAATCAATGATACATTGCACCCAAAAAATAAAAAAATCAATGATATAGATACAGACACACAAAAGTCATTAATTAAACAAAAAAACCAAAACTAACTATGTGAACTATGAGGAATGTCCATCTATGAGTATATTGGTTTTCATCAAATAAGGAAAACAAACTAAGCTCATATAAACACCTTGTTTCCCTTATATAAATTATAATTAATAGAAGCAAAATATACCATGCAAAACAGCACAAACCTGAAAATCGAGAATTATGGGATTCCCCAATCTGCTATTTTGGAATAACTCATAGTACTACCCCTTTCCATTTGTTTGCATTCCTGTATAAATAAAAGACAATATAATTAACATAATCACCCTTCAAGAAAAATAATCTCCAATTCATTAACTCTTAACAGAGAAAGTAAGCCACAACTTTATCTTGTAGTTCGCCTCATAAGGTGATGTTCTGATAATTCTTGTAATTTGTAGCTTTCCCTTGTTACATCAGACTTTTCCCAAAGAATGCCCTAAAATTCAAATAGACTAAAAATTCTCAATTTAGAGTATAGAAAAACAAGTAGTTCTTGTATGATGTTCCAATCTAAAATGAACAAACCAGTAGTTGAGTAGTCCCCAAGCTCCAACAATACAATTGAGCTTAATTAATATTACCTGAATGCATAGAAAACTGGTGTAAAACTCACAACAAACACCACTATCAGATCAAGATGCAAGAAAAGAAATGCAAGTATAAGTCCAAACAATGCTTGAAGAAACCCCACCTAAGACGCAATGTATCCCATCTCCTTCTAGTTAAAATGTATTAAACCAGCCAAAATGAGTAATTCACTGTTATGTATCCAAAAAATTTTAAAAATTACTCACATCATTGCACTTTTTTTTTCTCTCTACATATTCTACTAATTGCTCTTTTTATTAGGCAATGGCATTGTCAAATGAGAAAAAAGAACAAACCAAACGAAATAAGTACTTATATTCTGTTCCATTTTGATTGCGATCAGAAAAATGATACAAAGAAGCAATATAGAAATTCAACATCACAAAAGTCACTAAAAAATGAAAAAATTAGTTTGATATTATTGGCAATTAATTGATATTACCTTCTGAAGATCCATTGGGCCCAATGGCCTTCAATCATCATTATCTAATTACACCTAGAACAAAAAAAAAAAGAACTAAAATCAAAATTTACAAATAATTTTTTTTACAAGATTTAATACCTAATTTTTTTATTAAATAATGAAATCCCATTTTCTGATTTCCTGCATTTCTTATTCTACAAAACTAAAAGTGCCATTTTTCTTCAATCTCAATTAGCCATAAGCAATTTCCATTAGTCTATTGCTTTTGGAAAATTAGACACAGCTCAATGGTTCAGGCCATCTCAAAACCCATGAAGGTCATAAGGAGAAAATAAAAACTATTGAAACTTGAAAGTGCAAGCCAATCATGTGGTTGGATGTCTCATGCAACATGATGCGAGACTTTATTGCTAAGAATAGGTTAGATAAGGGTTCCATTTCTCATCGATACATGGACACAAACAAAAATTGAAAAACCTAAACTTTACACAGTCCCAAATATACCAACAGTAAAAAATTTACAGAGAAGTGGCCATTTAAAACCTAAATTTAAAAATCACAACTCCTCAACCCAGAAACTCTCCAGATTAAATCTCCACCCCATATACCCAACAAATCATTCACAAAATGCCAACATAATGATAAACCCAATAGAAAAAATGAGGCACACAAGTGTCCCATTCAAAAACAACTAATCATCCCAAAGCATCAAGAAATCTCAAACTCAAACAAGTATCAGAAAATAAAAATGCTCCGAAAGATCTGAGAACCATAGCCCTAATGTGAAACCTCAGAAAACTCATATCATTCATTTCAACAAAGAATCCCAAAAATGAACATCAAAACATTAAGCAGAGAGTGCACCTTCACTTCACAAAAACACCAAAACATCTAATTAATCAAAGTCGGAATACAAACCTTCGAATTCAAAGAAAACATTGGGTGGAGAATGCAATATCAAGAGAGATTGAAACCCTTCTCCTGCGGTTTTGCTCATTCGAACCCTCTCTCTTCTCCATCTCTTCTCGGTTTTGCTCCCTTCATCTGTTCAGTCGAGAAAGTTATTGGAGATTGAATCTTTGAGATCCATAAAGGAAAAAGGAAAAAGGAAGAAAAGGAATGTAAGTAAAGCAAAGGTTTGATGATGAAGAAGAACAAGAAGAAGATGAAGGATTAGGGATGTATAGGAATCAAAAAATTGGAGATTAATTGAAAGGAATGATAAAGAATGAAGACGAGAAGGCCAGCAATGAAGCGGTTGAGATTGGAAGAGCAATGCAGCTTGTCAAACCAGCTCATAATAAGAAAGCCGATTCGATTTCGATGATCTTCAACAATAATAATCAATCTACTCCGGAGAACAATCAATGAGCTTCGCATCAATTGCATAGATAGATCGAACCCCCTCCTCTTTCTTTCTCCTTCGTTTCGCTCTTTTCTCTCTAAAAAAAACTGAGAACCAAAGATCCATTGTGTAAAGGGGTTTTTGTTTTGTTTTGTTTTGTTTTGTTTTTTTTTAATATTTTGGTGTTTGGCTGTAACGCCCTCAAAAATAAACCCATAATACATAATATTAACATGCGGAATTATAAGGAAATAAAGTATCTTATTCCATTCATCAGAGTACCATGAAATAAGAACATCATAATAAATGCCCTATGGGCTTACATCTTGCCAAGCCAACACTTGGACACAATTCCATGAGTTCTAACTCAAAAACAAATAAAGCCCTAGGCTTGAAAGTTTACAAGTTGTTCAAATAAAACAAATAAAATAAAGCAAGTCTTCGAGTCCAAATCCTCACAAACTAAGTCCTTGGAGGTAGTGAACCGTCTGAACCTGAAAATGAAGTTCCCATATAGGGTGAGCCACAGCCCAGTAGAAAAATACTAAACCAAGCATAAGAATTAACTAAAGCATTAGCATTCGATACATGGTTAACACAAGATAATCAATTTCCAATTTCATGATCCGAATGTCTATATTGTCTATGACATATTGTCTATTACACCTTTCACTTTCCAATATTTATTCAACTTTCCTATTATATCATTATGGCTCAGAACCTGGCCAACTATAATAGTGATCCAGATGTCACACAAATAAATGAGATTAAAGCTCAAACCACAACACTTCCATACTTCTAACTGATACACATTATAATGATGTATCATATCAACAACAAATAGCAATATTGATATTATCAATAAGCACACATATGAGTAATGCTACTGGAGTCCATCCCCTATCTCCTCCCAACAAATCCGGTTTAGAGGTACATCCCCTATCTTCCCCTAAACCGTGGAGTTCATCCCCTATCTTCTCCAAACAACATGCATATGCAATGAAACACACAATTGCCATATACAACACATAATCAATACAAGTAATGTTCTGTATTAATTCAACAGTCAACATAAGTGACTTAATTCCAGTTATACCTAAGCCACATGCAAGGTCTACAACAATCACGACTATCCTCCACCGATAGCCCAAAACAGTTATTTCTAAACAAGAAATAAATACAACAATGAATGTAAAATCAACATTCTCATAGGTAAGTATTTAAACTACCCAACTATATCATTAATCTCATAATTTTCCCAACTTCATGAATTAAACCCAATCCCACATTTTTCCCTTAAATTAATTATACAAATTAATCTAAGCCAAAACCCTAAGGTTTCTCCCAAAATTACCAAACTACCCCCACATACCAAAATACCAACACTTAGGATTAAAGCGTATAAATGGAGTAGGAAATCCCTACCTCGAAGCAAGAACCCAAAAAGAAGAAGACGGAGATGATAGCCCAAACTCCAAAGTGCTCCAAATCAACAACCGTTCAGATTCAATGAAAGCCCTCACTCTCCTCTATCTTATTTGTAAAGCAACTAGGGTAAAAACACACCCTAACTAGATCAAACCTAGGAGAGAAGGTGAGTTGAGAGAGAGAAAACTCGTAACTAGGGTTTCTGGATCAAAAAGTTGTAAAAAAAAACGTTTTAAAACTGTTGCTGCGTATTTAAACTGGACAGGCTCGCTCGAGCGAAGACATGGTCGCTCGAGCGACCAGACACAAAAATCCACGCTCGAGCGAAGAAAAGCTCGCTCGAGCCAAAAACTCGATGCTTCAGGTCTGCAACCCAGAAGCTCGCTCGAGCGACGAAATGCTCGCTCGAGCGACGAACTCGAAAACATACACGTCGCTCGCTCGAGCGAAGAAATTCTCGCTCGAGCCAAGAAACACATCTCTCAGGTCTAAGTACTAGACGCAATCGCTCGCTCGAGCCAAAGAAAGCTCGCTCGAGCGAAGAACCAAAAACGAAGACCTCGCTCGAGCGAAGAGAAGCTCGCTCGAGCGACCAAGCCAAAAACTAAACATGCAGACTTGATTTCTAAACCCAACCAATTTGCAACCAACCTGCTAAACACATCCTGTAACCCAAGAATAAGGAATTAAAGGACAACGACAACAAATATAACAGCGGAATCCACGGAACGTAAGTCTGGATACAATAATCAAATGGGAAAAAGACCGGGGTCGCTATATTGGCGCTCAAAATTTTGGCGACCAAAAGATAATATTAGTCGCAGAAAAAGTACCTACGCTGACAAATTTTTTTAGTTGCCAAATCTCAATCAACGGCGACTAAAATATTAGTCGCTAAAAGTATTAATTTGGCGACTAATTTTTTTTGGTTGCTGAAAATAAGTTTTTGGCGACCAAATTTTTGGTCGCCAAAAAATATGTGACCTTCCGCGACCAAATTTGTAGTTGGTAGGCAAAAATATACCACTTTCTGCGACCAACTCATTTTTTTGGTCGCCAAAATATAATCTTCTGCGACCAATAATATTTGGTTGCCAAAAATAATGATCATTCGCGACTAATTAATAATTGGTCGCCAAATGTCATTTTTTTGAGACCAAAATTTTTTTGGTCGGCAAAAGTGGTCGGCAATTGTGTAAATTCTTGTAGTGGTAGCTCTGCTCTGTTTGATAAATCACCAACCACACAATCAAATTCTTCTTTAATTTTAAATTAAAAAAAATGAGATTGTGTATGTGCTAATAATGTATGAGGTAGGTAACTTACCTAAGGTAAGGGAACAAACACAGTGGGGCCACTAGTGGAACTGGGAAGCAAGAGAAAACGCAGAATAATCATCTCAGAAGGTTAAAGTGTATCTCATTATTGCAGATATTTCTTGGTGATAATGAAGATGGAACAACTCATCTTCATGTAGAAGGATTAAGATTCCTTGCAATGAATTTTTATATAATAATTTGGTTGTGATAATCTAATAATTTATACTTAAAAGTTAACAAAATTATATTAGTTTGTTGTATTTTTAATTTCTTCGTAAGGTGGCAATATATTTGATTATTTATAAGTTAATTTATGAGCAACAATTAATATGAGGTTACTTGGGCACAACTATATGCTTTTGTAATTTTATTACCCTATCTATGATATTTTTGAATTTGAGATTCGTGTTCGAAGTTATAACCAAAAGTGAAAAGATTATATACTTTGCTACTACAAAACACTTGAGTGGATGGATAAGAATGGTGTCTTTTTCAACACAGCATCCACTCTCTCATGAAGGATATAAACACTGCTTTTCATTCCACAATCTATTCAATCAAACTTTAGCCATGCATGCATGCATGGTGAACTAATATTTATCAATAATTATAAAATAATAATTATATTTTTATATCATGAGTTCTCACTATTACACTGATTAGGACTAATTAAACTAATATAATAATGATTATTCATATGATATATCAAACAAGATATAAACCAATCTGTATTGTAGAACAATAGTCCATACAATATATTCTACACACTATATTGTAGAATATTAGTTTGTGCGCTGGCCAGACCAAGTTGGGCTTAAATCATTCTTTCTAAGCCTGATCAATATTTTTCCAACCCGGCCCTAAACCATAATTCTAAGCCTTATAAACACTACAGGAAGAAAGCGTATTCGGCGACTAAATTTTCCGATTAAAAAAAATTTGGTCGCTGAAAGTATAGCTTTCAGCGACCAAAACCGTATTAGTAGCCAAAAGTAAAACTTTTTGACGACTAAAACTAAGTTTGGTCGCTGATTATATGAGTTTTAGTGACTAAAAAATTTTTAGTAGCCCAAAGTAAAGCTTTTTGGCGACTAAAATAATTTAGTAGCCAAAAGTCTACAATTGGCAACTAAAAATAAGTTTGGTCGCTGATTATATGGACTTTACCGACTAAAAAAATTTTAGTAGCCAAAAAGCTTTTTGGTGACCAAAAAAATTTTAGTAATCAAAAGTCTACAATTGGCGATAAGAAAATAAGTTTAGTTGCCAAAAATGGTCATTTTTAGCGCGGGAGAACTAAAATCCTAAGGCGGGAATTAAATTTTTTGGCGACCAAAATTTTGGTAGCTGAAAGTGTATCTTCGGCGACCAAATCCGACTTTGGTCGGCAAAAGTTCAGTTTTTTAGCGACTAAAAAACAATTAGTAGCCAAAAGTAGTCTTTTTTTTATTTTGCTACTAAATAGTTTATTTTACATAAATTATGTTCAATAAAATAATTATGTTTATACATATACTTTTATATCAATATGGATGTATGTACTATATAAATAATATATGTCACATTTATAATTATGTGGTGTTATAGAGGCGTAGTGGGAAGAGTGTGGTGCATAAGATTTATGGTGTGTGAGGTTGACGATTTGAGTCTCCGCAAGAGCGGATCAAATTGTTTTACAACGAATTATTTTTTTTTTCACGTTTGAAGCTTTTGGCCACTAAAGGTGTTGGTCGCCGATTGGTTGCTTTTGGCGACTAAAGGTATTGGTCGGTGATTCCTTGACTATTGGCGATTAAAACATTGGTCGGTAAATGTATAATTTTAAAGAAATATAATTGACTATTGGCGACTAAAATTTTGGTCGCTAAAGACTTGCTTTTTGGTGACCAAAGGTTTTTTGGTTGGGAAAACCCTCCAAGACATTCCCGACAAGGTTTTGGCGACAAATATAGCGACCAAAATTTTTGGTCGCAGAATGTCATTGGCAACCAAAAAACAGACAATTGGCGACCAATATTTTAGTCGCTAAAAGTGACTTTTTTTTTAGTGAAACCATGAGCGAGCTTAGCAAGCTATCGAACTTATTCTTTCACCTTTTCAGATCATTTTTAAAAGGAGTGTAACATGCGATTTTAATAGTTAAATGTTAAAAATACATGGATTAATAAATAAAAAATAAAGTGATATTCATTAATAGTTAAATGAGTCTGAGCGTAATTAACCTGTAATGAACGGCTTTAAGAAACCAATTAAAAGATGTTGTAGAATAAAAAAAATTGATGGAAACAGTTTTTTAGAGCAATTTTGAGAAGAATAAAAAATGACGAGACTTCAAAAAGAGAAGAAGATGGAATTAGTGTTCACCCTTTATATATCAACATAGATATAGATATGTATATATGCATATATTCATCCAAGGATGTTGTCTCAGAAAAAGATGGCCATGGCATTCATGCAATACAAGTGGGCTTTGGTTTGCTTTACTCATCTACTACTGGATACTGATAAAGTTTCCATGTTCTTGTTTCCAATGGCAGGGAAAATATCCTACCTGATTGATATAGATATTGTACTTGTACTTTATCTAATTGTTGGTTTTTTTGGCTTTCGAAGGTTATTATTGTAATTGCGAGCGTGCCAGCAAGGATCAATCAGTCCTTACAAAGAATTAATTGCCAACCAATTATCAAACGATTGTGTTTTAGTTCTTTCAGCCTCAATGAAGAGGACTTTTACTGGTGGCTTGATTTAGAAGAATTTAAGCAATATAACAATTAAATGAAGAACAGTTGAAGTATCTCATAAAAATAAAAAAAAAACTTACAATGATCCAAATTCAGCCTCGTAGAGGTTTACAGCAACAATCTACTTGAAACTACTCCTATGAACGAAGTGCAGTGCAGGAATTTAAAGTACAAGAAATGTAAGACTAGAAATGTAAAACTGGAAAGGAAAATAAGTATAAAAGACTGGTTTTTTGAATCTGAGTCTGGGGGCTTTTTCTGGGGCCTTCCCTGCTATTTATACTTCTTAAGGATGACCATCGAACTGCGTTTCCAACCGTCGAACTGCTCCTCCATGATCGCTGATCATGTTGCTTTGTAATTAGCCCACTATGCCATCACTTGCAGTTAGACTTCTCTCCTAAATTTGAATTTAAATGTGAGTAACCGTTGAAGCCACATTACCTTGCCTTTCTTTGTTGATCCACTGCTACTCAGATCTTGTAATAACCAATACTAACTGCCACGTGTACGATCAGGATCGAAGATTTGACTACCCTTCCTGTATTACCCTTATTCTGCCACGCGTCGAATTGTAATTGGCTTGTACAAAATATGTAGCCAACACTAATATACTATATAAAGATATTACCACTTCATTTTTTATTTTTATTTTTTTGTGGATAAGGTGGAGAAAATGTCAAAAGATTTATATTTTTAATACAATTTTTGTACATATTCTCATATTAATTACACATTAATACATTCTTATACTGACGTTGAGATTAATGATCACCCACTAAACCATCATCAACATATTCCTTGTTTTTAATTTGGGAATTAAAGTGAGAGAATATGAGTGTGGAACAAAAACTGCATCTGTTTTGCTTCTTATTTTTTAGGTTTAAGTTTTAGGTTCCTCCATAAATAGAGGTTTTTTTTTTTTTTTTTTTAGAATATGTTTAATATTTAACATTGAAATATTATCCTTCAGTATTCCTCTAAAACATTGTGTCTAACTCGGTGAAGAGTAATGTTAGACATCATGAAAGAATCATCATGAAAAGTTTTATGAAGATTCTCCACACTTAGATTACATACTTAATAAAACACTATACACTAATCAAATGATGAAAAATCTTCATGAATCATTTTATGATATTTTTTTTTTATAATTCTTAATATTATTCCTCGGTGAATTGAATGGAAATGCCATATTATGATTGTTTTAGGGTTTAGGTCCTTTTTTTTTAAAAAAAAATATTATTTTTACAATTATTTTTTATTTTTTTTATTTTGGTTCATAAATCTCAAAAAGGTTTGGCAAAACTAATTAGCCAAAAATAATTAGAAGATCCAAGGTTACTGTAATCTTAAATCTTGCAAAAAAGTCTTTCTCCCTTTTTTTTTTTTTTAAAAAAAAAAGGAAAAAATTGTATATTCTTGCCAGTTGGAAAATGACTTTGGAGGCTTTGGAAAAATCTTATTTTTTTGCTAACTTTGAGCATTAATTAAGGTAGGATCCAAGCGTTATTTTTAACGTTTCTCATTGGGTTCATGTTTAATGCCGCGTAGTGAATAAAATCGAGTATTTAATTGCTCAAAACCATTTCCGGATGAATGAGAATTCAACGCTCGTTTTCGGGGTTCATAGAAATGGCTTTAGGTGGGTTTCCTACACATTTGTGAAATGTGCTTGTCCTACATTGGAAAGGCTTAAGATTTTGAATGGGTTTATATACTCTAGCTTGGGATACTTGGAATGGGCACCAAGGGGTACCCAAGTTTGTGGAAATGTGAGGTTATGGGTAAAGTGGGCTAGATCCATTGAACCAAAAACAAAAACCACCCAAGCGGGCTTGTCTAGCCCAATACTTATCTTTTTGGGCCAAAAACATTTGTAATTTATTTATTTATTTTTAATTTTGGTCAAAATTCAAAATAAATTGGTCCAGCTTTTTCCTTCACCCAAACAGATCCCTAACGGGTTCATATCCACCCGAATAGGTTCATACCTGTTGAATTCAAACTGAATATGTTCGAACAGTTTCCATTTGTTTGGCACATGTTCGGTATAAGCCACCATTCCTCCTATAAATAGTCGGCCATCCAGCATTCATTTCCATCGAATTTTTTTCCAAAACACTTCCTTTTCTTCTTATGTTCATCCTCCTATTGCTTCTATATCTATTTACATTTAGTCTCTAGGAAAAGGAGAAGGAAAAGAAAGAGAAAGAGTTACAGCATAGTTTGGTTCGCAAGACTTGTTTTGTAGTGCTGCAAATCAAGTAGTAGTCGTTGCATCCTGGGAAGTAGACGCTATTAATACTCGAAGCACCAGAGCGATGGTGAAATCTACTTTAAGGAGATTGTATCCAACACAAGTCTCGACATTTAAAATTTCTATAAGCATTTAATTCAGAATTTAATTTATTAAATTATTTTCTGAATTATTTTATTTTGTTGTTTATTTTATTTACACATTTAATTTACACACATACACCTCTGGAAATAACAATCTTAAAGTAGATTGCTGTTTTTTAATTTGTGTGTTAGACAGACGAATATTTTGTTTCGGGAAATTAAATAGAAGTCATATACTGTTTAATAATTTCTTTGATAACATAGTAGTCATATACTGTTTATCATTGAAATTTTGTTGCAAAATATTATTCTGTATATTTTGTGTGTAAATTCTTTTCTGTATAAAATTGTGATTGGTGTATTATTATTTCATCAGAAATATGACAACTGAAATAAACAGTATTGAGACTGTTATTACTCCGACCCTTACATCTGTTGTGCCAGTGATGACTTCGACAGTACCGGTAAATCATGAGGAGAAGTCAGAAAAATTCAATGGAAATGATTTTAAAAGATGGCAACCAAAAATGATGTTTTATCTTACCACATTGAATTCGGCATGAAAAAGCTCTAGCACTGAACGAGGGAGAAACTGATCGGCAAGTGGTTGTAGCAGTTGATGCATGGAAACATAGTGATTTTCTGTGTCAGAATTATATCCTTAATGGGTTGGACAATACACTGTACAATGTGTATAGTGTCAAAAGCATTGCACAAGAACTGTGGAAATCTCTAGATCATAAATAAAAGACAGAGGATGCCGGTACAAAGAAATTTGTTGTTGGCCGTTTTTTGAGTTTTAAAATGATAGATTCTAAGGCAGTTATTAGCTAGGTTCAAGATCTCCAATTAATTCTTCATGACATACATACGGAAGGGATGGTTCTCAGTGAATCTTTCCAAGTAGCGGCAATAATTGAAAAATTGCCACCATCCTAGAAAGAATTCAAGAATTATCTAAAGCATAAGCGCAAGGAGATGAAATTGGATGAATTGGGAATTGAGGAGGACAACCGTGGTTCCGACAAGAAGTCCGGAAACCATGTTATGCATGCTAAAGCAAATGTTATGGAACATGAACAAGGGTCAAAGTTCAACAACAAAAAGCAGAAGTATGACGGCAATAGTCCCAAACAAGGATCCACAAGTAAGATCAACAAAGGGATCAACAACGAGTTCAACAAGAGGTTCAAAGGCAAGTGTTTTGTGTGCGGCAAAGATGGATATCGCGCTAAGGATTGTTATGTTCGCAAGGATGGAAGGAGTTCAAGCAAAAAGCCAGCACGAGCTAACATAGCCGAGGATTTTTATCTTTCCGATGGAGTGGCAGACATCAATCTTGCTACAATAGTCTCTGAAGCAAATTTGGTGGGCAATCCCAAGGAGTGGTGGGTGGGTACTGGAGCAACCCGCCATATCTGTGCAGATAAGAAGATGTTTACAACCTACAAAATGGTGGAAAGTGGAGAACAACTTTTTATGGGAAACTCCTCCACATCAACTGTAGAAGGAAAATGAAAGATTGTGATGAAAATGACCTCGGGGAAAGAACTCACGCACAACAATGTACTCCATATGCCAGAAATTCACAAGAATTTGATTTCTGGGTCGTTGATCAAGAATGGGTTTAAATTAGTCTTTGAATCTGACAAGCTTGTATTCTCCAAGAATGGAATGTATGTGGGGCGAGGTTACATGAGTGATGGGCTTTTTAAGCTCAATGTACTAACTGTTGTACCATATTTGGTTATTAATAATAAGAACATATCTTTTAGTTATATTGCTGAATCTTCTTTTTTATGGCATGGTAGATTAGGACATGTAAATTTTAATTCTTTGTGTAGACTTGTTACTTTAGAATGTTTACTAAACTTAGAGTTTGATCCTAATCATAAATGTGAGATTTGTGTTGAGGCAAAACTCACTAAGGCATCATTTAATAAAATAGAAAGAAGTATTGTACCGCTAAGTTTAATTTACACAGATATCTGTAATTTAAAATTTGTTCAAACTAAAGGAGGTAAGAAGTACTTTATTGCTTTTATTGATGATTGCACTCGATATTGCTATGTTTACTTATTGAGAAGTAAAGATGAAGCCTTAGAAGCTTTTAAGCAATATAAACTTGAGGTTGCAAATCAACTTTGCAAAACTATTAAGATAGTGAGGAGTGACAGAGGTGGTGAGTATAATGCACAATTTGAGGATTTTGTTCTGAACATGGTATTATTCACAAAACCACTGCACCTTATTCTCCTCAGTCAAATGGAGTTGCTAAGAGAAAGAATCGAACACTTAAAGAGATGATGAATGCCATGTTGATTAGTTCAAGGTTACCTCAGAACTTGTGGGGGGAGACAATTTTGTTTGCTAACTTTATCCTTAACAGGGTATCCTCACAAGAAACTCAATCAAACACCTTATGAATTATGGAAAGGTCGACGACCTACCTATAATTACCTCAAAGTGTGGGGGGGTGTTTGGCCAAGGTGGTAGTCCCTAGTCCCAAAATGACTAAGATAGGACCAAAAATCATTGATTGTGTGTTCATTGGTTATGCAAATAATAGTAGTGCATATAGATTTTCAGTTCATAGATCTAAAAATCTTGATATGCATGTAAATACTATTATTGAGTCAAGGAATGCATCGTTTTTTGAACACATTTTTCCTTGCAAGGAAATTGAAGAGACATGTTCAAATAAAAAAACTTTTGATACTGCTATGGATAGCAGTGAAGACCACAATAATAATGAAGCAGATGAACCTAGACGTAGCAAGGGGGCTAGGATCTCTAAACACAATAATAATGAAGCAGATGAACCTAGACGTAGCAAGGGGGCTAGGATCTCTAAATCATTTGGTCCATATTTTCTGACATACTTGTTAGAAAATGAGCCTCAAAACTTCAAGGAAGCAATGTCAAGTCCTGAAGCTCCATTGTGGAGAGAGGTTGTGAATAGTGAAATTGAATCAATACTGTAAAATCATACTTGGGAACTGGTGGATCTTTCACCAGGGTGTAAACCTCTTGGATATAAGTGGATATTCAAGAGAAAAATGAAAACAGATGGTTCAATTGATAAATACAAGGTTAGGCTTGTTATTGAGGGATACAGGCAGAAGGAAGGCCTTGATTATTTTGACACATATTCACCAGAGACAAGAATAACATCTATTCGTATGCTAATTGTGATTACAATTTTGTATAATCTGGAGATACATCAAATGGATGTTAAAACAACCTTTTTGAATAGCGAGTTAGATGAAGAAATCTATATGGAACAACTGGACAGGTTTCAAATTCCTAGCCAAGAGAAGAATGTTTATAAACTTGTCAAATCCCTTTATAGATTAAAACAAACTACGAAATAATGGCATGAAAAAAATTTGATCATGTTATGCTTTCGGGTGGTTTTAAAATAAATGAATGTGACAAATGCGTCTATGTTAAAAGCACAGACAAAGGCTATGTCATACTCTGTCTTTATGTGGATGACATGCTCATTATTGAAAGCAATAATGAAGTGATTAAATCCACAAAGAAAATGTTGAACAAAAAGTTTGACATGAAAGATTTGGAAGTAGCATATATAATTCTAAGAATAAAAATTACTAGAACATCTGAAGGATATGCTTTATCTCAGCCTCATTATGTTGAGAAGATTCTGTAGAAATTTGGCAAGCATGATGACCATCAAGCTAAAACACCTGTTGACATTAGTCTTCATTTGTCAAAAAATACAGGTGCAGACATATCTCAATTAGAGTACTCTCGAATAATTGGAAGCTTAATGTATTTAATTAATTGCACTAGGCCAGATATAGCATATGCTATAAGCAAATTGAGTAAGTACACAAGTAATCTAAGGTTCGATCATTGGAAAACGATAATTAGGGTACTTAGGTATCTAAGACATATCCAGAATTATGGCTTACATTATACCAAATATCCAACAGTACTCGAGGGGTGCAACGATGCAAATTGAATATCGGATATAAAAGACTCTAAATCCACTAGTGGATATGTCTTCACCCTGGGAGGTGCGACAGTCTCTTGGAAATCCTCCAAGTAGACATGTATAGCAACGTCGACAATGGAATCTGAGTTTATTGTATTAGATAAAATAGGAGAAGAAGCAGAATGGCTACGAAATTTCTTAGAAGACATTCCAATGTGGCCTAAACCTGTGCCAGCTATATACATTCACTGTGATAGTGAAGCAGCAATAAGACGGGCACAAAATCATATGTATAATGGCAAGTCTCGATACATTCGTCGAAGACATAATATCGTTAGGCATTTGCTCTCACATGGAATAATATCCATAGAATATGTAAAGTCAAGGGAGAATATTGCGGATCCATTGACTAAAGGGCTAGCTAGAAAGCAAGTGTACCATTTATCGAGGGGAATGAAATTAAAGCCTATTACTTAAAAGTCGCCATAATGGCAACCCAACCTAGTTGACTAGAGATCCCAAGATCTAGGTTCAAAGGGACAACCAAATTATGGATGACTTCACGTATCACTAAGGAGGTTTTCTCCTACCCATTTCTATGATAAGAATAGTGATAATTGCAACGTTAGTAGGATAAGCTTTGCTTTTAATGATTCTTATAGCTTGGACATCCAAGTGGGGTATAACAGGATACTCTTAATAAGAAGTCACCTATATGAGTATTAACTGGGCCAGTTGTCACGACCCAAACCCACCCCTATAAGTTTAGTGTCGTAATCGACCAGTAATCCTTGGATTACCGAAGATCTCTTAACGGAATAACATATAATTAGGGACTGTGGAAGCAAATACATAAAATATACATAGTCCATCGAGTTGTGGAGACATACATGGGACAAATAATTTTAAACTTTAATAAAGATACATGTGACGTCAAAAGAAACAATTGATACACGTCACTCCAAGTACAATACATATTAAATGGAATTTGTCCGTAATCAAACAAAAGTGTAACAACCCCGACTCATGATTAACATTAATCCATGATTAATTATGCCTAACAGTAATTAAGGAGGAATTCTGAATTAAATTGCATGTGTGTTGCATTATCTGTGTTTATATCTGTTTTGCGTAAGAAGATCTGTTCGTTTCTTAGTTTCGATTTGTGAATTGAAGGCCTTATTGGCATCCAATACGGAAATTGATCTGAATTATGTGTTAATTAGAATTTATAGGATTTTATGGTAGGTTTAATTGAAATTCGTTTCGGAACGATTAAATAAGATTAATTTAATCCCACTTAGTTGCCCATGACTTAAACTAATTAGGCACCATTTCTTTTATGAACCCACTCATCTCTTTTCATCTATTTTGATTACACCTTTGAGCCCACAATACACACACGTGAGAGAGAGAGAGAGAGGGGGGGGGGAAAGGAGAATTGAAATCAAAAGCAAGAGGAAATGAGGATTGCTAGAATTGTTGGCAAATTAAAGAGAATTTGGGAGCTACAACTTTCATACTTGTAAATTCAAGCCTTTAGGTAAGAATTTTGTCTTATAGCCTTGAAGTCTAGACTCTAATGCATAAAAACAAGAGAGTTAAGTTGATTAATGCAAGAATTGAGCTGAAGATTGGAATTGAGAATAAATTTGTGTTTGCATGTGCATTTCATGAAGTTTTAAATGTGTTTTCAAAGAATTCCCTCATGCATGTCTTGTATTCACTTTAATTTTGGGAAAACAATGAGTTTTATGTTGTTTGGTAACACTTGATCATGTTTGAGAAGCTTTGGTTCAAAGAATTGCATGCACGTCATGTTCTTGAGTTATTCTTGAGTTTCAAGTTGAATTTTACACAATTGGCATGTCATTGGGCCATGATTTGTTGAAATGATCCTTTAAACATGTTGATTTATGAGCTTCTAAGTGTTTTCTCAAGTTTTGGCCCAGAAAAATGAAGTTTGATGCTTTAATGGTTGAGTTTGAACTTGAAGATCAAATATGAAAATTCCAGAAATTTGATCCACGCTCGAGCGGGGGACTTCACGCTCGAGTGAGCACTCTAAGTACGTGCACTTCCGCTCGAGCGACGTGAGACGCGCTCGAGCGTGAAATACATGTACCCAGAAGTTCATATGCTTTACAGTCCGCTCGAGCGAGGGACTTTACGCTCGAGCGAAGGTCTGAGTCTCACGCTCGAGCGGAGGTCGAGCGTTTGTCGAGCGTGAAATTCATGCATCCAGTACTTTTGTTGAAATTTACAGTCCGCCCGAGCGATGGAATTCACGCTCGAGCGAACCTTCACTTCTTGCATGTCTGCTCAAGCGAGGAAAGCCACGTTCGAGCGTGGACCCTGTTTTCAGCAAGTTTTGGAAAATGTTTTCCAGTGCATTTTTGCATCCCCATTCCATCCTAGGCATTCCTAGGCCATGATTAAGACTCCATAATGAGGTTAAAGGCTAGAAAAGAAAGTAAGTTATGTGTAATTCGAATCGGTGTTTCAAGCTTTTTTTTGTTTTGTGTTCGTGTAGGTCACGTGCCATAAACCATTTGGTTAGTCTGCTCTGTCTGTCTGCACCCGAAGCCAACTGTGAGTAATAACATAGTAAAGCTATGTTCAACTTTATTTATTTTCTGTATGATGAAATAAGATTTGTTTTCTAAACTGCTATGTTCTGTACAATGAATGATTGTCCAATTTCTGACATATATTCGTGGCATCCTTAACATCATGTGACATATGTTAGCTGTTACCCAGTATCGGAGGTTCCATTATGGAACTTAATAGGTCTGCACTCTGTTACCCGTACCGGAGGCTCCATCATAGGGCTCAACATGTTTATTCTCTGTTACCCGAATCTGGAGGTTCCTTTATGGAACTGGTTATTCATAACCACCACATGTTCTGCGTCTGTTCTGTATCTACTCTGTTAGCACTAATGGATGTACCATGTATGATTAAGCATGAACTCTGATTGCCGTATTTATTTTGAACAAGAATATGAATATGAATATGAATTTGTTTATGAATCCGAATTATGATTCCTGAATCCGTATGGACTTCATTCATTAAAACCCCTTTACTCTGTTATTATTCACTGGGCTTCCGCTCACTGTTTATATTATGTATGTAGGTGAGCCGGCACGTGATCAGGGCCAGAGTTGACGGCCTACGTTTCAGTTTTGTCAACCAACCTTTGCGCCTCCTGAGGAGGTTCCTGATGAAGTTTGGTTTTGTGGCTGTTTTTGTAATCTGTATTAGACTATGTTTGTTTGTTAAGTTGTGGGCGAGATTTTTGTCATGTACGCCTATGTGTGTTGTGTAAATATTATGTCTGATAACTTCACTCGTATTTTATAAAAGTTTCAAGCTATTCTGTCCCATGTAAGTTATCACAGCTCATTGGACCTTGTTTATTTTGTATATTTGCTTCCGCAACATCTATCTATATGTTAATCTGTCATGAGGCCTTTGGTAATCCAATGATTACTGGCTGGTTGCAATGCTAAACCTATAGGGGCGGGTTTGGGTCGTGACAAAAAGGACCAAAGTCTTAAATACAAAAACGTGGCCACGGGACTTGACATGATCCAGAACCTCCTCGGGAGACACAAAGGGTGGTTGACAAACACAAAACCCTTCAGGCATCATCTTAAGCCTAGTCGCGCGCCTAGTCACCTATATACATAATATAAATAGTGGGCGGGAGCCCAGTGAATAATAACAAAGTAAAGGGGTCTTAATGAATGATGTCCATCATAGAATGAGAAATCAGAGTTTATATCAGAAACAAAGTCTTATGCATATTCAGATTTCAAATCAGAAACTGATTCATATACTTGTTTATATTCATTTTCAAAATTCATACATTTCACATCATAGTACGTGGCACATCCATTAGTGTTAACAAATCCGATGACCCACAAAGGGACAGCCATGAAAGCATTCTGATGACCCATAAAGAGATGACCATAAGGCATTCCAATGACTCGTGTGCACAGAGACGTTTCCGATGACCCATAAAGGGACAGTTGTAAAGGCATTCCGATGACCCATAAAGGGACGTATATCATATGAAGCTAAGGATGCCACGAATACATTTCAAAAACTTGGACGATCATTTATTCACATAAAACATAGCATTTCAAAAAACTAATCATGTCGTATCATCAGAAAATAATTAAAATCAAACATAACTTTACAGAGTTATTACTCACAAATAATAAATGGCTCTAAGTAGACGAATAGAGTGAGTAATTCAGATATCTTACGGCGCGTGACCTACACAGGTACAAAATGAATATTTACTGAATTACACACTCAGAAACATTTACCTTGTTCTTTTTTTATCTTGGTGTGTCTTTACTTTTATCCTCATTATTGTGCCTTAATCTTGGCCTAGGTATGCCTAGGATGAAATGAGGATGCAAAAATGCACTTGAAAACACTTGACAAACCTTGCTGAAAACAGAGTCCTCGCTTGAGCGCAACTTCCTACGCTCGAGCAGACATGTAAAATGTGAGTGGTCGCTCGAGCGCAAGATCTGTCGCTCGAGCAGTCTGTAGACTTTTGCAAAAGTGCTGGTTGCTCGATTTTTCCGCTTGATGCTCGTTCGACAATCGCTCAAGTGTGAGGGACATGCCTTCGCTTGAGCACAACTTTTGTCGCTCGAGCGGACTGCAAAACATAAGAACTTCTAGGAGCATGCATTTTACGCTCGAGCAGACTTTTGGTCGCTTGAGCGGAAGTACAAAATCACAAAGTGGTCGCTTGAGCGGAGAATTCGTCATTCGAGCGAAGAGGCAAAATCTGGGATTTCCAGATTGTTCTTCTCAGCTCCAAATTCAAATCCAAGGCTACAATTCACATCCTTTTGGGCTTAAAACTTGAGACAACATATGTAAACTTGTAAAATATGAAGGTTTAAAGATCATTTCATGAAATCAAGGCCCAAAAATATGTCAATTGTGCAACATTCAACTTGAAATGTAGAACATGATGTGAACATGTCATGCATGTATTCATTTGAGTTCATAACTTCCAAAACATGATCAAATGAGATATTCTACTAAAAAACATGGTGAATTCTTAGATTACAACCAAAATATGAACATGCATTGGACAATTTCTTAGACAACATGTTCCAAATGCAATGTAATGCATATGCATGTGTGTATACTCTTCTCTTATACTTCATTAAGCTTAATTCTTGCCCCGACTCACTCAATTATTTTTGAATGCATGAGTTAAACACCCTAATTACACAACTAAAGGCTTGATTTCATACCTTAGGTTCTCAACTCCTTGAATCCTCGTGAGTTCTTGCTCAATTTCTTCAATTCTCTAGCAAATTCCTTGCTTGAAGACTTCTCCCTAGCCTCTCTCTCTCTCTCTCTCTCTCTCTACACGTTTGTGTGTGTGTGAGCTCCAAATGTGTTGATATAAGAGAAAAGAATGAATGGGAGCACATAAGAAGCCTTATATAGACTTGTCTAATGAGAGTTAATTAAAGCTAATCAAGTGGGCATTAAATTAATCTAATTTAATCGTTCTGAACCGAATTTTAATTAAACCTACCATAATTTTCCATAATTCCCAAATATCACATAAATCAAGTCAATTTCTGAATCGGATGCCGATAAGGCTTTCAATTCGCAAACCGAAACGGAAACATGAACATACATTTCTACGTTAAACAGATATAAACACGCACATAAGGCAACATATGATGTGAAATTTCACTTTAATTATTTGTTTGGTATAATTAAGCATGGATTAGCGTTAATCATGAGTCAGGGTTGTTACACCGGTTTTGTGAGAATTGAGACGGCTAAATTCTCTAAAGCACTCATGAATTACCAGGCGTTGTTTAGAGCCAAAATGAACACAACCGTAAAAACCAAACTGTGTCTGCGGATACACTATGTGTAGTCTACTGTCTTGGCTTACACAAATAGTTGAACAATTCAAGGCATCGCACCCATTGGTTAGCTAGTAAGTCCGATAGACTTTCACTAGAGGAGGTTCAAAGCCAAAAGTTACCTATCTCGATATGGTGTATCTTCTTAATGTACTTTTTCTTTGTCTATATCTTGTTGCATGTCCGTTATCGTGAATTCCATTCATGTGGGGGATTGTTGGAAATTGGCTTTGGAAGCTTTGGAAAAATCTTATTTTTTGCTAACTTTGAGCATTAATTAAGGTAGGACCCAAGCGTTATTTTTAACATTTCTTATTGGGTTCATGTTTAATGCCGCGTAGTGAATAAAATCAAGTATTTGGTTGCTCAAAACCATTTCCTGATAAATGAGAATTCAACGCGCGTTTTCGGGTTCGTAGAAATGGCTTTAGATGGGTTTGTTACACACTTGTGAAATGTGTTTGTCCCACATTGGAAAGGCTTAAGATTTTAAATGGGTTTATATACTCTAGCTTAGGATACTTGGGATGGGCCCCAAAGGGTACCCAAGTTTGTGAAAGGGTGAGGTTATGGGTAAAGTGTGCTAGACCCATTGGACCCAAAACGAAAACCACACTCGCGCGTCGGTGCCGCTGTCCGTCTGGGCTTGGATGCAAGCGCGGGTGCGAGGTTGGGTTGGGCTTGTCCAGCCCAATACTTATCTTTTTGGGCCAAAAATATTTGTAATTTATTTATTTATTTTTTTAATTTTGGTTTCAAAATTCAAAATAAATTGGTTCAGATTTTTCCTTCACCCAAACAGATCCCTAACTGGTTCATACCCACCCAAACAGGTTCAAAAGGTTCAAAACAGGCTCATACCTATTGAATTCAAAGTGAATCTGTCCAAACAATTTCTATCTGTTTGGCACCTGTTCGGTATAAGCTACCATTCCTCTTATAAATAGTCGGCTATCTAGCATTCATTTCCATAAATTTTTTTTTCCAAAACTCTTTCATTTCTTTTTTTGTTCGTCTTCTTATTGCTGTTGCATTTGTTTACATTTAGTTTCTAGGAAAAGAAAGAGAAAGAGTTACAACATAGTTTGGTTCGCAAGACTTGTTTTGTAGTGCTGCAAATCAAGTAGTAGTCGTTTCATCCTGGGAAGTAGACGCTGTTAATACTCGAAGCACCGGAGTAATGGTGAAATCCACTTTAAGGAGATTGTGTTCAACACAAGCCTCAACATTTAAAATTTCTGTAAGCATTTAATTCGGAATTTAATTTATTAAATTATTTTCTAAATTATTTTATTTTATTGTTTATTTTATTTACACATTTAATTCACACACACCTCTGGGAATAACATTGCCTTGAGTCAATTAAATGTCCTTCACAAACCGCGTACTTTTCATAAGGAAAAACAACTATTAGGTGACTCTTTTACTCCTTTAACTAGATTCAGGAAAAATAATAGATAAATTAAAATCAAAATCAAAATCAAAAAGTAACTTAAAAAAGTAAAAAAGTCATTAAGAAAAAAAAGTTAAATATGTCAGTGATTCATAATTTTTGATACAATTAAAAAAAATTATTCCTAAACACATTAAATTTTTTCTGGCTCATAAGAAAGTAAAAAAATCATTAAAAAAGTCAATTACCAAACTAGCTTCAATATTAGATCAAGGATTAATGGAGTCTCCTAAAAAGAAATGGAGCACTTACCAGTAAGTCCCATATACAAATTTTAAAGCCTATCTAGTCACAAAATAAAACACTTACACCAATTAGTTATACATATTTTTAATTGTTACAAAAAAAATCTTGTTTTATATATATACATATAAACGCGACGGTTACTAGAGACTCGCCGGAATGTTCAACATTATCTGGAAGTTGCTGAAGTATCGCTGGAGTGTTTTGAACGTCACTGGAAGTCGTCGAAATGTCCAGAATGTTCAATGAACGTCAAGAATATCGCTAGAGACTCACCAGAATGTCCAGAATATTACTATAAAAAAAAAAGAATAAATGAAGAAATTATAGTGAAAAATATAAGAAATGTGCTAAATATTGATAAATTAAAACGGAGAAAAAAAAAATACATAACAACAACAAACAACAATGGAAAAATATATATATATATATAGGATCAGTTAATTGTTGCTCAATTCTTTTATAATTTACTTCTTCTTTAAGATATCTGATTTGGCGAGTTAATCGATTAATAGTTTTAGAAATAGAACAGTCTTTTAACTGGTTTAATTCTTTAACTTTAGGTGGAGATAAAAATTTAAAGGTGGCGGAATGAGGGAAGCAGGAAACAACACTAATTAAAATTATTAATACTTGAATAAAACTTAAAATAAAACTTACAATAAAACTTACAATTGTTTACTGGAATGAAGCAAACAGTTCTTCAAAATACATGACTTGAAAATGAATTTGAAAATATAAAATTACAGAGATAGCTATTTTTCTTCAGGAATGAGCACTTAAATTTTCTAACTCTGTCTTGTTCTTGACTAAAGAGACTCTTAAATAGATGAAAGGAGTTACTGTGAGCCTTGTGAAGGAATCTAACTTTGAAAGAAGCACATGGGAGTTGTCTGCAACTTTCGGTGAGTGACTAAAGTTAATAGCTGCCTTTGAATATGCTGAATTTGTCGGTTTGATGAATAATGATAAATCATGAATAGTAATGTTGACTTTTTGATGAATAATGAATAGTAAATTTGACTTTTTTCACTATTCATTTAGGAGCATGTGACTGAGTGGAATCAATATAGATATATATATCAACAGTTTTTCTCAAAATGAGAGTATTGATTGAAGCTAATAATTATAGCTATATAGAATCCAATGACTGCATCAAGTATATGGGTCCTGAGCATCTTGAAACTGAGGCCCGTATGGATCTTGATTGGTTGAGCCTTCAGAAGAGTTAGAACCGTCTGAACCTTCTTCTGAACTATCTTCATCAGTTTGTAACTTGGCTTAGGCCATGAGGAGGTGAGCTATTTGAAGGAGCTCATCTTTTGATGACTTGGACTTGACTTTAGATTTAGCCTGAGCTGATGAAGATTGTGCTTTAGCTTTGGGCTTTGACTGAGTAGATTTGGGCTTTGTTGACTTGGGCTTGGAAGAACTAGATGTTGGGCTTCCAAGATTGACTAGAGGAAGTGGGCTTCCTTGTGTTAATGGAGCAGTTGGGTTCTGCTGAGCTTTAATCATAGCAGGTGTTGGAGCATAAATATTGACTGGAAATTCTGCTTGAACTTGTTCAATGATCTGTGGAATTTTGAAATTATCCCACCATTTAACAAAGTGTTGGCGAAAGATTACGTCATCAGAAATAACATATTGCCATTTAAATATCTAGGGAACTTTGTATTTGGAGATAAAAATGAGCAATGGAGGGAATTTCTTTTGTTGTGGGCTAAATGAGAAAACAGTAGAGAGTAGTTAACTTGTTTAATCATAATAGAGGGGAAGATATCATTAATAGCCCCATATTGTGACAACCAACGTAGAAATCAAGTGGGAAGTTTTGACTTAAATTTATCATCAAATTGGAGGAACCAGGAATGACTGTTTGACTCATTTTGATACAGGAGGACCTTAAACCAAGCATCAACATAGTCATAATAATTATATTGGATTGCATGACCAGGTAAGTCTTTGAGTTGGAAAGGAGATCCCCATTCATTCAAAGAGACTATATTGTGAATATATAATGAATGGTACACAATTTTACTAGTGTAAGTGCGATCATAAGTAGGCTTAATAACAATGGACTGATGATTGAAAATGATGTCTTTGTAATAGGTGATTCAGTTTTCTGGGTGAAGATGAACAAAATGCCATCTAGGAGGGAAATAGGATTTGACTAGGTCAAGAACAGTATGGGTATTTTTGTGACTGGGTTCTTTGAAAAAGAGATTAGTTGTATGAGATTTAACATAATCAGAACGAGCTGATTTAATAGGATTATGAGGGTAAGGAGTAACTGACTGAGAAGTAGAGGAGAATGGATTAGTAGCCAATGCAGAGGTATAACTAGGTTTAGTTATATTACCAAGAACTTGGTAACGATTGACTAATTCAGCAGGATGATATCTGGTGACTAAATCCAAATGAGGAATTGGTTGACTAGAAGGAACAAGAGCCTTGCTAGAAGGTCTCAAAAGTTTCTGAGCAGACATCTGTAATAAAATAGGTGGACTGAAATTAGCATCTACTAAGACCATCTCCAACGGTTCATCAAACCCAGCATCAAATTTAAAATTTGGTGAAAAAGTTACTGTTTGATGCTCCAACGGTTGCACCAAATCGATATCAAAATGAGATTTCACCAAACAATTCATCAAACTGAGCACAGAATACTGATTTCATCAAACACTGTTTGTGACCGTTGGGGGAGACCAACCAGTCAACCAGCCGGTTGCCCGGCCGGTTGACCAACCGGTCGTCCAAGAAAAGGTTCAAACAGTTCCAAGAAAGGTTCAAACAGTTTGAAAAAAAAAAAAAAAAAAATTTTTGCCTTACCGGTCGACCAACCGGTCGACCACTAAAAGGTTCAAAAAGTTCCAAAAAAAAAAAATTATATATTTTTGCCTTAACCGGTCGACCAACCGGTTGTCCCGGCACAAAAATTTGATGAAAGTTCACCGTTGGAGCGAGTGATATCAGATTTGGTGAAATGGGTCATTTTTTACTCTGATTTGATGAAAAAAGAAATGCACCGTTGGAGATGCTCTAAGGATATCTAATTTGCTCATATGATAATCAGCACAGTTAATATAGTGAGCCAATAGATTACGGCGACTGCAAATGGTGTGAAATCGAATAAATTGAGCATGTTTAGTAGATTTTTTGGCTAACTTGAGGCAAGCAATATGGTGAGCAGTTTGGTGAATGAGGTTTTGGTAATAGGTGACTTGTGATTTATGGTAGGAAATAAAAGGAGTTGCCATCCTTTTTCTCCCCTGTAAAAATTCTCTGGTAAGGAAATCAGGAATAGAATTTTGACAACCAGGTATATATTCAATATCAAAATAAAAAATACTTAAGATAGGTTGCCAGCGGGCAAAAATTTGTTTACTAGCAAGATTTTGAACGTCTTTTTTTAAAACATATTTAGCAGATTTGTAATCAACAAGAAGTAAAAATTTCTGATTTAAAATATCATCTTGAAATTTACTAATACATAAAACGGTAGATAAAATCTCTTGTTTAATAGTACTATAATTTTTTTGTGCTTTATTCCAGACACCAGAATAAAAGTGAACTATTTGCTCGGAGGACTGAGGAGTGACTTTCTGGAGAAGGATACCACCATAGCCAATATCATAGGCATCAGTTTGAATAATTTTAAATGAATTCTCAGTAGGAATACTAAGGCATGGCAGAGACTTGACATATTTTTTGATTTGTTTAACAATATCAGTATGAGTAGAAGACCAATGAGGAAGATTATTCTTCAACCGATCAAAAAGTGGTTGACAGGTTTTCCGAAGGTCTTTGTAAAATTCAGCAATATAATTAAGCGATCCTAAAAATCTCTATAACTGGGTTTTTATCTAAGATTTCATCAGGAAATTTAGAAGCAAATTCAATAGATCTACTAATAGGTAAAATTGTATTTTAGTGGATGTCATATCCTAAAAATCTGACTTTGGTTTGAAATAGTTTAATCTTAGGAGCAAAGATGACGAGACCATGAGTTTTTATGGTATAAAGAAAGCAGTAAGATGTTTCCAATGTTCACTAAGAGATTTAGAAAAATTAGAATATCATCTATATAAACAATGGAAAAATGACTAAAGGGATTGAAAATGTCATTCATTATGTTCTAAAATTCACTAGGAACATTTTTTAATCCAAAAGGCATGACATTCCATTCATAATGCCCAAAAGGTGTAGGAAAAACAGTTTTATAACGATCCTGATAGTGAATCTGTATTTGCCAGAAATCACTTTTTAAATCAAATTTACTAAAAATGACAGCTTGGCTAAGTCTTTTTATTAAATCTTTTTTTATTAGGAATTGGATAAGGAATCCATTCTAAAACTTTATTTAATGGTTTGTAATTAATTACTAATCGGCGAACTCCATGTTCTAACTTAGCATTTTTATTAACATAAAAGGCAGGACAAGACCATGGTGACTTGCTATGACTAATAATTTTATTTTGCAATAATTCATTAATTTCTTTTTTACATATCTCAACTAATTCATGATTCATTTTGATAGGTCTAGATTTAGTAGGAATTTGTCTTTCATTAAAATTTTTAACATAGGCCAATGTAACTACATGTTTTTTCCTGTGCCAAAAGGCAGTAGGTAAAGTAAAATAAATAGTTGATTCTAATTTTTGTTTAAATTGTTCAATTTGAGAAATAGTAATAGGATCAGTTAATTGTTGCTCAATTCTTTTATAATTTACTTCTTCTTTAAGATATCTGATTTGGCGAGTTAATCAATTAATAGTTTTAGAAATAGAACAGTCTTTTAACTGGTTTAATTCTTTAACTTCAGGTGGAGATAAAAATTTAAAAGTTATGGTTTGGCCAAAGGCTTGAGTAGTTATTCCTTGATTAGAAGTGGTGAATGGATAGAGTAGAAATATAAATGGTGTTCCTAAAATAACTTTATCAGTCATATTTCTAACTAAAACAAATGATGCTTTAAAGCAAACATTATTTTGGCAAATATGGACTTTTGGTAATTTATATTTAATATGCATTTTGCTACCATTAGCAGAGGTTAATTGTTCTCCTATTTTATGATAATATTTTGTGGGGAGTAATCTTTCTTGAATACAATTAAGATCAGCACCAGTATTGATTACAACAAGTATCATTACATCGTAATTCAATGTCACCATCAGAAGTATCACTAGGTGAATGGTAATCAGATAAGGTATTTGAGTTGGGTAGGTCAGTGGAGGAGTTATGAGGGGATTGATTTAACTGGAAAATTTCAAATAATTGATTTTTAGATTCATCATTTATTTGGAGTTGATTAACTTTATCTTTTAATTTTTGTTTTTCTTTACACTTATTGAAATAATGACCATTTTTCCCACAATTATAACAGGTAATATTAGAAGGAGATTTGGAAGGAAATTTTGATTTTGATTTTTTAAAGGATTTAGATTTATAATCTGATTTTGGTTTATCATAATACTTATCAGGTGACTTATAATTAGAATATTTCTTGCGATATTTATGACTTGATTTTTTAGAAAACTGTTTATTTCTTTGGGACTTTCTCTTAGAGGGTGCGATAGGAGGTAAGCCATATTGTTCACAGAAATTGCCTAGTTCATACTTAGTTTTATGTTTATCTTTAGCAGCTTTGAGATCAATACACATTTTTAATCCTTCTTTTTGGATTGTGCTGATTATATCACCATAGGTTAAATTATCATATTCAATTATTCCAGTAGGTTGACTAAGAACATCTCTAATCTTATGAGCAAAAAGACTAGGTAGACCATTAATAAATTTTTCTTTCCAAAATGATTTAGTATAATCTTCGCGTAGCATTACTCTGGATGTAAAGACATCTTTATACCATCTGAAATCACTTAACGTGGGACAAGTAAGGTTATTAAGTTGATTATGTATTCTAGAATATATATTAGTAGGTGTGCCAATAAAATGTCTGACTATAGTATAAATTAGGGTATTGATACCATCAGGTTTATAATAGTCAATTGTTTCATCAAATATGGGTAAATCATTTTCATCTTTTTGACTTGCATGTAAAATAGATTCTCTTTGATCTTCAGTGAGATATTTGTCCCACCAAGATTTTAACATACCAGTAAAACCAGAGGTTATTAATGAACCAATTTCGGGTTGAGTACAATCTGGGTAATTACTAAGATAACTATTGGCAACCATAGATAAATGGTTTAATTTTTGAAGGATTTGATCTTCGCTAAGACCATCAATATTCCATTCGTAGAGTTTTTTAGCAGAAACAGAAAATTGATTATTAAGATTAGTTTCTTCATATCGAAGATCAGGGGGAGTAGGCCTAGAGTACTAATTTTTTGTAAAAGTTGTAGGATTTACTTTAGGATAAGTAATTCGATTAAGATTAGAAGATTGAAATTGCTGAGCTAAAAGATGAATGTTATTATCAGATGTGTCGGTTTCTAATTGATGAGAAATAATATCGAGAGTGGGTTGTTGGTTTAATACAGTAAGACCTTTTTCAGTTGAGGGAGAAGCGTCTTCTTCGTTTGAAGGAGAGGCTAATTTATTGAATAATTGTTCTATGATTTTAACAGTAGAACTATCCTGAGTAACCAAACTATCTCTTTTAGAGCGTTGACTAGGTAGATTAAGTAAAGGTTTTTCTAAAGGTTGTTTTGTAGAATAATGAGTATTAGAATAATCATCTAAATTTGTTTCTATTTTATCTAACTGTTTTCCAATTGTTTTTAGGCATTGGTTAGTATAATTATTTTGTTCAATGACTTTCTTTAATTCAGGTTCATTACCAACTACCTTAAAGGGAGAAGCTTTAATACTAGATCCTTGGTGTTCTATGTTAATAGTTTCTAATGGAGGGTGACTAGAACTAATAGTAGTATTAGAAGAAGTTTTCCATTTAGTTTTTGTAATTGTATTGACTTTTTTGTAATAATTTTCCAAATATTCAAAGAAATGAACTTCTATATTATGTTCAGTCATGAATTTATACCATTTACGAGTAATTTTGGATTGTTGATGAGGACCATATTTAAGTTTGTAAGCTTGGCGTTTGACTTTATTATTCTTAGATTTAAATTCAGTATGTAATTTATCTAAGTCAGGAACAAAAGGTTTACTAATAGTTAATAATTGGGGGTTTATTGGAGGTATAACTTCAAAGTCAGTTTGTGTTGGTGAATCCTGAGAAACAGCATCTTCTTCAGGAAGATGTGTATAACTTGAGTAGATAGGTTTACTAATCTGGGAAGTTGCAGAATCATCTACTCCTTTCATTTTGCTATGTGAAGTTTGACCAATATGAATTTGACTATTTTTTCTAAATAAAGGTGCATTAAATATTTCATCTTCTGTTTCAGTGTTAGTTGGTATACTAGAAGTACTATGTCTAGAGGATTGAGTAGATCTATTAAATTTAATTCTAACTGAGCCATTAGTAAATTGTTGAATGTCTTGGATGTCTTGACTAGTGGACTATTTTTTATTATGTTTGTAATTTTCATTGACTGTAACCCATTGGTCTGGGAGAGTAATATCTTTCCATTCAATCATTTTAAGAATATTTATATTAGTATCATTACTACTACTCTGAATTAGTAAAGTTTTGTCTTTTGGGCTTTGTGTAAAGCTTGAACATTTAAATTAGTTTTAATACATTTGTAATAAACACGATAAATTAAAGCACTATATATATATATATATTATTTTTCAATTTTTATAGAGTTTAAGCAACTAATCTCGAATATTGATCAAATTGAAAAGTAATCTTTCAAACTGTAAAATATTATAGTTTTTTTACAGTTTCAAAACATGATTCTATTAAGCATTTATCCTTATTAATCAAACTGGAAAAAGTTATAAAATTGCAAAATTTTACAGTTTTAAAGCAATGATTCATTTCAGCACAAAAAAAATTAAAATGTAAAATTTTACAGTTTTCACCGCCTGTAATTAAAACTCGAAAACAACTTGTTCAGAATTTGAAAATTTTCTCCATTAAAACAGGAAAATAGAAGTGTGTAGCAGAGAAAAGATAGAAAAATTGAGAGATCGAAGGAGAGACACAGATATAGAGAGAAGATTGTACTCCGACAACTATTTTTTATTTAGATCTAGTTGGATCTTATATAGATCTACTCAGATCTGATGTAGATTTGAATAGATCTACTCATCTCCTTCACCGTCGGTGTGGGTTAAGTAAGGAGTCAGTGGTTGCTGGTGAAACCAATCAATGATGGTCGTTGGTCGCCGGTGATTGTATATTAGAAAGAGAAAGAAAAGAAGTAATGTATGATCGTCGAAAATTATGAAGCGATAGAGGCAGAGAAGAATAAATGCACAAAGAATAATGAAAAAAAAAAAATACATAATGAACTTTTGAACACATCCAAAAAGTTATAAGACTAAATAGATTTCTCTGCTTTTAAATAAGACTCCTAGGTATTTTTTTTTTTTAAAAAAAAATTGCATTGAATATGAATATGGACAATGAGTTAAAAGGGCCCATTCAAATAAAACCGCCATAAGGTCAGGAAAAAGCCCAAATTGAGTTGGCCTTCATGTACTCAAGCCCAGGATAGCTACCCCATTGGACTTGTATAATTAAGATTACGGCCCATCAAAGACCCACATGATCTTGGAGCCCTAACGCTCTAATTTCAGTGTCTCTGTTTTTCCTTTTTTTTTTTTTTTTTTTTGGGCTCCAAAGTTGGTAGTTTTCTTCCGCTCCAAGAACTCTCTAAAACCCTAAATAGATAGAGAATCACACAACAATACACAGTCGAGTAGTTGGATCAATTAGCACTTTGTGTGGATTTGATCATCGAAATTGAAAATTAGGGTTTTGAACTTCACAGAGAGAGAGAGAGAGAGAGAGAGAGAGAGAGAGAGAGAGAGTGTAAATGGCTTTGACGAACTTAATTCTGACGGTGGCAGGAGTGAGCGCAGTGATTCTGCTGATGAGGAGCGATGTGAAGCAAACCTCCACAATCTTCCGTCGAAACGTCCGTCAGATTCGCCAGTGGCTCGAACAAGAGTCCTCCACTGCCGCTAAGTAAGCGTCCATCAAATTATTGGTTTTGTTTTCTGTTTTACAACTACATTTCTTCAAATATATATATATATATATATATATAACAGTTTGGGAAGTGAACTAATTGAAATATTGTCTAGTTAATAAGTTATTCAAGTCTTTCTGTTTGGTTGGGGAATTTGGGGAAGAAATTGAAAAGTAAAAGGAAAATGATGTGTGTAACTAATATTGTGTTTGGTTGGAGATTTGAAAAGTAGGTGAAATATAAGTAAAATATCCGTATATTTTATCTAATTTTACGCACTTTTTTTCTTTTCTTTTTCAAATTTCTTTTCAAATCTCCAAATCAAACAGAGCAAAATATAAATATATTTTATTTATATTTTATCCCTTTATTTTTTATTTATTTATTTTTTCTTTTTAAATCCATCCTTAAATCCCCCATCAACAAACAAAGCGGTGTTGTAGCTTAATAGTTCTCGAGTTCCAGTAGGTGTAAGAGTAGGTCTTTATGATAGCTTCAGCTTCCTTTTGTAGTGCAGATCTTTTCTGCCTGTTATGTATTTTCATCTTTCTCTGTTGGGTTTCTTATAATCTTTATTTGGAATTGGGAATTTCCTGTAATTTTTATGGCTGGAAGTGGTGTGTAGTTTTCTACTTGGAAATGGGCTCAATTAAATGGTGATGAGCAGATTTCAACAATCGTTTTTCATTGGATATACACAAAGCTAGCCGTTGGCATTAAAGTTCAAGTGACTTCACCAATCCTTTTCCATTAAATATCTTTGCATTAATTTTCCTACTATTTACATTAGTTTTTATTTTTATTTTTTTATATCAGTTTGTAGTTTGATGTAGATTTATACACATCTGAAACAAAGAAAAGTAAAATAAATAAAGTTTGGGAGGACGATTATTCTATTTTAAGCTCATTTCTTAATACAGAGCTACATTGCTTCTCCATTTTTTATGATTTTATGCTTCATCAAATGAGGCCACAATTCATCCCTCTCTATCTCTATCTGTATCTGTATCTGTTAAGATTCAAGTTTTTTATCAGAATGAATATAACTTGTGATTTGATTTTATTTTTTCTTATTATTATAGGGAAATGGAGAAGGTTAAACCCAAGGAGTTGCCTGGAAAAGATATTCCCAAGGGAGACAAACACTAGACGTTTTCGATCAGACCCAGGGTTTATATATAGAAACCGCTTATTCTTCCATTGTCCTTGGAATTCAGTCTATGCTTGTATAAAAGCTTGATCAATGTAGTTCACTTAGGACTCAAAATAATTTTTGTTCTATTTTTCTTAGCACTTCCAACGGTACTCAATATAGTCTGATAGATAATATACCATGAATAAATGTATTCATTTTGATGAAGTCTTTTGCTGTAGCATGTCACTGTAATACTTTAGCACAAGATTATTGGCATGCATGCATTTTATTGTGTCCACATTTGTGTGACCAATTTTTCTTCTTTTCTTTCCGTGGAAGACTAGACAAACTATGATCTCACCCTTAGCCGCTTTCAACTTTAACCAACGTGGCTGGACTTTGTGCTTTGTTGGTGGACCTCGTGCCAATTGGATTGGCTAAGATTAGCTTTTGAGGAATGTTTGATTCATTCATGAAATGGACTGCATTTGTGTTCCTCTTCTGGAACCAGTTTCTTTTCGTGTTAATTCTGTTTAGCCAGCGAGCTAATGCAACTCAAGATAAGGTCATGGTTGTATTGCAATGGGTGAGTTCAATCTGTTTCACATATGTATTGATTGTATGGAATCCAATGTTGTGTTGTTTGTGTTAACTACTATCCTTCCCCACGCTTTACGTGTCCGACCAATGGGTTGACTCCATTTGTTTGGGTTAAAAACAGTTTTTCAAATTTTTTTACGTTTTCTAGCCGCCTCCACCACCACTATCATATAAGTCAAATAAAATGTTTCCATTGAAAATGGTTTTCTGTTGAAACAAATGCACAAATGGACAGCATAAGTAAAGGTGCAAGCACATATTATATCCACTATCTGCAGGAAGAAATAAATTATATATATGAAGTTTGAGTCGGCTGAAGATCATCAATGTGTACACTGGTAAACGAAATCAATCAAGAGCGTTAGAATTCAGTGTCTAAGAACCAGAGGAAGAACATCCAAGAAATAATGGGATCTAAAGAGAACTAGCAGGCGCTTTACAAGGGCCATCAAAATGAATTACTTCCAAGAAAATGGAATCACTTGTGAAGCCCCTTCTTCCAAGAAATCGTAAGGCGCCACTTGAAATATCTCATTGCAAAGATTGTTGGTGTTGCCGCCCTGAGGAACCAACACTGGAGGCTTCTCCTCCACCACCCCTTGTGAGCGCGAGTATTGAGCTAGACCATCAAATTGGAAGCTCATACCCATTGGCTGATTCGGATGTATCATATCCCGCTGCAATATGTGGGTCAAACTAGTTTCTGAATTCTGTGTCCGGTTTGATGACAGAAGAGAGAGAGCAAGCTTGGAATTGACAGACTGTGCTAATCCATCAGAGAGTATTTTCTGGAAACCCCGGCCCCTTTCTGGGGAGGCTCTGTTATTGAGAAGTCGCTGGCAGATGGAAAATTCAGGGACTGCTTGGTTGCTGCTTCTTTCAGGTTCGTTTGCAAGCAAGAATGGGAATCGTTTGTCTCCTCCGTTGTAGACACAGCCTAAAGTATTTGGGGTTGTACTCTGTTGATTGACAACATGTAAGTCTTGGTGGTATTCGGAAACCCTGGGCCATGTGGGAACAGCACCTGTTGTAGAGGTTGTATATGCTTGTGGACCACTGAAATTCAAGAGTCTGACACCTACATTTTAAGAAGATATATCAAATCCCAAATTTAATTTCACCCACTCATACTAAAACAAATTAGGCATATTTGATTCCGAAAACAGAGAGTTCATTAACATGTGGGGGATTAGGATGCTCTGTTAGATCATATCATAACAACAGGCAACTGGGTGAACTATAGCTTATCATCACTGTCCTACGAAGTATGACATCACAATTCACCTTAGTTATTTTTGCATTGCGTGTCGCTATTAAGTGAATCTATAGATTGGAATGGAAGCCATTAACAGAATTATCATGTACCACAGTGGTTGCCATTTTATATGATGACCTCATGATAATAGATTTTTAAGCCAAAAAAACAACACAAATGGAAGCCAATCAATTTCTAAGTAAGTATTTTACACTGCCTTAATATTGTGTTGAAATGGTGAGACACATTTAGGGGCAGGTGTCCCCTCACCTTACAGGCATGTTGCCTGTTAATGGGGTCCCTGATCCTCCCTCTGTTTTGCAATCAATCCTTTCTTCTAAGGCCTCTCTGGAGGCTTTGTAGCCCTGGGACATTTTCTCAGTTAAAAAATGAGAGACCTAGCGCACAAGATTCCTGTTAAAGCGGGTCTGAGGACAGCTAGATGTACACAATTTTACTTCGTTTATGGAGAGGAGGTTTCCGTGACTCAAACCCACACCACAAGACGCTAACAGTAAGCCTTACCAACCAATCAATGAATTCAACTCCAAAAGTACTAAAATGCAGCATTGTAGATAAATGGAAGCCCAGATCTTGACACAGTGATGTAGTTAAGTTTGCGAAAGGCTCAGCCCACCTGATAGTTCTGTTGATATCAAAAAAGAGAATCCTACAGTGGGTTCTACAGATTTTGTACGCCACTTGCAAGCTGGACTTGCTATAGTCAAGCAATTAGTTGCATAACCCAATATTTTTTTTGATGATCAAACAGTTGTTAGAATGGATTATTTTAGATATAGGAAAGAATCCAAACCTTGGTGATTGGACAAAAAGCTCCCAGAGCTCATGTAGAAGGCTTCTGGTTGAGGTTTCCTCCGACGCCGGTTGTGACCATCAAGGCGTTTCCTGCAGCTTCGCTTTTCTTCATCAAACTCCCCAAGAGATTGAAATCTACAAAATGACAGATCTAGTTGGTGAAAAATGAGTGCAACCACTGTTTGAGAGAGAGAGAGAGAGAGAGAGAGAGAGAGAGAGATTAAATAACCAGTATTGATGACAGGGATATTTCAAAGATAAGCTGAACTCTAACCACTCCTACCAAAAATTAAGTAAATAAATAAAGAAATAAACAAGAAAAACACTTCTGTTTGGTAGAGCTTTTGAAGTTTAATTCTATCCCTTACTTTGAGTGTGTTGTTTGATTATAGCTTTAGAAAATTAATTCCACACCTACTTTTCAAAACACCCACTTTTCAATATCATATGTCACATCACTCAATTCAAACTCTTTTTAAAACTCATAACCAAACAAATTTTCTACACTCAAATCATAATTCCAAAACTCACAAACTCAAAATACAACTCTATTCTCAAATCATAATTCTAAAACTCTACCAAACACATCCCACTTTGTGTCACTAGCACAAGTCTATAGTTTCAAGTCCATAATTATAAGTAAACCCTTTTTTTGCTTGATAAGTAAAAAACAACCTATGTATGCATAGGATGAACATTCTAAATGCATGCACAACAATATTTCACACAAAGGGTATATCCTGCCACACTCCGGTTGAATTTCCTAAACTTAGCTAAATATAGCAATTGCATTCTTGAATTTCTACAAGACAAATAATCAACGAGAGACAATGATGGTTAGAAGACTCTAATTTTTCAGCACGAGTACACTGATTTTTTAATTTTTTGTGTCATCATAGTGCATTTATCCATTTTCACCAAAAACTAAGGAGTACCATCAAAATCAAATGTTTCATACAACATGTCCTTGTTCAGATGCTCACGTGTCTGGCAGAACCAGATTTTCATAATCTTCATATGAAAAGTTGTTTTGCTTAAGAACAGTTATACTATATCTGACAGTCCATTTCAACACAAATCAGGAACCGAAACATGCACGCCAAATATCTTAGCCATTATTATCTTAGCATGCACGCCAAATATATTCGCTTGCATGCTTTTAATGCAATATGTGAAAACAAAAAAGCAAATCAAAGAACAAGTGCAGGTGAGAACCTCCATGGGATATGAAAGGATCATTGAAAGCATTCTTGGCTTCATAGTGCATTCATGCAGCAAGATTCAGAATGATTGGACAAGCCAACATATACTAGCAGAATGTATTTCGTTGCCTAAAATTGATTTTAAAAGTGTAAGGCAGGTTTTCTTAGGTTGTGTTTAGATTAAGGTATTTGAGGAGTAATTTGTGGAGAGAAAAGGAAAAGTGAATGAAATATAAGCTAGATTATTGTTATTATTTTAACTTTTCCCTCAACAAATCCTCACCCAAATTCTTGATCCAAAAACAGCTTTACCAAATACGGCAAAGCAATTGACTTCTAGTCGCTGGTAATACGTTTGCCTTCACATCTGGGCCACATATAGACTTGCAGCAATCTGTAGCACAGTTGCTGGAATCTCATTCAAAGCGTTGACATAATGAATTCACAACTTAACTGGTTATTACAAAGATAAATGGCATTCAAGAAAGTTTGCAGCTTCAGATTCGTTCATTTTCAAGAGTTTTATAGCTTCACGTGATGAACCCTCCAAGAAAAAGACATCCATGTGAAATTCAGAGAATAATCGTGTCATGTTTAAATAATTGTGAACACATCAAGCCAGGGTCTCCTTCAAATTAGAGGAATGGTTACATTTATAACAACAAAGCAAAGAAACATTTTGTGTTTAAATTTCTGGCAAACCCAATGAGAATTTGAACTTGTGGAATCAGCAGAATAAATTTCAGGAATGCCCAATTCATATATACCTGCTACATTGCTGGCAGAACCGTTGCTCTTTGCCACCGACAATGACAACTGGGGTCTTAGAGTGGCGCTCACACACCCTATGGCGCCGATGATACTCTCTGCAATTACTGAGGTCAGCTATGCACCCGTCCACCAAACATGAAACATTTTGAGTCCCATTAATAGCCCTTGTTCTCTTCAACGACCCTGAAGGTGACGATGCAATCGTGGAGCCTCCTGGTTCCTTCAATTTGTCAACTGACCCATCTCCCAAATCTCCTAATCCACCTAGTTTCAAATCAACTGAAAAGCCTCCCCCATTCTTGTGCACTCCTAAGCTACTCGAACCAACTAGTGTCGCCAGGCGGGTATCTTCTTCTCGCCCAAAATCAGTAAAATCCCAACCTGATGCTTTCAATTCCCAGTCCATAGCAACCTTCCACTTTCACTCCTACAATCTATTCTCTGTGATCCCTTCTATCTATCATCTAAGAATCAACAAAGATCTAACACAACTTCAACAACTCTACTGAAACTGAATTCACAAAACCATAAATCCCAATTGTTTGAACCATAAAAAACAGAAGAAAAAAAAAAAAGAAAAAGAAAAGGAATAAGTAAATCGAAGTCCACAGAAGTGGGTTTTCCTGATTAAGGCAAAACAACAGAAACCCAGTAGGCAGAATTAGAGTCGTCGAGCTCTGATACGATGAAACTTACCTAAAACGAGACCAATTGAAGACAAAAACGATCCAATTGAGGATAAGTAGGCCGAACAACAACTTTAGGAAGAGCAGTTGAACCAATCTTGGGGTAAGTTGGTAACTACCCCCACATACTCAAAATTGCTTAGAAACCTAAAAGGAGAAAGTATCGCACTTTCAGAAGGCTAGGAATAGAATAAGAACAGCCTAAACTACTTCAAAAAAATTACTTGAAAAACTCACAAATGTTAGATGAGAGTAACAAAACTGAATAAACAATTGAAACCATGAAAAGAAAAATGTGAGAAAATTAGTACTTACACAAACAAATGGCTTAGAAGAAAAAAAAGATTTGAGCTTTCCCAGCCATTCATTCCCTGCCCCCCCATAAAAAGCATCAAAGAAGAAGGGGGGGTTAGGAGCAGGAGAGAGAGAGAGAGAGAGAGAGAGAGAACAGTCCGTACCCTTTGAGTAGAAGGATCAGTAGTACACAAATGAGTTAATGGGTGGTCACTCAGTCACTGCAAGAATTATTGGGCTGAGCTTTATATATAGGTTATATGTATAGATTACTATATTAGAGAGAGAGAGAGAGAGAGAGAGAGAGAGAGATGAATGTAATAAAATAAAATAGAGAGAGTTACTGAAACAGGGACCATTGAAGACAGAGTTGGGTTGGGTTGGGGGAGAGTGAGATTTTGTTGTTGAATTTGACCCTTCTAATTAGGATTTTTGGTTGGAGAGCATTGGTCTTGGTGAAATGGAGAAAGGGATGAAAGAAAATGATGAGAGAGAAAAGAAAAGAAGTGGCAAAGAAAGGGACAGAGTGTGGTTGCTGTCTGAGTTTCAACTCTTTGCTAACAACAGTGACAGCTGATCAAAGAAAAAAGTACAGGAAAAAAAGAGTTAAAAAAAGATCCTCTATCTATACTCCTAAAGTTGATTTGTGAAGTTACCAAAAAAATAAAAAATAAAAAACCAAGGTTATTGGGCAACTTGGTAAAGGTTTGGGGGTTAAGATCTTAGATTTTAAGTTCAAAATTTTTTGGGCCAATCTCTTAGGCGTAGGGCAGTTGGTTAAGAGGTTAGCCTTAAGTTGTTGTTACCACAATATTTGGTGTGAGCTCCATGCTCCCCCGCTGCTCGAGTCCTAGCTTAAGCGGATCTTGTCTTGGGAAGTTGAGGCAAGTTCCTAAATTATAGTCTCCTATCTCGGAATGGACAACAGGACACCTTGGTGATCTCTGCAAGGGGCGCTGCCGGAATGGACAACATGACACTTTGGTAATTTCTACAAGAGGCGCTGCCCTGGACCTGCGGGAGAGTGGGATGATTTTTCTGTAACAAAAAAAAAAAAAAAAGTTACCAAAAAATACTTTGCATTTTATTTGATTTTTTTTTTTCAATTCATCATTTTTTTTAAAGTCAAAATATTATAGTCAAAACTTAAAAATAAAAATTGATCAAATTTGAAAAAACTCTGTAAGGCAAAAAGTAAGTTATTTTTTTCTAGTACTAACTTTTTTTTTCAATAACTCTTACTGTGAGTGAGTGGCCCACCCGTGAACTACTAGGGAAATTTTTTTCCCCTCAACAACTTGTAATTATTTGGTGATTGTAAGACAAATTTATGTAATGTTTTAATTTGATGTTTATTGGTTAAAATATTTGGACATAATACTTTTTGTTAGTTTTTTGAGGAACAACTTGTCAAATAATAAATGGTGTGAAATAATATTTCAAGATCAACAAATAACCAGTCTGTCTTGAGAGTTTTTATTTTTGATTTTTGATTTTTTGGTGCTAAAAAAGCACAACAATATCTTTTTTGGACTTTTTCTTTCTCCAAGCTTTTTATCCCTTAATTTTTTTGGTCCAGTTTTAGTTTTTTTTTTTTCCTTCTAAATTGGAAGATTCTATAAATTAATAACAATAAACCAAATTTTTTTATATTTAAAAAAGTAACAAAAAGAAAGAAAAATGATTTTTTTTTGTTTGTATTTTCTTAATTCTTTTCAAATGTGGTCTATTTTTAATTTTTTTTTTAGGGTTGTCTAATAGTAGGAGGATGTAAAAAGTAAAATAAATTAATAATTAAAAAAAAATCACTAGAAAAAAGGTTCACTAGAACCAAACCAAGGCTTCTATCCATTTTCTGGTGAGAAATGTGCAAATCTCATCCATTTATTAAATCTAGTTAAATAATTAATTTAAAAATTTATAATAATGTAACAATATATATAGTGAAATTGTACAGAACTTAAAATTAGCAATCTCAATCCTCCTGTATGTTTCATGTTGTGTTTAAATTTTAAATGAGTAAAGAAACTCTAGAGGGAAAAAAATAGCGGTGAAAAATAAAAAAACTGACTTCTATTTTATTTTTATTTTATATAAATTTTAAATTCAAAACAACCCTAAAGTTTTGTTTTCTCTTTAAGAACATATCTATTTTGTTAGCTATTTCTAGTTCCTCTTCTTGTTGAGAAAATTGAAAACCTCTATCCTCACAGCGTGTTTCACAGATCATAAATGACAATTGACAAGGGTTCAATTTTAGTTTGTTGTTGTGACCAATTGAGCTATCAGCTTGACATTCATTTCAACTTTTAGGTATATGCTATATTCTAGAATTGGCCACTAATCTACTTTCAACTTGATGTAGACAAAATTCATTGATAATTATAGAATGACTTTGTTAGATTATCTTATTAATTATGCTAACACACACTTTCATGTGCATCCATAATTAAATTATGCCAATGCATTATTCCACGTATTAAAGATATTTAATGCTAATAATTTCAAAAATTGAAAAGTTAATTTTTAGACCAAATATAATTTCAAATCCTTCGACAAATTGCAAAAAGACTATTACACTTGTCAGATTATACTAGTTTGACATTATCAAATCTTTAGATTTAGGGGTTGTTTGGGAGGTTCTAAATAAGTGTATTTTTTTGTCTTTTTAGACTAAAAAATTGAGAGAAAAAATATAGATGTTTGGGTTAACTTTTTGACTTTTTATGAAAAAATGTGTATTAAAAAATTGTATAAAGAAGTGTGTAGGAGAAGATTGGAGATGTGTGGGCCACAGCCGTACAATCTGCACAAGTGAAATGGAAGTAAGAAATTATTGGTTACTTTTTCAGACATTGCACTGGACGGTTTTGTTCAGCCCATGGGGGTTATCACGGGTCCCATTTTGGTAATCTGAACTGTTCAATGTGTAGAACTCGTCGAGTACTATATGTCTATTAAAAATCACGTTGATCGGATATCGATAGCTATCTGATCAGATTTGTTTTTTTTTCAATCGTTAATTATAACACCATCCATTTGTTGTACATAACTGATTTGATCATGCAGTTATCGATATCTGATCAATATGATTTTTTATAGATACATAGTACTCGACGAGTTCTACACATTGAACGGTTCAGATTATCAAAACGGGACCCATGATGGCCCCCACGAGCTGAACAGCAACCATCTAAAATTACACCCAGTCATTTCATTTTTGTCAACAAACGCAGCATAACAGCTACACATAGATGATATCAAAGTTGTACTTTTGTTTAAAAAATTGATTTTTTAAATTTTTTTTTTGTTGTGAATAGTGATATTTTTTTTATTTTTTGAATAACTTTTTAATTTTTTTTATCTTTTTTAAGTTATGTCAAACCAGCCATTAGTCTTATCGTGATTATAAAAGATTTTATTAGATTTGTTAGATAAATCAAGAAATTGAATTATGCGAATGCATTATTGTGCGAATTAGACTAATTCGGCTAAACTAAAAAAGTGCACTTATTTCATCTTTTTATCTTTTTTGGGTTACATCAATCAACATTTCCTCTCTACTTTTTCTACACATAATACAAGAAAAGTCAAAAAGTGCACTTATTTAGTCTTCCCAAACTAACGCTTCTATAAGGATGAAGGAATTGAATTATGCTAACGCATTATTGAAGGAATTAAGAATAACACGTAATACAAGTGAAAAAGATTAAAAGAAATGAAAAGACAATTTTAGACAGAACTCAATCTCAAATCTCTAGAGCCACATTTAACCTCCGTTTGGGAAGTGGGTTGACTTTTTAATTTTTGGACTTTTTTAACTATTTTAACCTGGGCTAAAAAGCTTAATTTAGGAAGGATTTTTTGGATTTTTTGACTTTTTTTTGTGAGAGAAGAGTGTAATGATTATGGGTTGGATATGATGTTTTGGCTCCGTTTGGCAAGTTGGGTTATGGGCTTTTTTGGCTATTTTAGCCACAAAAGACAAAATAGGCTATTTTAGCCACAAAAAATAAAACATCACATCCAACCCATAATCATTACACTCTTCTCTCACAAAAAAAAGGCAAAAAGCTAAAAAGCCAACCCACTTCCCAAACCAACCCTTTGTTTATTATAACTAAAATAACCTATTTTGTCTTTTGTGACTAAAATAGTCCAAAACCTCCTTTCCATATTAAAAAAAAAAAAGGAGAAAAAGAAAAAAAAGAGACTTTGGGTTATTTTGGAAAGTTGGTAAAAAAACTAGCCTTTGACTTTTTACCAAGCTTTTTGACTTTTTTGGAAGTGATTTGGGAAGTTGGTAAAAAGCTGACTTTTTGCTTTTTAGTTTAATATTTATTTATGGTGTCAAATTAAATTAAAATGACCAAAATACCCTTATCCAACATAAGAGATTTATTTTTTTATTTTTTTTCATAGGTCATAATTTGTAATTTTAGGGCTGCATTTTTGACACTTTCCAAAGAGATTTTGTTGCATTTATCCAAAAAAATGACTTTTTACTATGTTCCCAAAATGACACTTTATCATACTTGTTTGATTGAGCTAGTTGACACTTCCGTACACACCAGGAAATTCAATTATGCCACTGCATTATTGAGCGGATTAAGGATTGCAGATAACACAAATGACAAATATTTCAAAAAGAAAATTGCTTAAGAGCTCTAAAATAAAGAGCACTAATACCTCTAAAAACACTGTACCTCTAGTTGATGTGATGTTTTTCTCTTTGTTTTTTTTTTTTTTTTAATTTCCAGCACTGCCAGCTCATTAGAGCTGGCTTAGTGCTCCTGTTTTAGAGGTATGTAGCACAGCCGTTTCAAAAATAGAAAGCAATTTTAGATGAAAATCAATCTAGAATCTCTATAATGATAACTATATATAAAAGATTTCAGGCTTCGTTTGTTTTGGGAGATAGAATAGAGGGGATTGATAGTGAGGGGATTAATAGTGAGGGAATTGTTAGTGAAGGGATTAATAGTGAGGGGATTAATAATGAGGAATTGTTAAATTATTTTTATATAAAATAATAAAACAAATAAAAAAATATAAAAAATTAAACATTATATTTAAAAAAAAATTCCCAATATAGAAAAAATAAAAAAATTTCTAATCCCCTCACTATTTTCTAATACCATCTCTACCTCCTCCTTACCAATCCCCCTTCCAAGGGTATTAGTAATACTAAAGGACTAATAGTCCCAAGGTTATCTCTCCAAACAAACAAGGACATTAGTAATACCTTGGTATTACTAGTCCCAATACCCTCCCTATAGTCCAAAACAAACGGGGCCTTAGCATATATGTTTTTGTGAATTAAGTTAACTAACACTATTATACAGGCTCTGTTTGGCAAGAGTTTTTTTTGGCTATTTTAGTCACAAAAGACAAAATAGGTTATTTTAGCCACAACAAACAAAACATCACATTCAATTCATAATCATTACACTCTTCTCTCACAAAAAAAAAAACTAAAAAAGTCAAAAAATCTTTCCCAAACTAAACTTTTTAATCCAAGCTAAAATAGTCAAAAAAAAAAAAAAAAAAAAAAAAACCAAGAGGCTAAATCATGCAAATGAATTATTGAGCGGATTAAGACCACTACTAAGAAAGCAATTTTTATACGGAATTCAATCTCAAATCTCTAGAACGATAATTGCACAATGATTTTGTTAGCCTTATTGATTAAGCTAACTATCACATTTATACACATTAAAATTTTGGATTATACAAATACATCAATGTGCCAATTTAGGTCGGACAATAGAAGCGAAAAAAAGATTTTAAAATTTTTAAGAATAATTTTAGACTTCGTTTGGGAAGAAGGATTGGGTTAAGTTTGAGACTATTTTAGTTACAAAAAGATAAAATAAGTTTTTTCACTAAATAAAACAAAATATTACATCTAACTCATAATTATTACTACATTCTTTTTTTCACAAAAAGTTTAAAAAGTTAAAAAATCTTTTCCAAATGAAATTTTTTAGTCTTAGACTAAAATAGTCAAAAAAAATCAATCCACTCCCCCAAACCAACCCTTAAGAGGGTGGTTGTGATGGCGGAAGAGAGGGAAGAAGTGTTGGACAAGAGAAGAGAGACAGAGAGAGGGGTATGAGGTGAAATTTTTGATAGAAAAGGACTGCCTCCTGACCTGCAACAAAGTTTGAATTTATGTGCCGATCATACTCTAACTCTATTATTTGGGACCACAATATTAGGAATATGATGTAACCTTACTTTGATTGTGGTTGGAACTACTTGGCTTTATGGGCTTTTCTCATGCTACTTCCAAAAAGTTTGCTTGGCTTTAATAATATTGCCTATAAACAAAGAAAATAGGTTCCTTCTTCAGAAAGAAAAAAAAAAAAATTAAATAAACAAAGGTACCGACATTTCTAAGAACACTGTTACACTGGCCTATTGTGGGAGTAAATTAAAAGTTGATTTTTAAAATTTTTTTTAGCTTTTTTTTTTTAAAAAAATATGTAAAAAAATAAAAAGATGGTATGATAAAAAATAAATAAATCAAAAGGTCAATAAATTAACTTTTAACCTTGTTTCCAAAATAGACTAGTCTGATTTTATAGTGAGAAACAACAATTCAAATTGGTCAGTTTTCAACGTGAGATTTATAATTATAATGGGTCCACATATTCATATATTCTTCTAATACAGTGATACCATGTCATCAAGACTAAAATTTGGACTGTGGTCCCATTTGAGAATTATTTTTAATTTTATACCAAAAAAAATATATATATGTAAAAAATAAAAAAAATAATATAATAATATATTATGACTTTTTAATTTTTAATTTTTTTAGTTACAAAACTAACTTCTCAAAGGCGGCCATGTGTCATATATTATTTTCCTTTGTTAAAATAAAATGCAAGTCGAGCCCAACTCATGTACACCACTACCGGACCGAGTACATGAAGATGTCCTGTTGGTATACTTAGGCAGTGTTTGGTTTAGTTGTGGAATCACAATTTTAATCAAAAAAATTTATAATTTATAATTAAATATAAATTTAAAACTCAATTTAAAAATTATTTTTAAAACTCAAAACTAAATACATAACTCAAAACTCTTTTTAAAATTTATAACTAAACTCTTTTCAAAATTCTATTTTAAAAAGAAAAATTAAAAAATATTTTTTTATTTTGTGTTTTAAAATTATTTTGAGTGTGAAATCGTATTTTGAGTTACGAGTTTTCACAAAATTTTGAAAAAGAAAATTTATTTGGTTATGAATTTTGAAAAGAGTTTTGGGATGTATTTTGAAATTTTTTGTATTTATGTTTTTTTAAATATTTAAAATTTTTCTTAATTTTAATTTTTTGGGTAAATATTTTATATTGCAAATATTTATTTATTTATTTTAATATGCAATGTATTTCATATATTTGTACACTTTATTTTTTTTAAATATTTAAATATTTAAAATTTTTATTTTTTTTTTATTTTAAATGTATAATCTTTATTTTAAATATTTTATTTTATTTTGGGGGATGCACCAATAAATCCCAAATTAATAACTTATGCACTGTTTAGTCCTAAAAGTTTTCTTATAGACTGAAAGGTCCCATTACAATGTTAATAACATCAGAGTCATGTTACAAACATTAGATTTCAAACATCTAATGTTCATCAAATTTCAATAATGTTTGAAAATATAGGATGAAAAACATCTAATGTTCATCAGATTTCAATAAATTTTGAAATTATAGAATGAAACATCAGATCATTTACATCATGCTGATGTAAAAATGGGACTAAATGGAGCATAAGAAAACTTTTAGGACTAAATGGTTCAACGTTTCAAAAACTAGGACTTATGGGTAAATTTTCCTTTTATGTTTTAAAATTTTATAATTTTTAATTTTTTTTAAATATTTAATTTTTTTTTAAAATTCTAAAAAAATTTGGATCGCCATATATATCTAAATTATAACAAATTATTTGGTCAATACTTAAAAAAATAAAAAAATATTTTTCTTTGAAAAATAAAAATATACAAAATATTTTTTGAAAAAAAATTAACAAATAATTTTAAAGAACAAAATAGAAATCAGTGTGTTTGGTTTCAGTTTTCTGAAAATTAAGTTTTTTATTTTTTGTTTTTCGTGTTTTTGTTTTTGTTTTTAGTGAATATTTTAAAATTTTAAGCATTTTTTTTTACTTTTTTAGATGCACCTTACTTAGATGTATCTAAAAAGTAAAATATTTGTGAAAAAATATTTTAAAAATTAATAAATACACAAAAATATGAAAAATATACTGAAATTTCATATATATATATATATATTTTTTAATATTTTTGGTATTTAGTGATTTTTAAAAAAAATAATTTCATGAAATTATATTTTTTAAGTGTATTTATGTTAGGTGTTTCTAAAAATTTAAAAAATTACTTAAAATATTAAAAAAAATTATTAAAACCAAAAAAATAGGGAAAAAAAAGAAAGTAGAATTTTCTGAAAAATGTTTTCAAAAAACTGAAAACAAACATGGTTATTTTTTTTTTAATTTTTTTAATAGAATTTTGAAAAGAGTTTTAAAAAGAGTTTTTGAATTAAGATTTGATTTATGTGTTTGATTATGAGTTTTGAAAATAGTTTTTGAATTGAATTTTGAGTTATATGTTTGGCTATGATTTTGAGGGTGGAGAGAGTTGTGTTTTAAGTTAAAATATTAAAATATTTTAAAAATAAAATAAAATAATTAAAAAATATTTTAATAAATATTATATATTTAAAAAAAATAAATCTAAAAAATTTCAAAATATAATTCAAAATTCAAAAGCTCAAAACTCAAAAATAAAATTACAACTCAAAACTCTTTTGAAAACTCTTTTCAAAACTCATAACCAAGCAAATTTTCTCTTTTCAAAACTCACAACTCCACACTTCCCCGTTTGATTGTCCAGATTGAAAAGGATTTAAGGAGAATATGTAATACACAAGGATAAAGATGTGATATAATATGTTATATGTTATATTTGATAAAGATAGGACATAGGATGTGATAAGAGGAGAGTAATTATTTTTGACCTTTGGATGAATTCCCTATAGATAATGGTGGGGGATATACAATACCATCAGGGGTTGGTATTGCATATTCCCTTTTTGCATTATATACTATTTGAACTCCTATATCTTGGGCAACCAAACATGGGATATAGGGAGACAAGAAAACTTGTGAGACTCACTTCATATTATATTCAGTCTCACCCTCATATCTGCCCCTTATATATGATAAACAAACAGGGCCTAAATCATAATTTTACACTCAAATCATAATTCTAAAATTAAACCAAATAGAGCCTTAGATTTTAAATAATTCTAGGTACTCATACTTAATTTTCTTGAATTTATTTTGAATGAGATTTTGTGATTGTAACTGAATTTATATGATATGAAATTTATGTATCAAATAAATTTGAATCATAAAATAAAATTTTTAAATAATTTATAAATTAATAATGATGAATTCATTAGTATTTCTCTTAGATTTTATCAAACGCAACTAACTTTAACTCAGCATAGGCTATGTGTTGAGTTATTGATGTGACACAAATTACATACTAAAATTTGGATATTATAAATTTTTTAGAAACATGTCAAAATGAACTACATAATAATAATAATAATAATAATAATAATAATAAAATACAACCCCAAAACAAAAATTTTCAACTGTCATACTTAATTAAAAATTAATTTATTGAGGCGGATGTGAATGTTTTAACAATCTTTTGTCTTTATTTTTTAATATTTTCAAAAAATTGCAACATTGTATTTATTTCGAATGGGACACTTATCGTATGAGATGGATGCTACTGTATTCTATGCACTTCATTATTAAAAGTAAATAAATAAAAATCCGATAGTAGTAATAATATGTGGACAAATCTTTTAGGTTTTGGAAATGGACATATACGTTGACTAAATACTATGGTTGCATGGTTTTATTAGGGAATATATCACATCAGATAAGGATATTGTGGCCCAACGGGGGCAGGCATGGAGTGTAATTGATGTAAAACTTGACAATTATGCATACCTAACATGCTATTTTAATATTTTTTTAATTTTTTAGTTAAAATATGAGATAAAAAAATTTAGGCATTATTTGATATAAATTAAATAAGTGCACTTATTTAGATACAAAAAATTACATTTTTGGCGATCATTGTTGGCAACGATATCAATTTTTCATATCTAAATGTATATTTTTGGCGACACAGTGATCAATTTCGTCTGTAAAAGTAGACTTTTAACAACGTAATTTATTACCGTCACTAAAAAAACATAACATTTATTAGGTGCCAAAATTATTGGTTGGCACTAAAATTTCGAAACTTTTAGCGACGAGGGTTATTTTTTGGCAACACGATAAGTGTTGCCATTAGTTTGTTTACTTTTGGTGACAATAAGTTAGCATGGGCAAAAAATTAAACATTTAGCGACAACAAAACTATTCGTCGACAAAAGTTTTGTTAATGAAACATGGTGGTTTCGTGATTTGTGTTTTATTATAACTTTTGAAAGGGGTTTTGGATTTTCTTAAGTTGACAATATAACTTGAGAGAATGTTTGGACTTGTTGGGTTCATTTTGGAGCTGATCTTGATGATCCAAACAGTTTACTTTTTAAACTTATTAGGTAGAATAGTCATGTGAAAAATTAAGATGATCGAATATGGATAAAAAAAATTATATGTTCGAATTACATTTGTTTTAAAAAATGAACGATAACTATAATTTCAAAAATAACCATTCATTTTTTGTAGAGAAACACTATGGTACACACTTAAAATGGCGTAATTTTATACTTTCTGAGTCATAACTACAAAAAAAATAAAAAAAAATTGTCATAACAAAACACAACATTAGGCATAACTAAAGAACAAAATTGGTAATGACTAAAGAAGAAAATGACATCAATAGGAGTGCTTATGGTGCACCCCTTTGAAGGGTGTGTATGCTAGAATTTTCCATTTTTGTAATACAAATATATTTCAAACATGTAGTTACCGATATCCTAGTCAATAAATCATAAAGAATTTAAATTTGAAATGAATGGTTCGGATTTTCGAGATCAATCTCAAAATGGGCACACTAAGCCTAAATACTCTCTAAAGTTGAGATGACCAAATCAAGAGAATTTAAATTTTTTCCAAAGTTGCGATGGCCATATTTGATTTGATTTTCTAAAATTTGTTTCAGATTCTTTTTTTTTAAAGACTAAAACTTAGTTTCGTTAAAAAATTTTAAAAAATAAAAATATTTATCAATTTTATATAATTAATTTCTAAAAAATTTAAAAGTAAAAACTAAAAAGCAGAACTCAAAACCAAATGGGGACCTTAATTTTTTAATTTCCCTCCTAAATTCCCCTATTTTTTTTGCTGGTACCTAGGGCAAATACCTCATCTCTCTCCACGATGTTTACCTTGCACAGCACAACCGTTCTCTTACGATTGAAAGTTCTTTACCTCTTACAATCGCACGCCCGCACATACATTTGTCGACCGTCGAGTTGTTACGGAAAATCAATGATTCCCACAAGTAAATCAATCAATGAGAATAAAAATTAATGCGGAAAAATTAAATCAGAAGTAACACAAGAATTTTTACGTGGTTCCCTCAATGTGAGGTATGTCCACGGGATCGAAATCCGATTCCACTATCAACCAAATAAGTTCCAAACGATTACAAACGAGACACTAATGGTCTCACAAAATCACCCTTAGGTGAATTCCAAATAATCACAAATAAACAAAGAGGAAAGACCTCACCAAATAGATGAACCAAAAACTTCAGAACCAAAATTGTAAAAGACCCAAAATAATGACCCAAATCAACTTCACCAAAGCACCCAAACAAAGATGCACCCAAATCAATGTGCTGCTACTTCACCAAAGCAATCTAAACAAAGATGCACCCAAATCAATGTGCTGCTACTTCACCAAAGCAATCTACCCGAAGCACAAGTATATGCTGCTGCCATTTTTCTCTTGGGAAAAAACAATACACCTAATATATTGAATCTAGGGTTTTTTTAATAAAACCCTAATTGTATCCAAATTGAATTGGACCTCCACAAATATAATATAAAAATATATTATACCTAAACTAAGCCAAATTAAAACTCTTTTTCCAAAACCAATTAGGTCCCACACTCCAATGAGGAGGTATACCCAACAATTCTCCCCCTACCGACTTAGGTGGAGACATCAACCATACCCGCCAAAGTTCGACACTTCAAATGTTTATCCCTCGACAAAGTCTTAGTCAACATATCCGAAATATTATCATCCGTGTGAACCTTTTCGAGTTGCAACAATTTCGAATCTAACACATCACGAATCCAATGGTATCTCACATCAATGTGTTTCGATCTCGAATGAAAAGTAGAATTTTTACTCAAGTGAATAGCACTTTGACTATCACAATAAAGCACATACTTTTCTTGCTTCAAACCCAACTCTTGCAAAAATTCTTCAACCATAACTCTTCTTTGCAAGCTTCTGTAATGGCAATAAATTCAGCTTCGGTAGTTGAGAGAGCAACACATTTTTGTAATTTAGATTGCCATGCCACAGCTCCCCCTGCAAAAGTCATCAAATACCCCGAAGTAGATTTTCTAGAATCAACATCACCAGCCATGTCAGAATCTGTGAACCCATCAAGCATCGGCTTACCATCCCCAAAACACAAACACACCTTCGAAGTCCCTCGAAGATACTTTAGAATCCATTTTACCGCTGCCCAATGTTCTTTACCCGGATTAGAGAGAAAACGACTACCACACAAACTGCGTGAGCAATATCCGGCCTTGTACAAATCATGGCGTACATCAATGAACAACTGCTGAAGCATAAGGAACTTTCAACATCTCTTCTTTGTCTTTCTCACTTGTAGGACATTGATTCGAACTAAGTTTGAAGTGACCTGCAAGTGGACAACCAACCGGCTTTGCTTTATCCATGTTGAACCTCTCAAGAACTTTCTCAATGTAGCTCTCTTGAGACAACCAAATCAGCCCCTTTTTGCGATCACGAACAATTTTCATACCAAGTATTTGCTTTGCCGGTCCCAAATCTTTCATAGCAAAAGACTTGCTCAACTCCAATTTCAACCTGTTAATCATGGTAGAATCTTGACCCACAATTAACATGTCATCAACATAAAGCAAAAGAATAATAAATTTGCCATCCGGAAAATTTTTCACAAACACACAATGGTCCGAAGTGGTTTTAGAAAAACCATTATTCATCATGAAAGAGTCAAATTTTTTGTACCATTGCCGCGGGGCTTGCTTGAGGCCATACAAACTTTTCTTCAATTTGCAAACAAATTTCTCTTTCCCTTTCTCTACAAAACCTTCCGGTTGCTCCATGTAAATTTCTTCTTCAAGATCACCATGAAGAAATGCGGTCTTCACATCAAGTTGCTCAACTTCAAGGTTCATACTTGCAGCCATGCCAAGTACAACCCGAATAGAAGACATCTTCACAACCGGCGAGAAAATTCATCAAAGTCAATACCTTTCTTTTGCCCAAAGCCTTTCACAACAAGACGTGCTTTGTACCTCAGATTCTTCCTATCATTCTTCAATTTGAAAACCCACTTATTTTTCAGAATTTTCCTCCCCTTAGGCAACTTCACTAAATCATAAGTGTGATTTTCAAGTAAGGAATTCATCTCCTCTTCCATTGCCTTTTTCCAATCATCTTTCTTTGCATGCTCAATTGCTTCTTGGTAGCTCTCGGGCTCCCCTTGATCGGAAATCAACACAAATTCATTGGGAGGATACTTTCTTGAAGGTTGTCGATCCCTTGTAGATTTTCTCAACTCAAGTTGTGGTGGCGGTTCTTGAGTTGGATGCTCTTCCTCAATTTCTGGCTCAACTTCATTAGGATTAGCATCATCATCCACTTCTTCAATAGGTGGCTGCACATCTCCCCCATTTTCATCATCAACTGAAGATGAGGGAGATGGATCTATGTCAATGAGATCACTAGTTTTTGGCTCCGGTTGATCACCTTTGTCAAAGTCTTCAATTGTTTGGTCTTCAAGAAACACAACATCACGACTTCGAATGACTTTCTTGTCAACCGGATCCCACAATCTATACCCAAATTCATCACGCCCATAGCCAAGAAAAATACATTGTCTTGACTTACTATCAAGCTTGGACCTCTCATCCTTTGGAATGTGAACAAAAGCTCGGCAACCAAACACTCTCAAGTGCTCATAAGACACATCTTTGCCAGTCCAAACTCTTTCAGGAACATCACCATTCAAAGGATAGCAAGGAGATAAATTGATCACGTCAACCGCTGTACTCATTGCCTCACCCCAAAAGGATCTTGGCAATTTAGCTTGTGAAAGCAAACACCTTGTTCTTTCCACAATGGTGCGTTCATCCTCTCGGCAACGCCATTTTGTTGAGGAGTCTTCTTAACTGTCTTTTGGTGCCGAATACCTTGGCTGCGACAATACTCATCAAATGGCCCAGTGTATTCACCACCATTGTCTGATCGGATGCACTTCAATTTCTGCCATGTTTCTCTTTCAACCATGGCCTGAAAATGCTTAAATACTTCTAGAACTTGATTTTAGTTTTTAGTAGAAAAGCCCAAACTTTCCTTGAATAATCATCAATGAAAGTAACAAAATAAAGTGCACCACCATGTGTTCTAACTTTTAAAGGACCACAAACATCCGAATGAATCAACTCCAAAACATTTTCTTTTCTAGAAGCAACATTTTTATGAAAAGAAACTCTATGTTGTTTACCCGCCAAACAATGAACACAAGTTTTAAGATGTGTACCTTTCAAACCGGGTAGAAGCTCTTTCTTGAACAAAACTTGCAGCCCCTTTTCACTCATATGGCCAAGCCGCTTGTGCCACAATTCGGTAGAAGTATCATCTTCAAGTGCATTGACAACACCTTTACAAATTTTTCCTTGCATCGAATAAAGTGTATGAGTCTTCTTGCACTTAGCCACCACCAAAGAACCCTTTGTGAGCTTCCATATTCCATCACCAAATTTGTTGTTGAAGCCTTCATCATCTAGCTTCCCAGTAGAGATCAAATTGAGGCGAATGTCGGGAACATGCCTCACATCTTTAAGCAACAATTTGCAGCCCAAATTTGTTTCCAAGCAAACATCACCCATGCCGATAATCTTGAACAAACCTTCATTACCCATTCGAACAGAACCATAATCTCCTGCAGTATAGGTAGTGAAGAAATCAACTCGAGAAGTCACATGAAAAGAAGCACCAGAATCAATCACCCAATGACTCTCTTGGCCCACAAAATTGATACAATCATCTTTACAAACGACCATGAGATCATCGGTAGTAACTGCCGTTGTGTCTTCTTATTTCTTATCCACACTTTTGTCACGCCTTTTCTTCTTGTTCTTGAGCTTTCGGCATTCCCGCTTCATGTGCCCTTTCTCATGGCAATAGTAGCACTCAACGTCTTTCTTTGAAAATAACCATCTTTTGATTTGTCACGGCTTTGATCACGACCATGAGAAGTCTTACTCCTCCCCCTTGTTTTGCTTTGGCCTCTCACAACAAATGCTTCTGAATGAGAGGAACTCGCTATTTTCTTCTAGTTTCTTCATTCAACAAGCTACTAGTGACTTGGCCCATTGTGACACTCCATCGGGCGCCGAATTACTAACTGTCACAACCAAAGTCTCCCAACTTTCGGGTAAGGAACTAAGTAGCATCAAAGCCTGCAACTCATCATCAAAAACAATTTTCATAGAAGCAAGTTGGTTAACAATACTCTTTATTTCATTCAGATGTTCCGGAATAAGGCTGCCTTCTTTATATTTTAAATTAACCAACTTACGAAACAGAAAATCTTTATTTGTGGCTGATTTTCTATCATAAAGACTCTCTAATTTTTTCCATAAATCATGTGCTGAAGTTTCAGTAGCAACATGATGACACACACTGTCATCAATCCATTGACGGATAACACCAACGGCTTTTTGATTAAGCCTCTTCCACTCATCATCTTTCATATCAGCAGGTTTGTCACTATCACCCTCAATGGGTCCATACAAGTCTTTACAAAATAATAGGTCCTCCATTTTAGTTTTCCAAGATACCCAATTACTTCCATTGAAGCTAGACATGCGACCCACATTCCCCTCCATTGATTTACACAAATAAATAGACCCAAATAAACCGTAAACTCTGATACCAGTTGTTAGGAAAAATCAATGATTCCCACAAGTAAATCAATCAATGGGAATAAAAACTAATGCGGAAAAATTAAATCAGAAGCAACACAAGAATTTTTACGTGGTTCCCTCAATGTGAGGTACGTCCACAGGATCGAAATCCGATTCCACTATCAACCAAATAAGTTCCAAACGATTACAAATGAGACACTAATGGTCTCACAAAACCACCCTTAGGTGAATTCCAAATAATCACAAATAAACAAAGAGGAAAGACTTCACCAAATAGATGAACCAAAATCTTCAGAACCAGAATTGTAGAAGACCCAAAATAATGACCCGAATCAACTTCACCAAAGCACCCAAACAAAGATGCACCCAAATCAATGTGCTGCTACTTCACCAAAGCAATCTAAACAAAGATGCACCCAAATCAATGTGCGGCTACTTCACCAAAGCAATCTACCCGAAGCACAAGTTTATGCTGCTGCCGTTTTTCTCTTGGGAAAAAACAATACACCTAATATATTGAATCTAGGGTTTTTTTAATAAAACCCTAATTGTATCCAAATTGAATTGGGCCTCCACAAATATAATATAAAAATATATTATACCTAAACTAAGCCAAATTAAAACTCTTTTTCCAAAACCAATTGGGTCCCACACTCCAATAAGGAGGTATACCCAACAAAGTTTCGCCATTTGTCGTTGCTATGCTACACCATCACTGCTTCATTCTCGCTCAGTAGGTTCGTCCCCTCTTTGCTCTACTTCTCTCTCTCTCTCTCTCTCTCTCTCAATTTCCTAACTGAATCTTTGGTTCTCTATCTATTTTGTATTTCCTTCGATTTTTAGTTATTTATTTTCTTGTCAAGGGTTCCTAGAATCTTTTTTTTTTTTTTTTTGTATCAATTAATTTGGAGATCTAAAATTAACTTTGGTAGTAGAAATAATTGAAATAACATTTCTTTCATATTGAAATTCACCTATTTTGCACATTTGGTTAAAGTTCTTAATTGTTTGAATGCATGTAGGATTCAATTACATGGCTTCAAAAAAAATATTCATATTTAGGAATCTGTTGCTATACTCGGCAATTACCTAAATAAACTATGATAGGAAGAAGTTATTGTCAGAAATTGCTCATCATGATAACAAGGCCAATAACATTCTGATTATATGTTTTGTTGTCTACTGCTCAACCTTCCGTTTTCGTTTAAAATCCTTGTCTGATTATTTTAGGATGTACATTGTGCTCTTCCTAAATTTTGAAATGCACTGGCACTAGTTTTAATGCTAGACCCTTTGGATTCAATGAAGTGGTCAATTCCATAAAACAAATCCCATCCCCAATAATAATATAAACTCACTAAAATGTCTATAACTTTGAATATGATAATCCCCTTGGAAAACTAGTGTAATTGACAATAACTACACAATCAAAACATATATATATATACATATATATATATTTTTAGACCATCTAGAAAGAGGCTATATCCATGAACCATTCTGGTAGAGATTTTTCATCAAATGAAATAATTACTGCATTGAATTTAAAATGGGAGTTGCATCCCCCCAGCCCCCAAAAAAATAAACTATTCCCTAGCCTATCAAAACCATGAGCATCAATTTGTTATGAAGGAAGCAACCTCCAATTCTTTGGCACAACTGCTAAGATATCGTTTAATGCCATTGTGACGACCCTCACTACTGTTTACTGATAACACCACTGATTAGTGCTAATCTATGATTAAGCATGTTAACTGACTGATTGACCGAAATTCTGAACTGATTGATTAAGTGTATTAGTTTAATTTTGTGTCTATCTGTTTGACTGCTAAATTATCTGTTCATGTTTTGTGTTTGAAACTGCAAATTGAAGGCCTTATCGGCGGCCGAACCAGAAATTGATTAGTGTTTTGTGCTAATTAGAATTTATGTGATTTTATGATAAGTTTAATTGAAATTTGGTGTGGTATGATTAAATTAGATTAATTAATGATAGATTGCAATAGTTGGCCTTAATCACTATTTTGCCACTTAGTGGGCCATCCCATATAACATATTGAGCTTTAATTCAATCACATTTCCTCAGCCATTCTAGACCCAAAACCGTAGAAAAGAATGAGAGAAGAGGAAACTTACCTTCCATTGAGAATTGGCTTGGTGACTAGAGAATTGAAGGAGTTTTGCACAAATTGAGCTTCCACATCTTGAATTCTAGACCTAAGGTAGGATAATTACCCTCTTGTTTATGAATTCTAGTCTTATGTTGCATGGTTCATGGAAGTTTAGAGATTGAAGTCAAGTTTTGGTTTAGATTGTTGAATTTAGAGCTAAATCATGCATGCATGTGCACATCTTGAAATTTAAAGTTGTTTTCATGGGAATTCTTGCATGCATGCCCATATTATTGTTATAGTCCATGAATTCATCTTAATTTTGAAGGAATTGGCTCTTTAGGAGCAAGTATTTGAAGCCTTGAAGTTGATTAAATACATGCATGTTACATTTAATTTATGTTCTTGAAGTTTTGTTTGAAATTGTGTTTAATTGACTCACCTTTGGGCCTTGATTTCACAAATTGAGCTTTGAATCATGTTATACCATGAGTTTACATGTGTTTTCCTGAAAATTAGCCCAAAAGGATTGAGTTTGATGCATTAAAAGTTGATTTTGAGCTTGAGGTTCAAATCTGGAATTTCCAGATTTTGGACCCACGCTCGAGCGAACTCCACGCTCGAGCGTACAATCTGAGATCATGCCGTCCGCTCGAGCGAGGAAAGTAACACTCGAGCGTGAAATGCGTGTATCTAGTACTTTCATGTGTTTTACAGTCCGCTCGAGCGAGGGAATGCACGCTCGAGCGAGGACTTGTGAGCGAGGATCGAGCGCCCGTCGAGCGTGAATTTCATGCATCCAGTATTTTCACTGTAGTTTACAGTCCGCTCGAGCGACGGAAGTCACGCTCGAGCGGAGCCCCTTTGTCAGCATGTCCGCTCGAGCGTAGAAAGCCACGCTCGAGCAAGACCCCTGTTTTCTGAAAATTTTGAAAAGTGTTTATAAGTACATTTTTGCATCATCTTTCCATCCTAGGCATTCATAGGGCATGTTTAAGGCATCTTAAGGAGGATATTGATGTAGAACCACACCGAGTCAAGATAGGGACTAAGTTATTGTTTCCCAAATGTGTAACTTAGTGTGTGTTCATCCTGTAACTGTGTAGGGTTGGCATCCGAGGACGCGCATTAGCTTATCTGTAGCCCAGAACTCTGTGAGTAACAATGTTGTAAAGATATGTTCAATCATGAATATTTTCTGAATGAACAACTGTACTGCTTTCTGAAATGATATTTCTTACTGAATGAATGTTTGTCCTATTTGTGAACTGTATTCGTGACATCCATAGCAATTTACTGTTACTGTACTGTACTGCTACTGTTACAGAGATCTCTGTCGGTTCCCATGTTGGAACCACTACTGTTCACTGATATGATGGCCATCAACTGACTGTTCGGTCTGTTAAGACCAACTGTACTGTTTGCTATTGGATGTACCACATATGACTATTATAGTTTCTAAATGACTGTTATGGCATGAAATATGAGCCACAAACTGAATGACTGATGTACTGATAATTGACTGTTTTCAATACTGAAAGGACATTCATTCTTAACCTCTTTATGCATATGTTATTCACTGGGCTTTAGCTCACTGCTCACATATATATGTAGGTGTACAGGCACCGGATCGATGCTAGGAGCATTGGGTTAAACTCCCTTTTTTCTCGAGCCAACCACTGTGCCTCACCTTGAGGTTCCAAGCCCGACCGAACTAAGGCTGTTTGGGGTGTTTTAGTTCCCCCTTTTGTCTTCGTTTTGTAATACTGTATAGACTGAATGATAATTGTACCTTACTGTTCTAATAGGGATTAGGTCCCTGTCCTGGATGATTGTATATGGATGTATATGCTACTGTTCATGTGTATATATATGAAAAGCCTTTTTGTATACAGAATGTCACAGCTCATTGGACATCTCCTATTTACTGTTTTGGCTTCCGCCAGCCCCTGAACTCTGTATTACTATTTTACTGTTAAGCAGGCCTTCGGTAATCATCGGATTACTGGCTGGTTACGGTGCTAAACCCATAGGGGCGGGTTTGGGTCGTGATAGCCATCTAATAAACCATTCTCTACGTTATTCACCATGATGGAAGCATCAATTTGTCTATGAATTGGTTGGCTTTGAGTGATGGTCATCTTGTAATTCAATTTGGTTCCCATTATTGATTTCTCAAGGTCTTGATTATTTGGGAAATTTCTTATCTGGATTTTTACTCCCTGCTTATAATGATGGTGTGATGGTGTCGAGCCCACCATCATTATGACTAGGGAGTGAAAAATAAGGTGGTGTCCATAGGTGGACTCCATCAATATTCGGTACACTATTCTTTTGATAATATGCATAAATTGTATCAATGAACTATCAAACTAGAAAGGAGAAGCTACCGAGTAGCACTTGATTCACAAGAACAATTTGTCTTTACTAGGCATTTCAATGGTAAGAGAGGGATGAATTATGGCAGTGCTGTTTGCACAATTTTGTTTCCTTATCTAAACATTGAAATTATGACAAGATGCGTGAGGACTGTTGATATTAGGAAACCGAATAGGAACTAACAAGCTAAAATTGTAGCGATCTTGGTTTCGATCATTCTTTTATGTTTTGCCACTTTGACTGGGCTGGTCGGGGGTCGAGCTGCCCGGTCAGCTCGTAGGGGTCTAGGGGGAAGCGCCTCTTGGCGGGTCCAAGGGCAGCGCCCTAGCGGGAGCCGAGCTGCCTGGTCAGCTCGCGAGGGTCCAGGGGGTAGCGCCCCTCAAAATAAAAATGCAAAACGCATTCAAAGTTGATTGTCCGCTCAATCGGTCTGGAGTGCAGGAGAGGGCCGCACGTGCGAAAAACAAGGCAGGGGGCTGAAGCACACTGCTAAAAAGGCAGGTGCGGTTGGAGGTGTGAGAAGTTAGGTAGATCCGGAATTTTTCCTTTTCTTCTCTCTTTAGGTTGATTGAATGTCACTTTTTGTATATCTCTCTCTTTCTAAAAACATTTCCTCTCCCTTCTCTCTACATTTCCTACCAAAAACCTCACAAGATCTTTGATTTCTCCAAATCCATTGGGATTTAGATCCAAGTCCTTCATCAAAGTTGGTTATCTAGGCAAGGGCTACGTTGTGTGCGGTGGAAATCGAGTTTAGGCATCGTTGATTTTGGGGTTTCAACTCGTTTCTTCTTCAAACTTAAGGTAGGGATTTTCTACACTCTAATATAGTTTTTAGCTTAGTTATTTGCTATTGTGTATAGATGATGAGATTTGGTTGTGGTTTGGACAAATCTAGGATTTAGGTGTGAAATGAAAAGAGGGGTTTTGATGAATATGAGGTAAACGAGTATGAGGCTTGAATATAAGATCATGTTGTGCCAAAATAGTTGATTTTGGTGTTTGGGTTGATATTTGGTGAAAGAAAGATTTTGTCGTAATTTTGATTAAATTGTTATTTTGCATAAATAATTGGGATTAACATTGAAAACGTGAAATTGGATGGTTGTGATTATAAATGGTGATATTGGATATGTATTATCTCACCTATGGAAGTTTTGAATAAACTATTTATTTTGATATTGAACATCTTTTTAGAAATAATTGCATTGGGCTATCGGTGGAGGATAGCTATGATTGTTGTAGAAATTACATGAGGAGTAGGAAATTTAATGCTAATCCATTGTTGGTATCATTGAATATGACCATGTTATAGATACATTGTATATGTATGTTTATTGGGAGGAGAAAGGGGATATACTCCATATGTGATTATGTTTATAAATACATTGCATATGTATATTTGTTTGGGATGAGAAAGGGGATGGACTCCATTTAAAGCAAGTTGGCCAGAGTGTCCTGGGTGAAAGGCCCAAAATTTTATATATAAATGGGTGCCGATTCCTTCAGACGAAATATCCATAAAATGGCAGGTTTGAAGTGTTTATGTGAGTTTTTCATAATTGGAAAATCATTGAGTTGTAGTCTCACTTTGATTGTTGAAAGATAACGAATTTAACTCATGAATTGAGTAGCATATATGAACTGGAAATGAAATTAAAGGAAAATGGAATAAAGTTGGTCTTAGTAGCATATGGATATGCAGGTCTTGTGGATGTTTCAGGATCAATATTGTTTATGTACGTGGTATTTATACCTTTGCTAAACCTCATAAATTGTGTTAGATTATTTCTACTGGACTGTTGGTTCACCTTATATGGGAATACCATTTTCAGGTACAGGTGAGATACTTCCTCCAAGGCAATAGCGTAGATGGAGTTTTGGGAAGCAAGAGCTTCTTAATTATGCCTTATGTGTGTATGTTTGTTATTTGTAAAGCCAAGGGCTTAAGATGTAATGAGCGAAACTCAATTTGTGTAAGCAAGCAATGACTTGGAAACATGTAAGCCTACATGGCATTTAACTGGTTATTAAACAGTGAACTCTGATATATGAAAATATGTTGTTTCTCAAATTTATTCCGCATATGAGTTATCTTTATTGTATTATTTTGGGGGCGTGACAACTTGGTATCAGAGCGTACGGGGTTTGAATACTTTGGGTACGTAGGAAGTTGTTAGTACCACAATGGGTTTGTCTCGCTTGTTAGAGACTTATGTATGATGTTATGTACTTATATGATTACATGCTTATGTAACTATATGGGTATGGAATTTAGTTTCTACGATGTTGATCGAATCTATGGGTTTCTGGGAGTCCTGTTGGAAAGTCACTTGATCACTACCGTTTCTAACTGGAACTCTAGCAACGTCACGGGACAGTCATTATCCGAAAATGAAATTCGTAAGTACTTATGTGATTATGTGCTTATGTGAAGTGAATTACAGTTGTCCAATATATTAGGACGTGAGTGAAATAGTTTTGACACATTTGTGAATGTGCTAATCCTCTATTACCTTTATTAGGATGCCAGGACGAGGACATAGTGGCAGGCGTGGTAGGCCTAGGAGGCAGGAGATGCCTATACCGGATGAAATTCTGGCGCAGGAGGAGTGAGTTGGTCAGGCCAACGTGGCCGAGCCAGTAGGTCAGCAGGCCATGGGCGCCTTAGCCCGCGAGATGGCAGGAGTATTGAGGGAATCCATGGACATTCTCAAGGCTGAGAATCAAGTCCAGGCCCATGTAGCTGAAGCAGGGCCGTCTTTTCTGAAGAGAGAGTTTTTTCGGTCGAATCCGGATGAGTTTTTGGGTGACCCTAAGGAGCCACTGAAAGTTGATGAGTGGCTTGAACAGTTAGCGAAGACATTCAAGATGCTTGGCATTGAGGACGATCAGTTGAAAGTGACCTTGGCGTCTTTCCAGTTAAAGGGGGATGCGGGGCAGTGGTGGAAATATGTGCGGGGATGCATTGGAGGGACTTGTGAGGCATTTGTTGACGCCTTTCAGGAGAAGTTTTCGCCTTCCACTGTTAGGGAGAAGTTGAGGGATCAGTTCTGTCAGCTCAAGCAGCTGAATACACCAGTGGCGGAGTTAGAGGCCACCTTTACTAGTCTATCTAGGTTTGCACTTGAGTTAGTGGCGACTGAGGAATACCGCTGTCTGGAGTTTGAGAAGAAATTGAGGACCAGACTCATGTTTCGAGTGGCCGGTTCCATGATTAGAGATTATGGGCGCCTTGTGCAATCTGTAGCCTACCTTGAAACTATTATGCAAGCAGAAAATGAAAGGATGAGGGGCTCCAAAAGGAGTCAGGACAGTCAGGGAGACAATAAGAGACAGAGGGGTTCCTACCCTCAGCAGTCCCAGGAAACTCAGTCGAGGTCCACTTTTCCAATACTGAGTTCAAGTTCTGGGAGAGGATGGCAGGGAGATTTACTTTCTTTAAGTGTGGTCAGTTGGGCCACACGTCTCCAGCTTGTCCTCAAAGAGGAGGAGGACAACGAGCAGCATTATCTTCAGCTCGTTTTCAGAGCCAGAGTCAGGGAAGAGGCCAGCCGCTCACTTGTTATTAGTGCGAGCAGGCGGGGCACCTGAAGAGGTTTTTCCCATAGTTGGGTGGTACACCTGGTGCATCTGGTTCGAGACAGACACAGAGTCACCAGCCAGCACAGTCAGCACAGGCCTCAAGGGCCAATCAGGGAGTCTCTTCGGCTCAGTCTGTGCATCAGGCTTATACTCCGAGGGGTGAGCAGGGTGAGCAGAGGCCTACTAGACGTATGTATACAGTTGTAGGGCCAGATCTTGTACCTGATCCTTCTGTAGTGAGAGGTACCCTTTTGTTTTGCAATTCAGTTGCTAATGTGTTGATTGATACGGGTGCATCCCATTCTTTTATTTTGTATGCGTTTGCATCAGTTTTGGGTTTGGAGTTGGCACAGTTAGCATCTCCTATTTGTGTAAAGTCACATGTTGGTGGTCAGATTGTTTTGAGACAGGGATGTCAGGGTTGTGACATCGAGGTTGTTGGTCGTCGATTACCTTTTGCATTTGTATTGATTAACATGCTTAGTTTTGATGTCATATTGGGTATGGACTGGTTATTGTCATATCGGGCTATTACAGATTGCTACCGTCAGAAAGTTACTATATGTACCTTGAGTGGAGATTGCTTTTATTTCTTGGGGGACCGGGTGGATAGAGTCTTATCACCGGTATATGATCCGCATGGGCGGAGTGAACTTAGTTGTCTCCTTGCTAGCTTTTTGAGCAGTGAGTGTGACGAAATTCAGGTTGAATTGCCGAGGGTAGTTTGTGAATACTCGAATGTTTTTCCCGAGGATCTTGTCAGTTTACCATTCCACCAAGAGATCGAGTTCTCTATTGATTTAGTGCCTGGCACGGCACCGGTTTCTATGGCCCCATATAGATTTGCACCTGCTGAATTGAGTGAGTTGAAGATTCAACTCCAGGAATTATTAGATAAGAGTTTTATTCGCCCTAGTACTTCACCTTGGGGAGCGCCGGCTCTCTTTGTTAAAAAGAAAGATGGAGCATTATGACTTTGTATTGATTATCGAAAGTTGAATCGGGTTACTATTAAGAGTAAGTACCCAATGCCTCGTACAGATGATCTGTTTGATCAGTTGAAGGGGTCTTGTTATTTTTCTAAGATAGACCTGAGATCGGGTTATCATCAGTTGAGAGTAAGGGAGGAGGATATCCCGAAGACGGCATTCCGTACGCAATATGGCCATTATGAGTTTCTTGTAATGCCTTTTGGGCTAACTAATGCTCTAGCTGTGTTTATGGATTTAATGAATCGGATCTTCTGTGAATTCTTAGATCGTTTTGTGGTTGTCTTTGTGGACGACATTTTGATTTATTCACCTTCTAAGGAGGAGCATGAGGAACATTTACGAGTAGTACTTGAGTTACTTAGAGCCCATAAGCTGTATGCTAAGTTTGGGAAATGTGACTTTTGGCTGGAAAAGGTTAAATTCCTAGGGTATATAGTATCAAGGGAAGGGGTGACTGTAAATTCATCCAAGATAGAGGCAGTGCAAGATTGGGTACAACCTAAGAATGCTTTCGAGATTCGTAGTTTCTTGGCGTTGGCCGGGTATTACCGTCGGTTTGTGAAAGATTTCTCTAGACTGGCTTCACCTTTGACTAAGTTGACGAGGAAAGAAATCAAATTCATGTGGAGTGAGACTTGTGAGAAGTCGTTCCAAGAGCTTATGATTAGACTCACCACTGCTCCAGTATTGATTATACTGGAGAGGGGTTTGGGTTATGTAGTTTATTGCGATGCTTCACGAGAAGGTCTAGGTTGTGTATTGATGCAAGATGGTAAAGTAGTAGCCTATGGCTCACAGCAGATGAAAACACATGAGAGAAATTGTCCCACCCATGACTTAGAGTTAGCAACAGTGATATTTGCCTTGAAGATCTGGAGGCACTATCTGTATGGTGAGAAATTTGAAGTGTTCTCTGATCACAAGAGTTTGAAATATCTATTTACACAGAAATACTTGAATTTGAGACAGAGGAGGTGGATGGAATTCATAGAGGATTATGATTTTGAGTTGCATTATCATCCCGGGAAGGCCAATGTTGTGGCCGATGCTTTGAGTAGAAAGCCAGTTAGCAGTGTAGCTTCTATCGCCATCCGAGAATGGGAAATGTTGAGTACTCATAATGAGTTTGACTTGCATCTGGGCGAGTCTGCAGCTTTGTTTTTAGTAGTTGCACAACCTAAACTTATGAACCAAGTGTTGGAAGCACAAAAGGGTGACCTTGAGGTGGAGTCATTCCGAGAGAAGATTTCCAATGGGAAGGTAGAAAGAGGTTTGACTGTGTATCCCAACCAAAGTGTGAGATACCGTGACCGTTTGTTTGTACCGGAGTCTTGCCGAGAGGAAGTACTCTGAGAGTTTCATCATTCGAGCCTTGCGGTGTATCCGAGAGGCACAAAGATGTATCATGATCTTAGTCGCCAGTTTTGGTAGAGAGGTATGAAAAAAGATGTGGCTGTGTTTGTATCAAAGTGCCTTACTTGTCAACAAGTGAAGGCCGAGCATCAGAGACCAGCTGGTTTGTTATAACCTTTACCAATGGCCGAGTGGAAATTGGAGCGTGTTACTATGGATTTTGTAGTTGGGCTTCCTAGAACACAATGAGGCAATAACGCCGTTTGGGTGATTGTTGATAGGTTGACTAAGGGTTGGTTTGGGATGTTCTAAAAAAGTGCACTTTTTGACTTATTGGCTTATATGGGTTGGGTTTGGGTTGGGTTTGATGTGATGTGTTAGAGAGGTGATGTGATTTAAATAAGATGATGTGACTTAAATAGGATAGTGACTTTTTGACTTTTTGTATTATTTAGTGTACCCCAAACCAAGCCTAAGTCTACCCATTTCATTCCGATGTGCACCAGCGACTCAGTTGAACGCTTGGCAGAGTTGTACATTAGACAGATAGTTCGACTTTATGAAGTTTCTGTGACTATTGTGTCGGATAGGGATCCTCGTTTTACTGCCCGGTTATGGCAAAGCCTTCAAGAGACGTTGGGAACTAAGTTGACTCTTAGTACCGCTTATCATCCTCAAACCAATGGACAGTTGGAACATACCATTCAGATTTTGGAGGACATGCTTAGAGCTTGTATCCTTGATTTTAACGGGCCTTGGGAAAGACACTTACCATTGATTTAGTTCGCTTACAACAATAGTTACCAAGCTAGTATTGGGATGGCACCATTTGAGGCCTTATATGGCCAACCTTGTAGATCACCAGTTTGTTGGGCCGAAGTTGGTGATGCACTGTTACTGGGTCCGAAAATTGTTAGAGAGATAACTGAGAAAGTTGTTCTCATTCGGAAGAGGTTAGCTACGGCCCAAAGCCGACAAAAGAGTTATGCCGATAAGAGGAGACGACCTTTATCCTTTGAAGATGGTGACCATGTGTTTCTAAAAATCTCACCAAGGCGGGGTTTGATGAGATTTGGTAAGAGTGGTAAATTATCTCCAAGGTTCATTGGACCTTTTGAGATCTTAGAGCGAATTGGGGAAGTGGCAATCGGTTAGCTTTACCGTCACAATTTTCGGGAGTTCACAACGTATTTCATGTATCTATGCATAGGAAGTATGAACCCGACCCTTCTCTTGTTTTTGATTGGATTGACTTGGAGGTAGATGAAGATGCCTCTTACGAAGAACGACTGGTACAAATATTAGATACCTGAGAGCAAGTGCTACGGGGCAAAACCATACCGTTGGTAAAGGTGTTGTGGAGACACCATGGGGTTGATGAAGCAACGTGGGAACGGGAGGCGGAAGTCCGCTCCAAATATCCGGATTTGTTTGAAGATGTTTAAGTTACTTTTCGTTGTAATACCCCCATGTGGTTGAGAGAAACGTGTTAAAATTGTTAAATACATGTTGTTATTTTAAGCATGAAGTTGTTGTGGATTATTATTACTTTTTAGAAGACTTCATGTTTATGAGTATTTGGAAGGTGGTTATTAATGAGGAAACCATGATGTGATGGTGAAAATTGGTTGAGAACTAATGTTGTAAATTGTAAATGAAATAGCGTGGCTTTGATCGCTAGAAACCCTTTTGTTTAGGTAGTTTGATTTGAAATTTTGGGGACAAAATTATTTAAGGAGTGAAGGTTGTAGCGATCCCGGTTTCGATCCTCCTTTTATGTTTTGCCACTTTGACTAGGCCGATCGGGGGTCGAGCTGCCCGATCAGCTCGCGGGGGTCCAGGGGGCAGCGCCCCTCAAAACAAAAATGCAAAACGCATTCGAAGTTGCTTGTCTGCTCAGTCGGTCTGGAGTGCAGGAGAGGGCTGTACGTACAAGGAATGAGGCCGTACGTGCAGAAAACAGGGCAGGGGGCTGAAGCACACTGCTAAAAAGGCAGGTGCGGCTGGAGGTGCGGGAAGTTAGGTAGATCCGGAATTTTTCCTTTTCTTCTCTCTTTAGGTTGATTGAATGTCACTTTTTGTATATCTCTCTCTTTCTAAAAACATTTCCTCTCCATTCTCTCTACATTTCCTACCAAAAACCTCACAAGATCTTTGATTTCTCCAAATCCATTGGGATTTAGATCCAAGTCCTTCATCAAAGTTGGTTATCTAGGCAAGGGCTACGTTGTGTGTGGTGGAGATTGAGTTTAGGCATCGTTGATTTTGGGGTTTCAACTCGTTTCTTCTTTAAACTTGAGGTAGGAATTTTCTACACTCTAATATGGTTTTTAGCTTAGTTATTTGCTATTGTGTATAGATGATGAGATTTGGTTGTGGTTTGGACAAATCTAGGATTTGGGTGTGAAATGAAAAGAGGGGTTTTGATGAATATGAGGTAAACGAGTATGAGGCTTGAATATAAGATCATGTTGTGCCAAAATAGTTGATTTTGGTGTTTGGGTTGATATTTGGTGAAAGGAAGATTTTGCCCTAATTTTGATTAAATTATTATTTTGCATAAATAATTGGGATTAACATTGAAAACGTGAAATTGAAAGGTTGTGATTATAAATGGTGATATTGGATATGTATTATCTCACCTATGGAAGTTTTGAATAAACTATTTATTTTGATATTGAACATCTCTTTAGAAATAATTGCATTGGGCTATCGGTGGAGGATAGCTATGATTGTTGTAGAAATTACATGAGGAGTAGGCGATTTAATGCTAATCCATTGTTGGTGTCATTGAATATGACCATGTTATAGATACATTGTATATGCATGTTTATTGGGAGGAGAAAGGGGATATACTCTATATGTGATTATGTTTATAAATATATTGCATATGTATATTTGTTTGGGAGGAGAAAGGGGATGGACTCCATTTAAAGCAAGTTGGCCGAAGTGTCCTGGGTGAAAGGCCCAAAATTTTATATATAAATGGGTGTCGATTCCTTCGGACGAAATATCCATAAAATGACAAGTTTGAAGTGTTTAGGTGAGTTTTGCATAATTGGAAAATCATTGAGTTGTAGTCTCACTTTGATTGTTGAAAGATAACGAATTTAACTCATGAATTGAGTAGCATATATGAACTGGAAATGAAATTAAAGGAAAATGGAATAAAGTTGGTCTTAGTGGCATATGGATATGCAGGTCTTGTAGATATTTCAGGATCGGTATTGTTTATGTATGTGGTATTTATACCTTTGCTAAACCTCATAAATTGTGTTAGATTATTTCTACTGGACTGTTGGCTCATTCTATATGGGAATACCATTTTCAGGTATAGGTGAGATGCTTCCTCCAAGGCAATAGCGTGGATGGAGTTTTGGAAAGCAAGAGCTTCTTAATTATGCCTTATGTGTGTATGTTTGTTATTTGTAAAGCCAAGGGCTTAAGATGTAATGAGCGAGACTCAATTTGTGTAACCAAGCAATGACTTGGAAACATGTAAGCCTACATGGCATTTAACTAGTTGTTAAACAGTGAACTCTGATATATGAAAGTATGTTGTTTCTCATATTTATTCTGCATATGAGTTATCTTTATTGTATTATTTTGGGGGCGTGGCACAAATGTTTTAGCATTTCCATATTGATATTAACCTGCCATTCTTGTTTCTTTTACCATATGACTATATTAGTGGTAAACTATTTTTCTGCTATGTATTATAATAATAAAACAAAAGCCAACAATTTCTTTCATATAAAATTCTTCATGAGATGTTGTTCATAGTGCCAACATGTTTTGTTTATCTTAGAACTTGAAATATTAATTTTTGAAGTCATTTACTAAAAAAAGTAAAATATTTGCTCAGCGATGTAGTCTCAAAATGGTTTTTATTAATAAAATTTTGTTTCATAGTCAGATTTAAATCTGACCATCAGCTTTAAGGTATGGGTCTGTAATCTTAAACCACTTTTAGGTGGTTTGAATTGTTTTCTTTTTCTTTTTCTTTTTCTTTTTGCCTGCACAATTGATTTTATATGTTCATTGATATTATTGTGTATTATTTTCGTTGAAGGCTTGGACTGTTGCATCATTGCACCTGTGGGAACTCACAAAACTCTCTTTCTTGAAAGCCATGAGGTGGCATTTTCTAGATCCATGACCGATAAGTCCAAGGCCTGACCTAAGTTTGGACATCATTAATATTATTCTACTTAAACTCATAATGTAATTTTAAAGTTTCATTATTGACAATATTAATAATTAGAACTTGTATCTTTTTTGCCTTCTTAAATGTAGGTTGTTGAAGATGGATATTATGATCTTGCGCAAGTGCTGATTGGATATGAGTAGTAGGCTTATTCACTTGCATATTCACCTGAATATCGTTCAAATTGGGATTGACTTAGTTTTGTACTTAGTTTCACTTTTAAGTATTGTTGTGTATAAAGTTAAATTTTGAATTGTAAGAACGCGTGTAGACTATTGTTGTTATTATAAATAGAAATATATATTTTTTGATGTTAATGAATTGATGTATGTGAATTGTTGAATTGATGCGTGTGGATATTGAAAAGTAATATGTTCTTTATGATGGTAGTTTTTGTCATTCCAAATACCAAATTATTATTTTTTCACAAAAATTAAATATTTTACCGACACAACTATATGTCGCTAAAAGTCTACTTTTGCCGATTGATATTGCATTGTCAAAAGTCTTATTTTTGCCGATGCAATTTGGGTCGGCAAAAGTGTCACATAATCATCTTATTTGAACCATTTTTGTCAATGCAAAGCTAAAATGGTGACGATTCACTACAACAAAATGCACATTTGGCGACCAAAATTTGCAACTAAAAAGACTTTATTCGCCAAAAGTTATGAAATTGGCGACCAAAAAATTTTTTAATCAGCAAAAGTACAATATTTAGCTATTAATTTTTTTAAATCGGGGTATATTGATTATTGGCGACTAAAAAAAATTTAGTCGCTAAAAATACTAGAATTGGCGACAAAAAAAATATTTTAGTTGCCGTATATTGAGTTTTGGCTACTAAAATTATTTAGTCGCCGAATGTAAAATAAAAAATTATTTTTTATCTTTGGCAACCGTTGCCAAAATCATATTGGCTACTAAAACTATTTAGTCGCTGAATGGAAAATATAAAATTATTTTTTATCTTTGGCGACCAAGAGTTTGGTCGCCAAAAACATATTTTCAACGACAAAAAAATATTTTAGTCACCGTATATTGAGTTTTGGCTACTAAAACCATTTAATCGTTGAATGGAAAATAAAAAATTATTTTTTTATCTTTGGAGACCAAAAGTTTGGTCGCCAAAAACTTATTTTTAGCGACAAAAAGAAATTTTAGTCGCCAAAAAACTAAAATATTTGGAGGGAGACATTTCAAAATTTGGAAGGATTTATAAAATTAATTGGCTACTAAAAATATTTAGTCGCTAATGATGTAATATATCTATATAACAAAATAACTCCATTTTTTTTTCCTGATGAGACTTCTATCCCTTTGTCAAAATATTAACCATTAGATTGAATTCAATCCAAGGGCTCACAATGTCTCACTCTCTATTTGGTCCAAAATATAGACCATTTTCAACACACGCACACACACACTCTCTCTCTTTCACACACACACACACACACACACACACACTCATCTCTTTCTTTCTGATTTCAAATTTTGAAAGCAGACCCTCTCTCTCTCTCTCTCTCTCTCTCTCTTCATCAGACGTGGTTCCCTGTCGGAACCCAACCCTTACCGGCAACCGAACCCCAAACCCCTTATTAGTCTCTTTGTCTTCTCTCTTCCTCCCTCTTTCTCTCTTCGCCATCCCAATCGTCCTCAATAGTGGCAGCCCCAAAGCCCCTTCAATATTGACGAAGACCGAATGGAGCCACAGTAAAAGAGATCAAATAGATAGAAGATTCAGACATGGGAGTCAAAATAAAACAGAGAGATTCAAAGATGAGAGTCAAAAATGTATGTATATATATAGATGCATTTGTGTGTATTTACTATAAGAAATGGTTTTCGAAAAAGTAGAATTTTTCCTCAACTTTGGTCTAATTTTTAGGTGGGACCCGTGTGCCAAAGATGGCGGGTCTAAGTGGTAACACGTTCTATGTCGCGTTGTGATTCACGTAGTATATTTGGTTGCTTAAAACAATTATCGGGTGAATGGAAAATTGAAGTCAAAGTGAGCTCCATGGAAATTGAGTTGTTGGTGGAAATTCCTTAAGGTTTGAAGTAAAGCCTTGTCCCACATTGGTTTAGTAGGAAAACTTTTATGGTTTTATAAAGCTTGGGTTTGCAACTTAAGGAGGGCCTCAAAGGGTATCCAAGTTTTGTGGAAAGGTGATGTTATAGGCAAAGTGGGCTAGACCCATTGGATCCAAAATAAACACGCGCACCGCAGCCGCCGTCCGTTCGGTCGGCTCAGCTGGCTTGGGCGCGGGTGTGTGGTGTGAGGTTGGGTTGGGCTTGTTCGGCCCAATGCTTATCTTTTTTGGGCCAAAAAATTTTTGGATTTTATTTTTCTAAAATTAAATTCTTACATTTTTTTGGAATTTGAATTTTGAAATTAATTCCAAATAATGTCCAGATTATTCCTCCACCTAAACAGGTCCATATCTATCCAATTAAATCGAACAATTTCCGTGTATGTTCAAAATTTAAACCCAAACAGGTTTATATCTGTTGGAATTTAAACCAAACATGTATTATACCTGTTTAAACAGGTTTGCACCTGTTTAATTCAAACTGAACAGCCACAAATTCTCTTATAAATAGACAGACCCCCATTTGGATTTTGCACTCTAATTTTCGTTCTTGTTGCTGTCATTGCTCTCTGCATTTTGCTACATTTATTTTTCTGTAAGAATGTATATGAACACAAAATGTGTTCGTTGTGCAAACAGTTTGTAGTACTGCTACTGTTTTTTGTTGATCATTTTATCTTGGGAGATAGACGTCCACAACCTGAAAGTACCGTGGAAAAGACGAATCTGTCTTAAGGATACAGTGTTAAACACTGGACTTAATCAAAATTTTGTTCAATAAATACATAAGGTTAGTAATTAATTTACTTTCTGTTTTTATTTATTTTTATTAGATTCTGATTTTGTTTTTGTAACAAAATAAGAACCTATTGTTTTATTTTATTTTCTTTACTGGTTTGATTTTTGTAATCAAAAGTCTGTCTTCTTCTTTATTTCTTCTGTTTATTGTTAAGTACACAAACATTATTTATTCTTAATACAGTGAAGATTGTCCAACAATCTTAAGACAGATTAATTTTTGGTGTCTTCATTGTATTTATTTCTGTGTTTTTTACAAAGTGATATTCTGGTTGGAAAATACAAATAGTAGTTATATACTGGTTGATAAATAGTAGTAATATATGTTTTATTTTCTTTGACATATAGTAGTAATATAATGTTGTCATTAACAATTTCAAAATATTAATTTGTGTAGTAGTGTTACAAAAAATTATTGTGCAGTATTTTATTTTCCTAGTTTTAGTAACTAGAAAAATAAAATTATTTTGTGTTATAATTTATTTTCTGGTTTGAGTAACTAGGAAATTAACTTGCATTTTGGTTTTTCTGATTTTTGTAATCAGATATTATGGCTACTGCAATTGAAAGTGGTACTTCAATTGTTACATCGACTCCGGTCTCTATCCAGAACCATGTTCAAGTTCCAATAAATCATGGAGAAAAATCAAAAAATTTAATGGTATCGAGTTTAAGAGATGGCAACAGAAAATGCTGTTCTATCTTACAACTCTAAATCTGGCTCGGATTCTCCGTGAAGAGGCTCCAGTACCAAAAGAGGATGAAAGTGATTGGCAAGTTGTTACCGTTGTAGACGCCTGGAAACATTCTGATTCACTGTGTAGAAACTACATCCTCAATGGCCCAGACAACATGCTGTATAATGTTTACAACCCTCTGAAAACAGCAAAAGAATTGTGGGATTCTTTGGAGAAAAAATATAAGACAGAGGATGCCGGCACAAAGAAATTTGTTGTCGGTAAATTTCTGGACTTTGTTATGGTAGACTCCTAAGCGGTAATTTCTCAAGTTCAAAGTTTTCAATTAATTTTGCATGATATTCATGCTGAGGGTATGTCTCTGATTGAGTCTTTCCAAGTCACTGCGTTAGTGGAAAAATTACCACCGGCTTGGAAAGATTTCAAAAATTATTTAAAACATAAACAAAAAAGAGATGACCATGGATGAACTTATTGTAAGACTAAGAATTGAGGAAGATAACCGTAAGGCTGAAAAGAGGAATGGTAAAAATCCCATTGAGTCCAAGACTAATGTGGTTGAACAAGTGCCCAAATCACATAACAAAAAGACGAAGTTTGCTAGAGATGGTCCTAAACAAGGCAACAACAATGACAATAAAAAGTTTAAAGGTAAATACTACAACTGTGGCAAGACCGGACATCGTGCCTCTGATATGCGACAGAAGTTGAGTATATTTATGATAGGGTAAATGATATCAATCTCTCTGCTGTGATCTCTGAGGCTAATTTGGTTGGAAATCCCAAGAAAGGGTGGGTTGACACAGGAGCAACTCGTCACATTTGCGCGGACAAGAAGATGTTCACTACATATAATGAAGCTGCAAATGGTAAACAACTTTTCATGGAAAATTCTTCTACTTCTACTGTGGCTGGACAAGGAAAGGTCATTTTGAAGATGACATCGGGAAAGAAACTTACCCTCAACAATGTGCTGCATGTACCAGACATCCGAAAGAATTTAGTTTCTGGTTCTTTGTTAAGTAAGAATGGTTTTAGGCTTGTTTTTGAGTTTGATAAATTTGTATTAACAAAGAGTGGTATGTATGTAGGTAAGAGATACATGAGCGATAGTCTTTTTAAATTAAATGTAATGACTGTTGTATCAAAAGTTGCTATTAATAAGAATAACACATCTTTTGCTTATATTCTTGAGTCAAATTTATGGCATGGTAGATTAGGAATTGTAAATTTTGATGCTTTGCGTAGACTAATTGGTTTGCATTATATACCAAAGTTTGAAATTGATCCTAATAACAAATGTGAGATTTGTGTAGAAGCGAAACTAATTAAGGCTCCATTTAAATTAGTTGAAAGAAAAATCGAATCTCTAGAATTAGTTCATACTGATGTAAGTGATCTTTAATTTGTTTAAACTAAAGGAGGCAAAAAATATTTCATAACATTTATCGATGATTGCGCAAGATATTATGATGTATATTTACTTAGAAGTAAAGATGAAGCCTTGGAAATGTTTAAACTCTACAAAACTGAAGTTAAAAATCAACTTGGTAAAACCATTAAACTACAGCATGGCATTATTCACTAAACTACCGCACCCTATTGTCCACAATAAAATGGAATCGTTGAAAGGAAGAATAGAACCCTTGAAGAAATGATGAATGCCATGTTACCAAGTTCAAGCTTACCGCAGAACTTATGGAGGGAAACAATATTGTGTTCTAATTATGTTCTTAACAAAATACACCACAAGAAAACCAACAGCACTCCTTATGAATTGTAGAAAGGTTGACCACCTTCCTACAAATACTTAAAAGTGTGGGGGTGTTTGGCAAAGGTAGAAATTTTTATTCCTAAAAAGACAAAGATAGGACCAAAAACAGTGAATTGTGTGTTTATTGGTTATGCTCAAAATAGTAGTGCATATCGGTTTTTGACTTATAAATCAAAAATACCTGATATAAATGTGAACACTATCATAGAGTCAAAGAATGCTGTGTTTTTTGAACATGTCTTTCCTTACAAGAAAGGACAGGAATTAAGTTCACAAAAAAGAACTTATAATTGTACACAAAGTCAAAAGACTAATGACAATCAAACACAAGAGACTAGTAATGGTCTCGACCAACAAGATTTAACTGATGATGAACCAAGATGAAGTAAGAGAGCAAGAACATCAAAATCCTTTGGTCCAGATTTTCTGACATACTTATTAGAAAATGAACCTCAAAGCTTTAAGGAAGCAATGACAGTTCTTGAAGCACCTTTGTGGAAAGAGGCCGTTAATAATGAAATTGAATCCATTATCCAAAATCATACTTGGGAATTGGTGGATCTTCCACCCGGTTCTAAACCTCTTGGACATAAATGGATATTCAAGAGAAAAATGAAAGCAGATGGTTCAATCGACAAGTATAAAGCAAGACTTGTGGTAAAATGTTACAGACAAAAGGAAGGTCTGGACTATTTTGACACATATTCCCCTGTGACAAGAATAACATCCATTCGCATGCTTATTGCTATAGCAGCTTTGTATAATCTAGAGATACATCAAATGGATGTTAAGGCAGCTTTCTTAAATGGTGATCTAAATGAAGAGATCTATATGGAGCAATCCAAAGGGGTTGTAGTACTAGGGCAAGAAAAGAAAGTTTGTTGGTTTATAAAATCTCTTTATGGATTAAAACAAGCTCTTAAGCAATGGCATGCAAAAATTGATCATGCTATGCTTACTAATGGGTTTAAGATAAGCGAATGTGACAAGTGCGTCTATATTAAAAACACTAACAAAGGTTATATCATCGTTTGTCTTTATATGGATGACATGCTTATCATTGGAAGCAGTCAAAACATGATTAAATCAACTAAGCAAATGCTGAATAAAAAATTTGATATGAAAGATATGGGGGTCACAGATGTTACATTAGGAATGAAAATTATTAAAACATCTGATGGGTATGCATTATCTCAATCTCATTATATTGAGAAAATTCTTCATAAATTTATCAAGGATGATATGAATGTAGCTAGAACACCTGTAGACATCGGTCTTTATTTATCCAAAAATAAAGGTAATGAGGTATCTCAGTTAAAATACTCCCAAATCTTTGGAAGCCTAATGTACCTAATGAATTATACTCATCCTGATATAGCTTATGCTGTCAGTAAATTGAGTAGGTACACTAGTAACCCCGAAGAAGACCATTGGAAAGTGATCATTTGGGTTCTTAGATATCTAAGATTTACGCGTGATCATGGTTTGAATTTTACTCGATATCCTGCATGAACAATCTAGAAATCCCCTAGATATTGATTTGTGATTATGTATCAATTTTAACCAGTAAATAGTAATCTCAATCAAACAATCAAGACAAATCGAGACAATGATTTTACGTGAAAAAAATCACAATTGGAGCGCTTCCAATTGTGATAAAAAACCACAGGCAAAAGTCACAAAACAATCCACTAAGAAGACATAAAGGAATTACATAAGTGTACTCTCAATTACCTAGCGAATCTACGCCCAAATCGAACCGACGCCTATATGTCTCTTCCAACCCCTTCTTCACCTTGGAATTGTCTTGCCCAACGTTGAATCCATAATGTCGATGTCGAATCTACGACAATGAGCCACTCCAAAATCCACTAAAGCTTCAGGCCCAAATTTCCCGGAACTCACCGAAGAACAACTCTCTCTTTTGTATTGAATGAAATAAACAATCATTTGATGTATAGTTCTCAAACCATGAGTTAAACTGAAACAAACATCAAAGAAAACAAGCAAAGAAGCCCCAAATGAAAACCCTAATACGCAAGAAGAAGATTTGGAAGCCGTAACCCTAAAATCTGACTAAAACACATATTTATAGAAAATTAAGCCGAAAAGGTCACTTGAGCGAAGGATCTCTTGCTCGAGCGAGGAGACTAAAATGCGTTTTTTTCTAAGTGTCTCCGCTCGAGTTACCAAAGTGTCGCTCGAGTGAGAAATGCAACTTTTCAGTATTTTTACAGTCAGTGAAAACTTCTGGAACCAAGGATTCTTTGCTCGAGCGCACATTCCTTCGCTCGAGTGAACAAACAACTTCAACTGCATTTTTGCTTTTTGCTGATCCCCGACATTGTTAGCGAAGTGGCAAACATGAAAGAATTAGCTTCTGAAACATCAAACTTCTCTGCAAAGCACAATTCGAGTTGGATTCGCATCGAAAACTCATAGCCTCACTAAAATAAAAGATTGACTACAATTACAACTGAAAGGAGTTTTGTCAAACGGGATTGCCAAGAATAAAAACCTAACACTGCAGTACTATAAGGTTATTGTGATGCTAATTGGATATCGGATACTAAAGATTCAAAATCCACTAGTTGATATGTCTTTACTTTGAGAGGCGTTGCGGTTTCTTAGAAATTCATGAAACAAATTTGCATCGTAAGATCCACAATAGAATCTGAGTTCATCACTTTAGACATTTTGGAGAAGAAGCAGAATGGTTTCGCCACTTCCTAGAAGATATTCCAATGTGGCCAAAACTTGTGCCAGCTATCTGCATTCATTGTGATAGTCAATCTGCAATAGGCAGGGCACAGAGTCATATGTATAATGGTAAGTCACGACGTATTCGTCATCGACATAATACTGTAAGGCAATTGCTCTCAAATGGAATAATCTCAATAGATTATATAAAATCTAAAGAGAATATTGCGGATCCGTTAACAAATGGTTTGACAAAAGAGCAAGTGTATAGTTCATTGAAGGGGATGAGATTAAAGCCTATTACATATGAGTCATCATAATGGTAACTCTACTTATATGACTGGAGATCCCAAAAGCTAAGTTCAAATGGACAACTACGTTATGTGTGGCTCACCAGAAATCACCAAGGGATTTAAAATTCCCTACCCATTCCTATGGTGAGAGTGATATCTGCAACATATGTTGTATGAAGGGGTTTAAGGATAAGCTTTGCTTTTAATGATTACTTATATTTTGATTTAGGCATAAAAATCAAGACAAGTATAAAGAGATACGCATAATATGAATCAGCTATATGAGTGTCGAACTGGGGCCGGTTCTATGAGAATGAAGAAGCAAAATTCTCTAGAAGCACTCATGAACAACCATGAGCGTTCAAGGCCAAAATGAACACAACCGTGAGAACCTCAATGTGTTAGAAGATATTTTGTTTGAAATCTATTGTCTTGGTTTACACAAACGGCTGAACAATTCAAGGCATCGCGTCCACTGGTTAGCTAGTAAGTTCGATAGGTTATCACTAGGGAAAGTTCAAGGCCGAAAGCTACTTATCCTGATGCAAGATATTTTCGATTTATACTCTTTTAACAAATTCTGCATATTGTTGCATTTCCGTTATCATCAAATTCCATTCATGTGGGGGATTGTAAGAAATGGTTTTGGAAAAAATAGAATTTTTCCACAACTTTGGTCTAATTTTTAGGTGGGACCCATGCGCCAAAGATGGCGGGTCTAAATGGTAACGCGTTTTATGCCGCATTGTGATTCACGAAATATATTTGGTTGCTTGAAACCATTATCGGGTGAATGGAAAATTAAAGCCAAAGTGAGCTCTATGGAAATTGAGTTTTTGGTGGAAATTCTTTAAGGTTTGAATTAAAGGCTTGTCCCACATTGGTTTGATGGGAAAACTTTTATAGTTTTATAAAGCTTGGGTTTACAACTTGGGGAGGGCCCTAAGGGGTACCCAAGTTTTGTGGAAGGGTCAGGTTATGGGCAAAGTGGGCTAAACCTATTAGACCCAAAATAAACACACACGCGCGCGCCGTCGCAGCAACAGCTATCCGTCCGATCAATTGGGCTGGGCATGGGCGCGAGTGCGTAGTGTGAGGTTGGGTTGGGCTTGTCTGGCCCAATGCTTATCTTTTTTAGGCCAAAAACTATTTGAATTTTATTCTTCTAAAATTAAATTCTTATCATTTTTTTGGAATTTGAATTTCGAAATTAATTCCAAATAATGTCCAGATTATTCCTCTACCCAAACAGGTCCATATCAGTCTAATTAAACCAAACATTTTCCGTATTTGTTCGAAATTTAAATCCAAACAGGTTTATATCTGTTGGAATTTAAACCAAACAGGTATTATACCTGTTCAAACAGGTTTGCACCTGTTTAATTCAAACCGAACAGCCACAAATTCTCCTTTAAATAGACAGGCCCTCATTTGGATTTTGCACTTTAATTTTTATTCTTCTTGTTGTCATTGCTCTCTGCATTTTGTTGCATTTATTTTTTTGTGAGAAAATGTATAAACACAAAGTGTGTTCGTTGTGCAAACAGTTTGTAGTGCTGCTACTGTTTGCTGTTGATCATTTTATCTTGGGAGATAGACGTCTACAATTTGAGAGCACCGTAAAGAGGACGAATCTATCTTAAAGACACAGTGTTAAACACTGGACTTGATCATAATTTTGTTCAATAAATACATAAGGTAAATAATTAATTTACTTTATGTTTTTATTTATTTTTATCAGATTCTGATTTTATTTTTGTAATAAAATAAGAATCTATTTTTTATTTTATTTTCTTTACTGGTTTGTTTTTTGTAATCAAACAGTCTCTCTTCTTCTTTATTTCTTTTGTTTGTTGCTAAGTACACAAATATTATTTATTCTTAATATAGTAAAGATTGTCCAACAATTACAAATCCAAAGATGCATTTGTGTGTATTTGAGTGTATTTACAAATCCATTTGTGTGTATTATATATATATAATTTTATGGATGTATATATATGATTATGGATATATATATATATATATATGATTCCAATATGTAAAAATAACAGCAAATAATAGATTCCAATATGTATATATATATGATTCCAATTGACAAAACCCACATATAAGCCAAAAAAGCCCACTTCAGTCTTCGTTACACTTGATACTTCTTTGATTTATTGCTTTTCTTTGTTGTTTTAATCAACAAATCGGACATCTCCTTCATCAAACAGTTTTTTGGACAATTTTTTGTATCAAAATCGAACAGTTTTTTGGTGTTTTGGTTAGGAAGGTTTGTTTTGTTTTGTGGTCGATTGTTTATTTTGTTGCCTAACAGTTTATTTTTTTTGGTATTTATTTGTTTGCTATCATTTGAATAACCATCTATTTTGAGTCTCAGAAATACCTCTCTTCTTTGTTTCTGTGCATTTTTTTTTCCTTGGTTTATTTTCACTTACATACATCAAGCTCAATCCTATTGCCTATTGATTCTTTTGCTCATTAATTTTTATTTAATCTTAATTTCTTATTATTTTGAAATGGTAGGATGATTTTATTATAGTGATATGTATGATAATAGTGCTGATAATAGTTTTATAGATTTGAATGGTAGGATGATTTTATTATAGTGATATGTATGATAATAGTCATGATAATAGTTCTATAAATTTGTAACAGTACTGCTATATTGATAATTGGTTTTTCTTTTTTTTCTTTTTTTTTTTGGGTGTTCTTTATCAAATCGAACCAAACTAAACTGTGTTTCAAATCCATCCAACTCAATAATTTGAGTGAGTGTATACAAGCAATTACCTGTTTGAAGCAGATATAAAAATGGACAAAAATTAAATCAAAGCACCAGTAACAATTATAGATAGAGTTCTAATCATCAAAAGCTAACAAACCCACTATTTAGAGGCATGTTATTAAATCAAAGAACCATATGTTATTTAATACTTTTCTTTCTTCTTCTTCTTTTTTTTTTTTTTTTTTTTTTTTTTTTTTTTTTTTTTTGTGTGTGTAATGAGTACATCTAACCATAAAGGGGTGGAGGAATTTTGTTTCTCCCTGTTTATGCTTCCATTCACCTAGCTATGTAGGGTTATTTTGGTTACTAATTCCTTTTTTTTTTCCTCAAGATTGTTGTTGATGGTACTTGAGGTCTACAATATTTAAAGTTTTTTCTAGAGCTATTGTGTCCATTGATGGCATTGATTACTTTTTAGGTATTATAAGTGTTTTGAGTTTTAATTATATATCGATTTCGAGGCCACGATTCAATGGGTATCCTCCATCACAATCTATGGTATCTTTCTTATTCTATCTCTATATCTGTGTAAACATTTTTCAATAATTATTCCTAAATTCTAATTTTTATTCCTGTCGTTAATTAGAATAACACCCTTTAACTCCAACATTTGCAAATCGAGAGCTTCCAGCCATCAAGCAGGGTAGTAATTTTGTTATTATTATTATTAGTTTTGATAGCATTTGTTTTGTTGTCATTGGTATATGTCTGAATGAAGGTTACAATTGCTCTATTACATAGGTCCTGTCATTGTTTATTCCTTTATAACACAGGTTTATTTGTCATATATGTATTTGTATAGAGAGAGAGAGAGAGGGAGAGAGGGACTAGCAGAGTGTGAAAATAGGACAATTTTTGTGAAGGTTCAAGTTTGAACCTAAGTTGTCATGCTTTTCATTTTGGGGGAATTTCATTTCAGTGCAAATTAAAAAATATATGTTTACGTATTAATGTTAAACGTTACAACATTAAAAGATAATGTGGGAGAAAGCCAAATAATCTTGGATCAACAGGAGTGGACCAGTCTGGTCCAGAACATAACCTCTATTCGACATTGACCCTATTCAATTGAAGGGTCGAATAAAGTAGTCGACATTCTTTCCAGTGAAACAAGGGCCAAGTCGAAGTACATGTAAAGGACTAGGGTTGGGCCAGGCCCCAAGGCCTAAAAAGAATACTATAAATACAAGATCTTCAGTTCTAGAAAGGTATGTGAGAACTATTAAGCTTAACTTAGAATACAAGTAATCTTGAGTGCAGAGACTAACTTGCCCGTCGGAGTGCTAATTCCGGCACCCCCGACCGGAGTGTTTGCTCCTTTTCAGGTGACTAGCAGAGGATCACGAGCGTCCCCCAGGATCAAAAGAGTATTTCCAAACCACATCCCCACAATTGGCGCCGTCTGTGGGAATACTCAAACACATCCATGGCGGACGTAACGAAAGACCCTCCGATAGTCACGGATGAAACCACGCAGAGAGACGACCTCACTCCAACAAACATGCTTGGACCAGAGACTATCCCTGCAAGACGCGCTTTGAACTTCGCCTCACCCTCGACTCCAGAGCATGAGGCAATGCAGGCGATCATGGAACAAGCAAAGCAAAACGAACAGAGGTTGGAGAACATGATCGCAGAGAACGAACGTCTCCGTCAGGATTTGGCCTTGGAAGTGGCAAAGTCCAAACAAGCTGTACGCCAAGATCCGAAACGACCTGTGAGGGCAGGTGCTCAACGATCTCGAGCCCGACAACAAGACACTGATAGCGACTCTGACTCATTATCCCCAGAGCCCAAGAAGAAGGGACGATCTGAAACTTCCAGTTCTTCTGAAGAGAGTCCCCGTATAAGGCATAAGCGAAGAAGAAACAGTTCGGATGAAGATCAACACGATCCTTTTGTACGACGAATTGCAAAGGCAGTGCTACCCAAGAAATTCAAAACACCGTCATTCATCTTGTACGACGGTAAATCAGACCCCACCGATCACATCCGCCATTACAAGCAAGCCATGACACTGCATGCAGATGACGAGGCTTTGATGTGCAGAATATTTCTGAGCAGTTTAGGACCACTAGCTGTCAGGTGGTATTACAAACTGGAGCCGGCTTCGATTAAAAGCTTTCACCAACTTCAAAAATCCTTCAGGGCAAGGTTTATCACTAATGAGGTCTAGCCAAAGCAAGCCGATTCCCTCTGGGCAATGCAGATTCAACCAGGGGAAACCCTTCGTGCCTACTCGGCGCGGTATTGGAAATGTTTCAATCTAGTAGACGATGCTTGCAATGACTCCATGGCCATCACCGCCTTCAAGATGGGGCTGCATCCTGACAGTGCCCTCTGCAGCTCTTTGACCAGACGGCCCCCCAAAATAGTTTGGTCGTTGATGAAGAGAGTTGAAGAATACTGTAAAGTAGAAGACGATGCCTTGAGGGTTAAAGCCGGCAATGTGACTAACAAGACAGCTCCTGCTGAAATTGCTCAGCTGTTAAATTCCGTAGCACCTCAGAGCCCTGAACCACAGCATCGAGCGAAACGAGATAAGAGACGAGATTCTGGCCGATCAAGTGACCAATGCTCCCACCGAGCGAATGAACAACTGCAAATCAACAGCAGGCGCACAAGGTGCGCTGACAAGAAATATACTGAGTTGTCAGAATCGATCAGCACGGTCATGTCCAAAATCCAACATCTTCCGTTCTTCAAGTGGCCGTCAAAAATTGTGGAACCTCCCAACACTCAAAGACGGGATAAGCGGTGCGAGTATCACAAGGATCATGGCCATGAAACTGAGAGTTGTTATGCATTGAAGGATCACCTGGAGGAGTTGGTACAGGATGGTCGGCTACAGCAGTACGTCCGAAAAGGCAACTCAACCAAAGCAATTAGGGGTGAGCAGCGGATATACCGATCCGTCAAAACCGACCGAACCGAACCGATCCGCCGCATTTTGGACGGATGCGTAATGGCGAGCGGACGGTTACGGATTGATTTTCTCCAATCCGCCAATCTGGTGGACGGATGGCGGATTTGAGATTCCTTTGGCCGCAACCGAACCGCCAAACCACCAAACCGCAAGCACCCTTAGTAATTTATAAGACTTTGTGTTTTCAGTTTGTTTAAATATTCTGTTTGTATTTTCAATTCAAAAAGAGTTTAAATATTCTGTTGAAAAAAAGTTTTCAACTTGAATATCTTTTTTGAATTGAAAAAAATAAACGTATTATTTATCTATATTTTTTTTGTTTTTAAATCTATCTCTAAAAATAATAAATAGAAAATATGATATATGCTGGTTGATTTTTGTTTTCAAAAACAGATATAGATGTAACAATACAGAGACATACAATCTCTACTACCGCTCTATTCATAATTTTGGTCGTTTGGATTGTTTTTATATTTTAAGAATCACAGATTGTAATACTTTATGTAGATGAGGCATACTGTGATTGTAGTATGTGAATGAGGCATGCAGTGATTGTAATATTTTTTTAAGTTATTGACTGTAATACTTTCTTCTTCTTTTTTTGAGAAAGTGCACAAGTTGAATTATGTTGAAAATTTATAAAATTTTAAACCGCCAAACAGATTCGCATCCATCCGCCAAACCGCCAATCCGTTCAATCCACATCCGCCGAATTGACGAACGGATGCGGATTGATTTTCTTCAATCTGCCAATCTGGCGGACGGATGGCGGATTGGAGGTTCCGTGGCCGCAACCGACCCGCGCCCACCCCTAAAAGCAATAACCTTGAGACAGGATTCCCCTCCACTCGGCGTGATCCACATGATATACAGCCTGCCAATTTCATCCGCGGTGCATACGATTCAGTCGAATCTCGACCCTCAAAATCAACTCACTCCGGCTAAATGGCCCCATGAAGCTGCAAGCATTTCTTTTGATGATTCAGATCTGGCCGAAGTGACACTTCCTCACATCAATCCCTTGGTAATTGAGTTACGCGTAAACCGATTCACCGTTAAGCGCGTACTCATTGATCCGGGGAGCACATCAGAGGTTATGTATTACAAGACATTCACCAAACTCGGCTTCTCAGAATCAGATCTCTCTCCGACTCCTTATCCATTATTTGGCTTCAACGCCAATCCAGAATACCCATTGGAGAAAATCACACTACCAGTCCGAGCCGGCTCCCGAACAATGGATGTGGAATTCTTGGTCGTCAGGCTGCCATTGCCGTATAATCTCATCATGGGGCGATCCTGGTTGCATGTTATGCAGGCCGTGCCAAGCACCTATCATCAGCCGCTACGCTTCCCCACAGAACGCGGCATTGAGCAAATCCGTGGCTCTCAGAAATCGACACAAGCATGTTATCTCCTTGCTCAAAAAACGTCAAAGCAGTTGCAAGTGAACTCTATTGAGGTAACGGATCGCGAGAGCCTCGACGACGTTGGGCGGCTTCCAAGTGAAAAGGCCACGGAAGGCCTAAACCGGGTTGAAATTGACGGAAGCCTAGAGAAGTTCTTCATGGTCAACGCCTCCCTAAGTCAAGCCGACAAACAGCAGCTAATCTCTTTCCTGCTGAGCAACCTTGATGTTTTTGCATGGACTCCATATGAGATGCCGGGTATAGATCCGTCCGTTTCACAGCACCGTTTGAATGTTGACTATAAATGCAAGCCGATTATTCAGAAAAAGCCATGGGTCAGCCGCAGAGCACACTGCCGTCGTTGTTGAGGAGGTTGACAGGCTGCATGAAGCCGGGGCAATCAGGGAAGTGACCTACCCTACATGGCTCTCTAATACAGTGGTTGTGAAAAAGAAAAATGGGACTTGGCGAGTGTGCGTCGATTTCACGGATCTAAACAAAGCCTACCCCAAGGATTGTTTTCCCTTACCCAAAATTGACCAACTTGTAGATGCGACGGCACACCATCAGCGTATGAGCTTCATCGATGCTTACAGAGGCTACCATCAAATCGCCATGCATCCTGAGGACCAAGAAAAAACTGTATTCCTCACCCCAAGAGGAACCTACTGTTACAAGGTTATGCCTTTTGGGCTGAAGAATGCAGGGGCAACTTACCAAAGACTGGTCACGGCTATGTTCAAGGAGCAACTCGGCCACACTATGGAAGTGTACATTGATGACATGGTGGTCAAGTCCAGAGAAGAGCAAACCTATCTAGCCGATCTAGAAGAGACGTTCGGCATCTTACGCAAATACAAAATGAAGCTGAATGCTTCCAAATGTGCGTTTGGGATCGGCTCCGGTAAGTTCTTGGGTTTCATTGTCAACCACCGGGGAATCGAGGCCAACCCGAGGCAAATCACAACAATCTTGGAACTCAGCTCCCCTCGTTCAGTAAAAGTGGTTCAAAAGTTGATGGGGATGGCCGCTGCACTCAACAGGTTCATTAGTTGATCTACAGATCGCTGCCGACAATTCTTCCATACTCTATGGCAGGGCAACACTTTTGAATGGTTCGCCGAATGCGAAGCCGCTTTCAACGGCCTCAAGACTTACCTCCGCTCAGTACTACTCTTAACAACTTCTGCCGCTGGTGACCCGCTCATTCTGTATCTAGCAGTTTCCGACAGGGCCGTCAGCGCTGTACTGATAAAGGAAGAGCTGGAGGAGGAGTGGCCAGTGTATTATGCAAGCAAGGCAATGGTTGACGCCGAAACACGCTACCTTCCGCTAGAAAAACTCATCCTAGCCCTAGTCATGGTGGCAAGAAAACTGATGCATTACTTCCAAGGACATTGTATTGGGGTGCTAACAGATTATCCCATCCGATCAGTACTAGGAAGTGCAGAAGCATTAGGACGTGTTTCAAAGTGGGCTTTTGAACTCGGCCAATACGACATCCAGTTTCTACCTAGAACCTCAATCAAGGGACAGGTGCTAGCCGACTTTGTTGCCGAATTCACGGGGGGTCTCGCCGATTTCAAGTCCGATGAAATTTGACCGGAGCTGAACTGGAGAATTTGTGTCGGGGACATCTGGCAGTTATACTGTGATGGATCATCCAATCAGCGGGGCAGCGGAGCCGGAGTTGTGATCATGGCCCCCGACGGCGTAATAATTGAGCAGGTCGTCAAGCTCGGCTTCGAAGCGTCAAATAACGAAGCCGAATACGAAGCCCTTCTAGCCGGTTTATGGAATGCACATCTTTTGGGTGCTCAGCGCTTGCTTGTATTTTGTGATTCAAAACTGATGATCAACTAGCTAAAGGGGGAGTATGCAGCAAGAAACGACCGTATGGCGGCTTACATGAAAACGGCCAACTCCTTGTTGGCAAAATTTGACCATCATGAATTGAACCAGATAACACGTGATCAGAACACACATGCAGATGCCCTTGCCTGCCTAGCCTCCGCCATTAACTCAGAGATTAAATGGACCATCGAAGTAGGTTTCATCCTGAAGCCAAGCATTAGCCCTTCGAAGGAAGTCCAGGTCAATGTTATAGAATCTGGACCAAGTTGGATGGATCCCATTGCTGCATTCCTGTCTTCCGAACAGCTCCCAGGGGATAAGAAAGAAGCGCACAAGCTGCGAAACAAAGCCCTGCGATACTACTTGGACCTGCAAGGAAGGCTTTATAAAAAATCCCTCTCTGGTCCATATTTGGAATGCGTGCACCCTGACAAAGTCGAAGAGCTTCTGACTGAAATACATGAAGGCAGTTGTGGTGCCCGTTCTGGCGGGCGATCTTTGGCCCATCGAGCCATAACACAGGGGTATTACTGGCTGACAATGAGAGCTGACACCGAATGCTATGTGAAGATATGTGAACAATGTCAGAAGTTCTCCCCGCTAACCCACATGCCTGCTGAAGAGTTGAGCTCCATTACCAGTCCCTGGCCGTTCGCCCAGTGGGGGCTTGATATCGTAGGACCACTGCCGAGGGCCCCAGGGAACAAGCGGTACTTGATCGTCGTGACAGATTACTTCACAAAATGGGTCGAAGTGGAGGCATTAACGCATATTTGAGATACTGATGTTAAGCGCTTTGTATGGAGAAATATCATAACACGATTCGGCATTCCAAGAGCTCTTATATCAGACAAAGGCACCCAGTTTGATTGTGGCGTCTACTGAGAGCTGTGCAACAAATATGGTATCCGGCCTTACTTTTCTACGCCGGCTTACCCACAAAGCAATGGTCAAGCCGAAGCCTCTAATAAATCCATCTTGGACGGCATCAAGAAAAGGCTGGAGAAAGCTAAAGGCAAATGGGTCGAAGAATTGCCGAGTGTATTGTGGGCTCATCGAACTACGCCGAGGCGATCTACTAGAGAAACGCCGTTTGCTCTGTGCTTTGGAACCCAGGCGATCATACCCCTGGAGATCGGCCACCCAACCCTGAAATCTCAAGTTTTTGATATGGGCCAAAACGACATGATGCTGGCATTGGATTTGATTCTGATCGAAGAATGAAGAGATCGTGCCCTTGCGTCGATGGCGCGGTACCAGCAGTAGCTTGCCAAGTCATATAATCAACGTGTTCAGCTGCGCCACTACACACCAGGAGAGTTGGTCCTGAAGAAGGTACTTCCAGCTGCCAAGAAACCGGCTGATGTAAAAATTGGGTCCTAACTGGGACGGCCCCTATCAGATTGATTCAATCGCAGGAGTATAGGCATATATTGGCTCAAAGACATCTCAGGGAGGAGTTTGCCACGACCTTGGAATTCGACACATTTGTGCAAATTTTATCATTGACCCGACTTGTGGGGCATGATACTTGTTCTGAATGGTTCGCCATGTACATGTCATTTTCTGTAATGCAAAGATCCCTATTTATTCTCAACATCCAATTCAAAAGTGTTCCGAAAAAGCCTCCGGATTCGGAGTGCCCTTCGTGAATATCACGATTGGCTAATTAAAGACTCCGGATTCGGAGCCCCATCGGCGCATGACGTCTCTGGGCCGAAAAAGCCTCCAGATTCGGAGCGCCCTTCGTGGATATCACGATTGGCCAATTAGACTCCGGATTCGGAGCCCCATCGGCGCATGACGTCTTTGGATCGAAAAAGCCTCCGGATTCGGAGCGCCCTTCGTGGATATTACGATTGGCCAATTAAAGACTCCGGATTCAGAGCCCCATCGGCGCATAACGACTTATGCCGGTCAATGTTTATACAATTATCTCAATGTTTATATAATGTTTATACACTTGTTCAAACATTCATATAATGAAACATGCAAACACGCGTGTGCCGAATAAAAGTTACAACGAAACAAACAGTTGAAATAGACAATGTACTATTATCCAAATTAAAGCCTCCGTAAACAAAGGCCGAAAAATGCAAATATTCAAATAAGATTGTTCAAGTCGCATAAACGTAATCTAAAACGTGCGCACATTCGGAATAAAATGTGTACTAATATAAATAACAAGTACGCTACAAATTGAGAACTAAGAATTTTTACATAATTTTCACTTTCAATCTACGTAATCATTACAAGGTTTTCTTCAGTTCGGCGACTTCTTCATCATCACTCTTCTCAATTTCGAAAGCGGAGAAGGGGAAATCATTCTGTTGGTACAACGGAAACGCCGAATCCAACCCTGCTGCTTGGAGACTCTCAACTTGCTGAAGTGCCTTGATCCAATAGTGCCTAAATCCACGATTTTCACATCGGCAAACTTCTTCGGCGAGTTTCTCCTTGGTCTTTTGAATTTTGACCTTTCGGCCATCGTGGAAGCCTTTTTCATAGGCCGCAGCCTTCGCAGTCTCGATCGCGAACATGCTGGCCGTGTTCCGATTGGCGATTGCATCACTAATCAGCCTTTGAGTAACCCTCTCTTCCACTACTGGGTTTGGGTGGCTGGCCGATTGAGGCTCGGTGGACTTGATTTTCCTCAGCTCACGCTCGGCCTTCTCGGCGCGATATTCTAACTTCCGAATGCGTTCATCTCTCTGTTCTATATCGCGACAAGCGGCTCAGAGACGCATGCCGATCTCATAAGCAGTGTACAGTCCCTTCACCGCCCCGTGAACGCCTTCACGAAACACATCGAAGTCCTGCCGACCTACCATCGATTGCTGAACTTCGGGTGGAAAGATTTGTCGAGCGAACTCGATTGCCACATTTGAATCTCGAACGATCGAATTCGCCTCTGTCATTGGTCTATTACCCACGAAGACCGTAAAACTTAACGGGCGAGGAGTCGCGTTGGATTTCCTTCCAGGACGAGGTTGAGGAGACTTGCGCTATGGCTACTTGTCCCTCCTGGGCGACCTACTTCGACGACGGGGAGATTGATGTCTCTCCCGATCCCTCAAAGTCCTACTGCCCATGCGTGAAGGTTCACCACTTCGATTCATGTTTCCTCCCAGCTCAGTTAACGTCTTCACTTCACCTCTGCTGTTGAAGAAAAGTCTATTCGACATTCGCACTTGTTTAATTTTTCACTAAGAACTGGACTGAGTTGCTGTCAAAACATATAAATAAGACCTTCGTTAACGAAGTGCACACCCATTTACTCCCTACGAAGGTAGCACCTCCGAGGCAATCTCATTAAATATCGAAACCTCAACAGCCCGGCGCCGATCGAGTCACGTGCCCCAATCGCCCCTCTGTTATTCGGCGTTCTACATTCATGAACCAGCTGTGGCAAGGGCAGATTCATCAATCTAGTCGGCTCGAGTGCCCCAGCCGTCCCACGAATCGACTCATCAGAACAATATTCATAACTTTGTATTATTCGCCGTTTAATGTTCATGAACCAGCTGGAGCAAGGGTAGATCCATCAATCTATTCGGCTCGAGTGCCCTAGCCGCTCCATGAATCAATTCATCAGTACTTCATAAGTGCGTGTTATTCAGCGTCTAATGTTCATAAACCAACTGGGGCAATGGCAGATTCATCAATCTAGTCGGCTCGATTGCCCTAGCCGCCCCATGAACCGACTTATCAGAACAATATTCATAAGTTCGTATTATTCGGCGTTTAATGTTCATGAACCAGCTGGAGCAAGAGCAGATTCATCAATCTATTCGGCTCGAGTGCCCCAGCCACTCTATGAATCAATTCATCAGTACTTCATGAGTGCGTGTTATTCGGCGTCTAATGTTCATAAACCAACTGGGGCAAGGGCAGATTCATCAATTTATTCGGCTTGTGTGCCCCAGCCGCCCCATGAACCGATTTACTAGTACATTACCCACAAACTAATCTTATTCGGCACCAAGAGCTCACTGGCTGGGCCAAGGGCATACGACAGCGCTGAATGGATTTACTTATTCGGATTTACACCGTTATCTAATCGGCAACTATGCAATGGGATATTTAATTTACTCATCTCATGATCCTACTTCCTATCGGATCGATAATTAGCAAGCACAACATACAATAATCATTTTATCCAAAGTAGCGAAAAGCAAAAGCAAAACTCTTCATTAATATCAAAAACTACGTACAATGAATTACGAAATGAAAGGAAATTTTCATTAATAAATTAAGCGCAGATAGTAACTAATTTATACATGAAAATTACCTTGAACTAACAGAAATCTACTAAACAAAAACATACATTGAAATTGAGAAAAACCTAACAAAACTAGAATGTCTCCCAAATCAAGTCTCAGGGTCAGACTTAAGCGGCTCAACGTCCACTTGCTCGTATGGAATTGGCGTGGCCAATGTAACTCCAACGGCAGCAAGGGCTTTGAGCCAGCCATGTTTGAATCCCCGATTCTTGAATTTGGGGACTTCTTCTACATAGTCAGTAAGGGCGGCGCTCTTCCCAGCCTTGAACGCCGTCGAAGCCTCAAGTCGACTTTCTCCTTAGCCTGCTTTAACTCTCCCAACTCGGCCTCCAGCTTGGCAAGCGCCTCCTTGGCTAACTTGAGCGATTCCTCACTCGCGTTTGCCCTCTCCTCGGCGTCAGATTTGAGTTGATCAGCAGTCCTGGCCCTTTCTTTCTCAGCCTCGGCCCGCGCACTTTCCATCGTGGCTCTCATTGCCTCAAACTCCGCCCTGCTTCTCTGACCTTCGACTTCAGATTGCAAGCGGCCAATCCTTTAAACAGCGTCATGCCGGCGGCGGCCCAATTCGGCGATCCTTCCAACCGTCTGCAAAACAAAGGATCGTCATATGCCAAGAAACATCGAATGCAAACCAAACTAAAGAGTTAGTCACGTACCAAAAGAGCCGACTGGGCGGCTAATGCTATTGTCACCAAATCCGGCTTGGCATGAAAGGTCGCCTTGTCAGCCGGCAAGGAGACCGAGGCAGCCAAGCTCAATGCCACATCTGGATCTTTCAAAGCCGACGCTTCGGAGGAGATCGGTATGTTTTTCATCTTTGGCTCAATAACGAAAGGAGCAACCACAACCGACTCCACTAAGCGTGGTCGTTTTTCCATAGGGCCCTCTTCGGAGCTGTCCTCGCCCTCAGCGTTTCGTTTTTTGCCCCGATCCTTCGAAATCGGCCGCCCTTCCGTAATCGGGCGCTCAACCTCCTTTTCCGTCTCGGCCACGACAACGTGAGCCGTTTCTTCTACAACAGTAGGGGCAACAGATTCAGTCGGGACAAGTCCGGAACGGATGGCTACGGCTTTTTGTCGGGCGACCATGCGTTCGGTGTTTCTTTTTCATGCCATCTGCGTAAGATTTTCCCCAGCCATATCCTCAGAAAAATCGCTGGGAAGGTCTCTTAAGTTTGTAAAAATATCTTCAAAGGCGTCCCCTCGGCCTGATGTAGATGGAGGGTCTAAAGAGTTCAATCTGGCTTCCTTGAAGACCGAATTAATAGCTTCGTCAACTTTCGCGGCCAACCAGTCCAGGTCTTCGGCGATTGGTTCGGCCACTTGTTCTTTCACGTGTTCAGAATCAGATGATTCTAAGCCGATCTGTCTCAAGTTTTTGAAGGGGAAGACGAGGGCCGTAAGACGGTTGTCGCCTCGCGCGATCGGAATATTGTCTGCCGCCGAGAACGTCGTGTAAGTTGGCTCGAACTGCAGGAGAATGTGGGCTGCCCTCCCTTGTTTTTGAAGGTCTGGACAGCCAACGAACTGTAGCGCGGTTTTAATTTCTACGAGCACAACGTCGTCGTCTGAAACCAACACTCTCTTCAAGTCGATGCCTGCATAAACAAAACGATTAGATGAGCTTAGTGCCGAGTACATACATATGTAAATAACAAAAACAAAGTGATCTGATTGGCCACCTGGTTCGCCTTTTCGCCTTGGCACAGGGTCTAGGCGATCTTCACCTTCGCCGAATTCCCAATTGCCGCGGACAACGACCATCACGTCATCGACACGATTGCCAGAGCTGGCAAGCATGGTCACTAAGTGATGATCAGTATCCTTGGCTCTAAGAAAGTAGCGTCCTAGTCGGCCGGTAGATTTGGCTAGGACATAACAGTGCCAAATGGCAGGAATACCTAAATTAATTCTAAGACGCTAATTTATCTCTACAATCCCCATTATGATGCGAAAGAAGTTCACATTGGGCTGGGAAGGGATACGACCCCAGTACTGAAGAACGGCCCTCAAAAGTGGGTGAAGAGGAAAATGTACGCCGCCCTCAGCAATTGATAGGAAAGGAAAGACGATTTTGCTCTCATCTTCCCTCACCATATCAGTGGTATTGTCTGCGAAAAGTGACAGATGGACGTCATCGGGGATGGAGAAATGGCGTCGAAAGCCGGAGATTCGATCCGCAAAAAGGAGCTCCTTCAGATGTTTTGCCATTTTGGCCAACCCAAGGATTATGGAAAACTAAAAGCAAATAAAGAAGGGGGATCAAAAATGAAGGAGAAGAAAACTTACAGGAGACAAAGGAAAGAGCGAGGAATAAGGGGTTGCAAAAGCCACGGAATGTAGGAGTTGCACTAGAAGGCGAGCCAGATATCTTTGAGTATTCAGAACATATATTTGAAGAGATAAATTCAAATCGCATTAAATGGAGGCAGTGTACAAAGGGGCGGGAAAGCGTTACAATGACCAAAAAGCATGTATGCGTTCTGACACGCATCGAAAAGAGGAGTAACCGCCGAATTTTTAACCTCCAGACTAGAAGCCAAACACGCCGACTAACTAATGCTAGTGGGGTGTTTGGGGGGCAATTGTGGGAGCCGAATAATCTTGGATCAACAGGAGTGGACTAGTCTGGTCCAGAACATAACCTCTATTCGGCATTGACCCTATTCAATTGAAGGGCCGAATAAAGTAGCCGGCATTCCTTCCAGTGAAACAAGGGCCGAGTAGAAGTACAGGTAAAGGACTAGGGTTGGGCCAAGCCCCAAGGCCCAGAGAGAATACTATAAATACAAGATCTTCAGTTCTAGAAAGGTATGTGAGAACTATTAAGTTTAACTTAGAATACAAGTAATCTTGAGTGCAGAGACTAACTTGCCCGTCAGAGTGCTAATTCCGACACCCCCGACCGGAATGTTTGCTCCTTTTCAGGTGACTAGCAGAGGATCACGAGCGTCCCCCAGGATCAGAAAAGTATTTCCAAACCACATCCCCACAGATAATTTTACAAACTTTCTCATGTACTCCTTTGTCCCAAAATAATGGTCCCTTTTGGGGAATCCAACTTTTTTTTGTAGTACAATTATTGCACTTTAAAAAAGTTGATTTTCTAAAATTACCCTTTTAATAGTACATTTTTTTGGGAATATCAATGTCATAATTGTACTTTTTATATTGTTTATTAATTTAAAAGAACGGCAAAATAGGAAATTTATATTATTTTTGTACTTGATTTTTGAAGAGGGACTAATATATTGGGATAATGAAAAATAAAATAAGGGACTAATATTTTGGGACTGAGGGAGTATCTGAAATTATTTTTTGAACTTATTTCCCCTTTTATTTTGTGCTTTGATGATATATGCATTAGTTAGAACTGGTACTGGATATAATTTATGATGGAGTTTAGGTTTACTTATTTATGAATGCCTATTGTGGCAATAACAAGAGGAATCATTTTGTTTGATAAACTAATTATTTAGACTCTTGAAGGTTGTGGAATTGTAGTGCCTTCAACGTTCAAGATTTGTGAAAATGCAGACTGCCGAAAGTAACAAAATGTGATAAAAACTGTTGAAGGATTTTGATTTTGAAACAATTAGGATCATGTTGTATATCAGCGAGAAAAGAAAATTTTGGAAACATTGCATGTAATTGTCAAATTAGAGTTTACTAAGCAGGCATGAGGTTCAATTTGGAGGTTGTATAAATTTTCAACAAAACAGAAACATTAAAATGATCTTGATGGGATTATATGCAGAGTATCATATATTTAAATTATTAATTTTAATTTTAGAATTGTTATAATTTGCAGAGTATAATATATCTAAATTATTAATTTTATAATAATTATAATTTGAAATGTCAATATTATTGAATAAGTGCTAATGGTTAATTTTTTTTTTCTTTTTTTACAGATTACTTCTGCATGGGCTATTGTGGATGTGTATGAAGAGCATTTGTTCTGTATATGGAAGACATTCATTTTGGAACAATCCTCTGTTTTGGAAATCCAATGTTTTTGTATGTAATATTTAATTTAGATGGATTATACTTGGTTTGTATGGATTTATATGATATTTGGAATATGATGTTACAAGTTAAAGTTTTTGAATATTGATAATGAAATGGATATTATTGATAATGAATTTAGATTATAATTGATAGATGTATTATTCTGTATACGTGCAGGTTACATGCCGCATTGCTAATGAAATGCATATAATTTAGAAATTAATGAAAAATATTCAATTTGTGCATTTTAAAAAAAAATAATAAATAGAGCTTGAGCTTTTGGCGACTAAACATTTAGTAGCCAAAAATTTTTTTTTAAAAAAAGGCACTTATTGGCGACTAAATAGTTAGTAGCAAAAAAAAAAAAAAAAACTTGTTTGGCGTCTAAAAAATTTGTAGCCAAAAAGGGGTGTCACATTTTTAGTGACTAAAAAATTGGTAACTAAAAAACTGAAGATGGAAAATATTTTCTTTTTGGTGACTAAATATTTTCTTTTGGGCGACTAAATTTTTTCGTCGCCAATTGGTGACTTTCGGCGACTAAAAAAAAATTAGTCGCCAATACCTTTCCTAACAATCATCTAGCAACAAAGCTAGCGACCAAAAAATTTAGTCGGCAAAAATCTTCAGCGACAAAAAAGTGACTTTTGGCAACTAAAAATTTAGTCGCCAAAAGTGTAATTTGTTGTAGTGATTGATGAAGGTTTTTGCCGACTAAGATGTTTGTCGCTAAATACATTACTTTGTCGACGTAATGGTATGTTCGTCGGCAAAAGTTTTTCCTCACACACTTTCGCCAACGAGTTGCTAATGATATATGCCTTTTGCCGACATATTTTATTGTGTGTACAAAACTCCTTTTTGTTGTAGTGACAATTGCACTTATTTTGGTCATATTACCTCTCTATTTTTCTGTACATTCTTTCATAAAAAGTCAAAAAATATACTTATTTAGATTATTACAAAACTTTTAAATTTTTGACGAAAAAATATACAAAAAATTTAAAAAAAAAAAAAGAATACTTTGATTTTTTTTTACTTTTCAATTTATGTTTAATAACTTTTTTGACTTTTAATATAAAACTTGATGTTGCGAAACTCATCTAACTCTTTAGCTTGCCTTTTTTTCTTCAAAAACTGGACCACAGAGCCAGCCTGTTGGGAATTGGACATATCCATCCTAGAACTTATTATCTGTTTGATTTTGAAAATATTTTTTTTTTTTTTGTGTATTTTTGTCTTTAGTATTTTTTAATTAATTTTTTAAAAAACAATTTAGAATCACTTAATATAGGTATACTTAAAAAATAAAATATTTTCGAATAATTTTTTTAGATTTTTTTCACAAATATATATATATATTTTAAATATATCTAAATTATGTGCATCTAAAAAATAAAGAAAAAATTAAAAATTAATTTTTTTTTACTCAAACCAAAAAAAACACAAAAACTCAAAAACGTTGCTTTCATTTATCAAAATGGAAAAGGAAAAAAAAAACACACACACGCACACAATGAAGCTATCTTGCCCTCATTTGATTGGGATTATCAAGGAATGGATATGAAGAATTAAGATGGGGAAAAAAAAAAATTTGAAAAACTTGCTAATTGAATTACAACAAATACTTACAAGCAAAGGTATTTGTAACAAACAACTAGGTAAAAATTTAAATTAATTAAATTTGAATAATTTTGCCGATAAATATATATAGAGTTAATATTTGAAAGTCCTATTTACAAATATTAAGATAGCTTAGGATTTTTTAATATTTTTTAAACTAATAAATCATATTTAGTAAAATTGAGAATATTATCAGGTTTTTTTCCATTTTCGAAATTAAGAACATTATCAATTTTGTATAGTAATGTTCCAGATAATTATTTTAGTAATTGACGAAAAAAACAGAGCATGAAATTAAATATTTTTACCTTTCTACTTGTTGGTTTGAGTCAACTATCTAATAAAACTAAGAATATTAACAATTTTTTCCAGTTTTAAAACTGTGAACATTATCAGTTTTTTCATTTTAATTTTTTTTTTTCTTTTTAGTTTTGCACATTAATGGTCCATCATCATGCTCCTTTATGGACATAAAATTTTTAGTTTTGCACAAAAAAGTAATTCAGTTTTTTCAATTTTTACAAAAAAATTTGCACATATTTTTTTTTTTTAGTTTTTTTCAATTTGAAAGTTTTGAAAATCAAAATAAATGTCAAATCATCATGTTCCTCTATAGATAATCATAAATGAGAACAATCATTGTTTGAAGGACAATTCTGATTATTAAAAATTTAATTGGACTTGAAGGTCCAAAAAATCTTAGTTAAGACTTAATGAAATATAAGTTCATAAATTAAGATTTGTGTGTAACTGTCACATACATAACATCAAAAAAAAAAAAAAAAATCGTGCAAGCATCCGATAAGCATTTGAAGCAAAGAACTTCTGCATATTGCTTTGTTGAATGCATAGAGATAGATCGACATGTCTTCACTGTTCTGCTCATCATGAAGAGCAATTTATATTGGATCATTTATGTAATTTGCCAAAATAAAAACTACTTTGACTTAGGTAATTTTTATAACTCAAAAAAGTACTCAAAATTTAAAATTTGTGTATTGCTTCATTTGGAAAATATGGTCCTACCACGTTAAATTTGAATTTAGACCCTACAATAGTCTACTTCCCACAAACACTTTTTGTATGTGTGTGAGAGGGACTCACATGTGGGACTTACTCTCTTATATTTTGTTTATTTATATTTATTAGTGATATTTTTAAAATTTTGTCGTTAAAAGTTTTATTTTTGATTTTTCGGGATGACCTTTTAACGACAATCCTCATGAAAATAGAAATTAGTCCCTAAATATTTTTTGCAACAAAATTTTCACTTTTAAAAATCAAAATATTTGATCTCTAAAACTCTTATATACTATGGTGTTTGATAGAGTCAGGGGCGGAGGCACACAGTGGCCAGGGGGGTCACGTGCCCCCCCCTGGGTTTTTGGAATTTTTTTTTTTTTTTTTTGGTTTCAAACATAAGGAAAATATTTTAAATAAAAAAATTTATAAAAATATTATTTAAAGTGAAATGTCAATGACATTTTTAAAATTATGAGAATAATAATGATTATTTTAATTGAAAGTAAAGAGACTATGATAAATTATATTATTATTTATGAAAATTTCAATATAATAGTGATGTCTATCATTATTGACATGCAAACATAATTAACATCAATGAAGATATATGAAATTTATTGGATTGTTAGGTACATTTGATATGTAGAGGTTGTCTTCCATATGTTTCTTTTCATTCATAACTAAAATGACCACTATATAAATTATAATCAAACAGCACATCTTCAATTATAAAAATAAAAATAAAAAATTACAACAAGTTATAACTAATATCAAAATGAGTCATAACTAATTATTACTTGATATATAGTCATAACCAAAATAACAACCACAAGAAATTATAACTAAATTATATCTAACACTATAATGTGTTATAACTAAAGACCACAAAGATCATAATTGCGACATATGATTGATACTTTTTTTTGTGATGTGTTTTATAGAATTTCTCTACTAAAATATATTATTTCTATATCAACTTATCTTCTTTTTTAATTTTTCAATCTACCTGTAAATAGTTACTCCCTAATATTTATATAAAATTTAACCTCAAATCCTTTAATTTAAAATTCACATTTATCCAAATGGACTCTTAATATTTAAGTTTAGTAATATCTCATTATTGTTTATTAAAAAAATAAAAAATAATTGCTTGGTTAGAGTTTTTCAAAAACAGTTTTCAGAAAATTCTACTTTCTTGTTTTCTGTTTTTTATTTTTACTGAATTTTTTTAATATTTTAAGTAATATTTTAAATTTTTAGACATACCTAACATAAATATACTTAAAAAGCAAAAAAATTGTGAAAAAAACCTTTTAAAAATTCACTAAATACCAAAAATACAAAAAAAAAATACGAGAATTCTATACATTATTTGTATTTTTATGTATTTATTAATTTTAAAAATATTTTTTCACAAATTTTTTACTTTTTAAATATATCTAAGTAAAGTGCATCTAAAAAAATAAAAAAAATATTTAAAATTTTAAAAATATTCACTAAAAACAAAAAAAAACACGAAAACAAAAAAACTCAATTTTCAAAAAACTTAATCCAAAAAACTCAAACCAAACACAGTGACGTTATCATTAATTTGTGCCCCCTCTCCATGAATTTCCTGGCTACGCCACTGGATAGAGTGCATGTAAGATATCCTTTAAGTAACTTAAAAATTTATATATATATATATATATTTGTATATAATGTCATGTACACAACAAAGTATATTGGTGGGTAGGTAATTGATAATAGTATTTTGGAAGGGGGTTAGGGGGTTTAAAAGGGGGGGAATATATGAATTTGAGTAGTCAAGATTTGTTCGAAATTGTCAGTAGGCTTCTGTACTGGATGTGTATGAACCCCTTCATAAGTTGTCACCACCACTCCTTCATCTTTATAGTGCCGTTGTACTTGTTTCTTCACATTACACCCTTGTTGAGTACACCTATAGTAGCTTCTGCACACATATACCAAACACACACAAAACAAAAAACAAAAAAACACACAAACAATGCACAATTTTAATGTTCAAGTAATTCTTCAGATGGAGAAAGAATTTTGTATAGAGTAATGCTATACATGAACAAACAAATTTACCCAGAATTGAATAAACAAACAAATATTGATAAATTTTTGAAAGATTTTTTCCCTAACATATTGTTACTCGGACCTTGCTACATCCCCCTAAAAACACCCCCCCTAATCCCCCTAATTTCCATATCAAGTAAAAAAAAAAAAAACAAAGAAAACAGTTACCCAGAATGGAAATTAAGGGGATTAGGAGGGGTGTTTTTAGGGCTCCAAATCATTTTCCATTGTTACTCTCAATGACTCACATGTAGAGCTCACGCATGAGCACTTGTGAAAGTAATTAGTATACCACTCTGTTGTGTTTATAAATTCAAATTCTGAGAATTTTTTTAATTATTTTTTCCTCTATGTATATAACATTTGTGTTTTCCGATTCATGCATGCAACACAAAAATGTAAGACTTGTCTTTTCATTCGTTAACAAAGGTAAAATAATTGTAGGTATTTTTATTTAAAAAATATACAATCATTTAATAAAATCTTATAATTACTGCTGGGCCAAGGGGTCCTATCCCCATATCCTTCCACCAATGTCTTAATGCATTTAAAAAGAAAAAAAAAATTTATGTGAAATTGAATGGTAACTCGCAGTAGCAATGTTGTTAGGAAGCAATAGCAAATTTAGCCCAAGTGTCTAGGAGAAAAAAGAGGCAGCTGCTTGTAAACTTTGATCTACTGTTGGTCTCTATTCTCTAACAAAATGACCATGTGGTGATTATATATGCCATTAGTGTAATTTTTGGTCGCTGAAAGTGTAGTTCTTGTAATAAATAAATTTGAGTGATTAAAGGAGACACTTTAAATTCCAAGTTGAGAGGGGGTTAAAGTGTTTAAGAAGAACCAAGTGTTCTTGTGAGAATCCAAGTGAACTGTTATTCTAATTCTAAGTTAAAAAAAGGATAACAAAAATGGAAGGTCAAAGATTAATATCCTGATATGGACATATATTGATTTAGTGGATTCAAAATTTGGTGACACATGATCAAATGATGATACTGGCACACTCACCGTGCACGAAGGTAGTGAGTCTCATGTATATTTACCCACTAACTATTTTTGTATTTAGTGAAAGAAAAATCTAAAAAGAAATGTAAAGTAAAGAAAAATATGAAACATAGAGAGATTATGGAACACAAAACATTTAGGTTGTGTTTGGTTAGGGAGTTTGGGGAGAGATTTGAAAAGGGAAAGGAAAAAGGTATGAAACTATGTTAAATATAAATATATTTTATTCACATTTCATTTCTCTTTCCAAATTCATCCAAAATCTCCTAATCAAATACAGCCTTAGAGAATTGTTTTCAGAATAAATATTCTTTTGGAACATCAAAGGTTTTCTTAATATTTTCCATCTTGTAGTAAAGTATGCTCGGAAAAAAACAAGCTTTTACAATTATTTAAAGTATTCCCATCATTGGGCACAAATATAAAAAAAAATAAAAAATTGAGACTACATAATAACTCCATCTTTCCCACTTTCACTCTACATTGTCGTTTAAAGTGATGTTTTGCACACTTGATGCATTTGCAGGGATCGAATTAAGAGAGAAATTTATAAACATTAGGTATCCACTAACTCACATATTTACAACAAATATATATAACATTACTTTTTTTTATTAATGTATCCTTCAATAGAAATAGGGAACCCTCCATCTGCTTAAGATCCAGGCATGCATGCATGCTAGCAAGCAAAAATATCACATCCCCATCCTAATCTGCATGGAATAATTGCGACGATCCCCTTTATTTATCTTCACAGTTAAGGCTTATGCATGTTATTAAGTGGGAGTTTTCTTTTCAACAAAGTCAGAATGATTGTATCAATAATTAGGTTTTGTTTGGCGAAGGTTAAAAAAGATCAGTTAATTGAACCTAATGAGCATCGTGATCACATATTTTCAAAAAAAAAAAAAAAAAAAAAGAAAAAAAAAAAAAAAAAAGAAAAAGAGGGTTCAGTTAATCGCAGAATCTAAGAGTAATTTGTTGTTGTAATGATGATTGAATATTTCAACTCAAAAAAACAGCATGGGGCACTTTCGTCTATCTCAATTTTTTGTAACTTCCAATTTTAAGACGGGACAGAGAATGAAACAGATGATCTGTCCTCTAGAAATACAAAGGTGGATTGATTCGATTCAACTAACCTTGGAAATTTATTGTGCTTCACTGATTTTTGACCATATTTCCTCCAACGATACCCATCGTCAAGTATATCAACTTGGGACCTTGTTTCAAAGGCAAATCTGGGCTTCCTAATCTTCTTCTCAACTTTCTTCGTACCCGATGATTTCGCTTCATTTCCAGAGAGCACAAAACTTGCAGTAGTAGAATTAGAAACATTTTTTACCTCTGATGTGAAGAACCCAAATGGATTTTTGTTACAAAGATCGTTAGGAACACAAGAACTTGACATGTTTGATGAGAAAGAAGAAGACGATTGCACAATCGGTGCACTAGGGAAGAACATTGGGTGATTATTCTCCATTGAAAAAGCTTATAAAAAGAAGAAGAAGAAAATATTCCTTTTGAATGTAGGGAGGTCCAAATGAGAAAGTGATGGAGGCGGCTTGATGAGGCCTAACCACAATTTTTTGTAAGTATATGTCCATGAAGTGTGAAAGAAATAGAATAAATCAAACATGTGATTGGGAGAAAGGTCTTCGTGACCATAAAAACAAAAACAGTATTGTTATTTAAGTTAAAAAATAAAACTTATTTTCTAAATTTAGTGATATGTTAAGAAAATTATTAGTTGATAATTATAAAATATTTAATTATTAAATCATTTCCTTAACACATTATTAAGTCTAAAAAGTGAATTTATATATCATTTTTCAAAAAAAAAAAATGTTATACAGAGTAATAAAATTTCTACTTTTCTTACTTATAAATATGATAGAGACATGTGACATTTAATAATTAAATTTTGATATTTTGAAAATAATACATTTGAACAAGAAAATTCTCTAATATTTGTTCATTTGTGTGGTAGGGGAAAAATGTACTTAAACCTTGGTTTGGTAACACCATTAACAAGTTACTTTTTGACTTAGTTAAGTCACGTTATTTTTTTATTTATTTATGTTTTTTTTTTGTAATAAGTAAAAAAATTAATTTAGAGTGTCTTCAACGCTTCCTCTTTTGTTTTATAAAATTCGATGAAAAACGTACAATTTTGGTACTCAAACGTTAACATCAAATCAGTATCAAATTTAAAATTTCTCAAAATTTTCATCAAATTGAAGATGTATAGAACCTTTCATCAAATTACTGTAGATAACCGTTGGAACTATATACCGAACGACTAGCCGGTTATCTTTTTGGACAACCTTTTTCTTGCTTAGACTTCTCTTAAATTTACATTAATCAGTCGACCGGCTAAATATCCTCCTGATCGTCTTTTCGATCAACTGATGATTTGATAAAAAATAAAAAAGTTTCATTAAAATACTCAATATCAGATGAAACTTTCACATAAATTTAATATAAATAAATAAATAAATATTTGAGATGCTCCTTGTGGGGATATATTTCTGAGCACCAACACGTGGCATGATGACGCCGACGTGTCAGCCGAGGTGATCTCGGAGTTGCCGAGATTATCTCCGAAGATATCGGAATCCGAGATAAGTGGATAGGGACAAGAGTCCTAGATTGAGAGAAGACTTTAGTTTGGATTAAGATGAAACTCTTAGAGAGTTTGGGAGTCCCAGATTAGCAGTAATCCTAAGTCCATTAGGGCCAGGCTCCTATTGGGACTAGGATTGTATTGGCTATAAAAGAGAGGCACCCCCATGGGTCTAAGGTATGTTTTTGATACTCAAGCTTGTGAGTTGAATACTTGATCATCTTTGAGAGATATACTGACTTGATCGTCGGAGTGCCCCCGGGTGGAAGAACTACCGCCGAAGCCTTTTCTTTCTGTGCAGGACAGCAGGGTGCCATCTATTCTGCTTGTGTTCTACAGCTGAATCATTAAGGAGGGCAGTGTGATCAGAAAATCACTCACACAATTTGGCGCCGTCTGTGGGAAAGAAAGACGAATAGATGGCCAGTAACGCATAACAAGAAAAGGATGGGGACGACGCTCCCGCAGGGAGTGGCAGGCCTATCGACCTTGACATTGAAGGAGACAACCACAACGAAGAAACCCGTGACCAGGGTCACGGAGGAAAAAACGTCGGCCAGGAGGGCGACACTTCAAAAAAGACAGACCAAGACAGATACTACAACGAAGATAACCTCCAGGTATGGAGGGACAGGTGCCTACGGAGGGATAAGGAAGTAAAAGAATTGGCAGACAAGTTGGCAGACCTGCAGTCGGTCGTCAACTTCATGATGCAAAACAATGTCATGCAGCCACCATACCGACTGCAGGACACGCCGATGCCAACAGTTAATACCCAAAAGGGAGGAAGGAAAATAATTCTCGAAGCATCTCAGCACACCAGGAGCGGAAGGCACTCTCACCCGCCTTCTAGGGAAGTCGGACGAGAGGAGCCGAGACAAGAGAAGTCCCAAAGGACATATCACACGAAGGACCCAGAGCCCAGAGAACATCGGCATGTCCAAAGGCAAGCGCTCTGCTTTGACACAACCCATGGAGAAAGATCAAAGCGGGCCCCCCACAAGGTCGAAAGTAGTATACCGAAAAGATTAAAGTCAAAAGATAGCCGAGCTCTAGGGAGGAGCAAAGAAGACTTAAGAAACTACCTCAAGAGGAAGGAACACAATGCTGAAGCCGAGGTTACCTCACCCGTCAAGCCGAGGACACCGTTCTCAGTAGAACTGGACAAATTTGAGGCACCGAAGAGATTCAGCATGCCGAGGTTTCAAATATATGATGGTAAGTCAGACCCTAACTTCCACGTCGGATTATTTTTGAACTCAATGGCATTATACAGTGGAAACGAGCCACTGCTCTGCAAAGTGTTCCCCTCGTCTTTTGGGGAGATTGCATCAGATTGGTTCCACAAGCTGCCAAAGGGAAGCGTGAAGACATGGAAATGCCTGGCCGAGATGTTTGTGGCCAGGTTCGTGACGAACAAGCTACAGCCATTAAGGGTGGACGCACTAATGGCTTTGAAGATCAGCAAGGATGAAGGCCTTAGGGCCTATGCAAAAAGATACTACGAGGTGTTCAATCGAATACCCGAATGCAACCAGGAAGTGGCGGTCGTGTCTTTCAAGAACGGCCTGAAAGATGATTGTTCGCTGCGAAAATCTTTGGCAAAGACATTGCCAAAGAGCATGGAAGAGCTCATGGCGAGAATCGAGAAGTATGCTAGAGCCGAGGAAGATACATCGGGGAATAAAGAGGTAAAGCAGGAAAAAGGGAACGGCTCGCCAAAGCAAGGCCGAGGTAACAACGGATTCAGCAAAGCAGAGATAGAATTGAAGGGAAAACAGGCAGTGACGACTGTGTTCCGAATCCCGGTCCACAAAGTCCTGGATCAAATCCGAAATCAACCCTATTTCAAAGCACCAGCAAAAGTCCCAGGGGAATACATGGGCAGGAACCTTGGTAGGCGTTGTGCTTACCACAATGAAGAAGGGCAACCAACTCAGGGCTGCAGAGCCCTAAAAGCATACTTAGAGGACTTAGTAAGACAAGGCCATCTGAGGGATCTAGTCGACGAAGCCAGGACCAGAGAAGAACAGGCAAGGTTGCCTCAAGCACCAGCAGCCCCGCCTCCCCCAGCACAGCAACCACAGGGAGGGGGACCTAGGGTGGTTAATGTAATTCACTCCAAGGTGAACGAAAACGACATACGAGGGGAGACCCAAAGAGTAAAATACCTGCAGCACGTGAACCAGGTCGGACAGAAAAGACCTCGGTCTGAAGAGTACCCATGCCCAATGATAGCATTCACCGAAGCCGACCTAGAGATGGTCCAGCACCCGCATAATGATGCCCTGGTAGTATCCCTCCAGGTTGGGGAGTGCCAAGTGAAACACATCCTGATAGATCAAGGCAGCTCTTGTGACATCATGTATGTTAGATGTTACAAGGAGCTGGGCCTTCACCCAGATGACATGTAGCAATCGAATGGCCCGATGGTCGGCTTCAATGGAACGCCGACGTGGCCACTGGGCGCTACAAACTTAGAAGTACAAGCCGGCACTAAGAAGATCAGGACAGAGTTCATCGTGATTGACACACCTTCACCATACAACATCATCTTGGGAAGGCCATGGTTGCATGCAATGGGGGCAGTTCCCTCAACGTTGTATCAACTATTGCGGTTCCCAACAGAACATGGAATTGAAGAAGTCACAGGAGACCAGCTGCAGGCAAAAAATTGCTCCATGGCAGCAATGAAAACAACCTGCAACATACAAGAACCAGGGAAGGCAGAGATTGAAGATGAGGACATAGAGGTCCTAGATGATGTCGGCAAGGAGCCGACCGAGAAGAGCGAGGAAACACTAAAGAAAATCCTCGTCCAGGAGGGCGATGAAGAGCGCTTTTTTCTTCTCGGCTCAGGCTTAGCCGAAGAAGAAGAGAAGGAACTGGAAGCCTTTTTGAGAACAAACATAGAGGTGTTCGCCTGGACACCTTATGAAATGCCTGGCATTGACCCCGAGGTCACATGTCACAGACTGAACGTTGACAGGTCGGCCAAACCTGTAATACAACGAGCCAGAAGGCCGACGTTAATGCACGTCGAAGCAGTGGAGGAGGAAGTAGACAGACTGCTAAAGGCCAGGGCCATCAGAGAAGTCAATTATCCGACATAGCTATCAAACACTGTGGTAGTAAAGAAGAAGAACGGTAAATGGAGGGTATGCGTAGATTTTACAAGCCTGAACAAAGCCTGTCCCAAAGACAGCTTCCCTCTGCCCAAAATTGACCAGCTGGTGGATGCCACATCTGGACATGGAAGGATGAGCTTCCTAGATGCTTATAGGGGGTACCACCAGATAGCCATGTACCCCCCAGACGAAGAGAAGACAGCGTTCATCGCTCCAAAAGGCCTGTACTGTTACAGAGTGATGCCTTTTGGGTTGAAAAACGCAGGAGCAACCTACCAAAGGCTTGTAACCAAAATGTTCAAGCACTTGATCGGCCAAACAGTAGAAGTCTACATCGATGACATGGTCGTAAAGACCAGGGAGCCCAGGAGTCATCTTGCCGACCTAAAAGAGGTATTCGAAATCCTCAAAACATATCGGCTCCGACTCAACGCATCAAAGTGCGCGGTTGGAGTTGGGTCTGGTAAGTTTCTGGGGTACCTGGTAACAAGAAGGGGCATAGAGGCCAGCCCAGATCAGATCAAGGCCATTTTAGACCTACAGAGCCTAACATCGGCAAAACAGGTACAAATGCTTACTAGAAGGGCCGCAGCCCTAAACAGGTTCATAAGCCGAAGCTCAGACAAATGTAAACCCTTCTTCAACCTGGTAAAAAAGAACACAGACTTCCTATGGACTGAGGAATGTGAGGCTGCTTTGGCCGACCTAAAGAAATATCTGACCACGGCTCCAGTCCTCTCAACACCTAAACCTGGGGAGGAGTTGTTTTTGTACTTAGCCGTGTCAGAACACGCAGTAAGTGCAGTGTTAATCCGAGAAGAACAAGGAGAACAGAAGGCTGTGTATTATATAAGTAAAACCTTGGCCAGCGCCGAAACAAGGTATCTACCACTGGAGAAACTAATGCTGGCCTTGGTAATGGCCTCAAAGACATTGAACCATTACTTTCAGGCGCACAAGATTGTGGTGCTAACAGAACACCCACTAAAGTCCTTGTTGCAACAAGGAGACTTAACAGGAAGAATTGCAAGGTGGGCAGTGGCCTTGGGCCAGTATGACCTGGAGTTCAGGCCCAGAACAGCAATTAAAGGCCAAGTTTTGGCCGACTTCGTGGCAGAATTTACGCCTGAATCTAGCGAACATCAGGCTCCGTTGAGCCAAGATGAACGAGGTCCCAGCAAGCAAGGAGAATCCCAGCCAAAGGCAAAACAGCAAATGAAGGAAAAACTCAGACCCTGCAGCATCTACATCGGCGACTCCTTCAGACTGTTTGTTGATGGAAGTTCAAACCGATAGCGAGCGAGGGCAGGAGTGCTGCTGATATCTCCAGATGGAGAAATAATAGAACAGTCCATCCATTTGGGGTTCAAGGCCTCAAACAATGAAGCAGAATACGAAGCATTAATTGTAGGGCTAAAATTGGCAGCAGCAGCCGAAGCAGATGAGGTAATAGTTTTTTGTGATTCACAGCTAATTGTTAACCAGTCAACAGGAGAATTTGCAGCCAGAGACGGGAGGATGTCGGCATATGCAAAAGAGGTCATCAGATTGGCAGCCCTTTTTCAGAACTGCCGACTACTCCAAGTAAGCCGAGATGATAATAACCACGCCGACGCATTGGCCAACCTGGCAAGTTCAATGCAGACTGGAAAAACAAGGACAATTATGATTGACTACATGTCGGGCCCGAGCATAGAACCACAGAGCACAGAGCAAGAAACAATGTGTGTGGACATGGGGCCAAGCTGGATGGATGCAATTGTTGCATTCCTGAAAGAAGGAAAACTGCCAGAAGACCGCAAGGAGGCACACAAAGTCAGATTGAAGTCGGCAAGATTCAGCCTGACTGCGGACGGACATCTCTACAGAAGATCCTTCACTGGACCCCTTTTGAGGTGCATACACCCTTTGCAGGTTGAAGATTTTTTTATATGAAATTCATGAAGGAATTTGTGGAAGCCACGCTGGGGCAGATCACTAGCTCACAGGGCCATTACCCAGGGGTATTGGTGGCCCTACATGCAAAAGGATGCAGAAGAAGTGCGAACAATGCCAAAGGTTTGCACCTTTGATTCATCAGCCAGCTGCTGACCTGAATCCAGTATCCAGCCCTTGGCCGTTTGCCTAGTGGGGCATGGATCTGGTTGGACAACTTCCCCAAGCAACTGGGCAGAGAAAATACTTGCTGGTAGCAACAGATTACTTCACAAAGTGGATAGAGGCAGAACCTCTTGCCAAAATCCGAGATGTGGACGTCAAGAATTTCATATGGAAAAACATTATCACCAGATTTGGCATTCCCAAAGCCATAGTGGCCGACAACGGAACGCAGTTTGACAGCAAACTCATCAAGAACTTTTGTGTGAAATTCAAGATCAAGAATTACTTTTCAACACCAAGTTTTCCCCAAAGCAATGGGCAAGCAGAGGTGTCACGACCCAAACCCGCCCCTATGGGTTTAGCACCGTAACCGGCCAGTAATCCTAGATTACCGAAGGCCTGTTTAGCAGTAACACAATAATACAAAGTACAAGGGCTTGGCGGAAGCCAATACAGTAAAGAATATCATGTCCAATAAGCTGTGACAGTTTGTATGCCAAAAAGATTTTTCATACATTCATATATATATACGGTACAGAACAGTATGCAAAACATTTACAAACATTCGGAACAGGGATCAAGTCCCTATTAACCAGTACAGTGCAGTCTATACAGTCTATACAGTAAACAAAACAGTACGGGAGGGGGAACACTAAACATCCCTAGCCTTGGCTTGGCAGGCTCAGAACCTCGCAGTGAGGCACATAGGTTGGCTTGACAAAACTGGAAATGCCCCGACGCTTCTAACATTGGTCCGGTGCCTGTACACCTACATATATATATGAGCAGTGAGCTAAAGCCCAGTGAATAACATAATGCGTAAAGGGGTTTAGAATGAATGTCCTTACAGTAATGAAAACGGTTCATTTCAATCAGTATATCAGTTGTTCAGTACAGTAAACAGTCATATGTGGTACATCCATTAGCATAACAGTAAACAGTAGGTCTTACAAGACCGAACAGTAATGATGGCCATCAATCAGTAAATAGTAGTGGTTCCACGAGGGAACCGACAGAGATCTTTGTAACAGTAACAGTAAACAGTAGGTGCTAAGGATGCCACAGTATAGTTCAGAAATAAAAGTCATACATTCATTCAGTAATCAATATCAGTTCAGTAAGCAGTTCAGTTCAGTTCAGTATTCGAAAGATAATCATTTTGAACATATCTTTACACAATTGTTACTCACAGAGTTCTGGGCTACAGTGGACTAGAGCGTCTTCTCGGAATGCCAACCCTATACAGTTAACAGATTGAACACACACTAAGTTTCGCAGTTGGGTAAGATGATAACTTAATCCCTAAATTTGCCTCGGTGTGTTCTATATCTTTATCCTCTTTAAGATGCCTTAAATATGCCCTAGGAATGCCTGGGATGGAAAGAGGATGCAAAGATGTACTTAGAAACATTTTACAAAATTTTCAGAAAATAGGGATCTCGCTCGAGCGTGGCTTTCTACGCTCGAGCGGACATGCAGACAAAGGAGCTCCGCTCGAGCGTGAATTACATCGCTCGAGCGGACTATGTGCTACAGTAAAAATGCTGGATGCTCCAAATTTGCGCTCGATGGACGCTCGACCCTCGCTCGAGCGTAAGACACAAGTCCTCGCTCGAGAGTGAGTTTCCTCGCTCGAGCAGACTGCGAACTCATGCAAAGTACTGGATGCTCGCATTTCACGCTCGAGCGTCACTTTTCTCGCTCGAGCGGAAGGCAGGATCACAGAGTGTACGCTCGAGCGTGGACTTCCTCACTCGAGCGTAGGCCCAAAATCTGGAAATTCCAGATTTGAGTCCCAAGCTCAAAATCAAGTTTAAATGCAAAATTTTCAATCCTCTTGGGCTGAAAACCTGGAAAACATTTGTAAACACTTAAAACAACATGATTCAAAGCTCAATTTGGGAAATCAAAGCCCAAGGGTGTTTAATTCAAACTCAATTTCAAACCAATTTTCATGAATATGAAGAACATGCAACATGCATGGATTAAACTCAATTCAAAACTTCAATCTCATGCTCTAGTGAGCCAAAACTTTCAAAAACAAGTTGAAAACATGGTTCTTAACATTGACATGGACATGCATGTAAAAATCTTAGAAGAACAACCTCAATAATGTGAGATGTGTACATGCATGCAACAATTTTGCTCTAAAACAACACTTTTGAACCAATTCATGCCTTAACTCTTTAAACTACCAAGATCCATGCTAGAAGGAACTTAAACACAACAATGAGAAGGTGAATGGTCTACCTTAAGTCTTGAATTTAAGGTGTAGGAGCTCAATTAAGCAAGAACTCTTCTAATCTTCTAAATTCCAAGCAATATCACAAGATGAACTCAATCCTCTCAATGCCTCTCTCTCTAGCCGGCTATACACCCAAGAACAATGGCTGAACAAATGTTTGTGGTGTGTGACTAAGGCTTAGGCAAAATGTGATGTAGTGGCCCACTCCATAGCAAAGTTGTAATTAAGTCAAACTATGTACTTAGCTTATTTTAATCTAGTTTAATCATACCAAATCGAGTTTCAGATAAATATGCCATAAAATCTCATAAATTATGGTGATCACTAAACACTAGTCGGTTTCGAATTCGGCCGCCGATAAGGCCTTCAATTAACAGTTTAAACGTAAAAATACAAACAGATAATCAAATAGTCAAACAGATAGAATGCAAAATAACACATATATACTTAGTCAATGCAGTTCCAGTTTCCAGTCAGTCAGTTCAGTAATTCAATCAGTTCATTTACTTTCCATAATCGGTCTTAATTTAGCAGTAATCGGTATTAATCAGTGATCAGTAACGAGGGTTAGTACAGTCTCCCCTCCTTATAAAGAGTTTAGTCCTCTAAACTCGAGTTACCTTCATTCTGGAAGAAAACAGGGTTCAGCGGGAACAAGTCAGGATATCTCTTAGCCATGTCATCTTCCCTTTCCCAAGTAGCATACACGCCACCATGGTTTTGCCAATCAACTTTCACTAACGGGATCTCTTTGTTCCTCAATTTCTTAATCCATCTGTTTACAATCTGTATAGGCCGTTCCTCGTAAGTGTAGTCATCACTCAACACTACCCGAGTAGGCTCAATCACATGGAAAAGATCCCGGAGATAATCTCTCAACATAGAGATGTGGAAGATGTTGTGCATATGCTCCATTTCAGGAGGAAGCGCAACTTGATACGCCACCGGATTAATTTTCTCAATAACCTCATACGGTCCGATATACCTTGGCGCTAACTTGCCTTTGACCCAAAACGAGTCTGGCCTTTCATTGGTGTCACTTTCACAAAAACGTGATCACCCACTTCATACTCTCTATCTCGTCTTCTGATATCTGCATAACTTTTCTGTTTGCTCTGTGCAGTTTTCAGCCTCTGCTGTATCAATTTCACTTTCTCAGTCATTTCATAAACAATCTCAGGCCCAAACAAAGGCCCATCTCCAACTTCTGCCCAGCAAATCGGAGATCTACATTTTCTGCCATACAATGCCTCGAAAGGCGCCATACCAATACTTGAATGGTAACTGTTGTTATAGGCGAATTCAGCCAATGGCAAATGGTTTTCCCAATTTCCCTGAAAATCAAGGACACACATTCTCAATAAATCCTCCAGAGTCTGGATGGTCCTTTCTGACTGTCCATCTGTCTGAGGATGATAGGCACTACTTAGTCTCAGTTCAGTACCCAATGTAGTCTGTAAGCTTTGCCAGAATCTCGATGTAAACTTCGAATCCCTGTCAGAAACAATAGACACAGGCACTCCATGCAGTCTAACAATTTCATCGATATAGAGTATAGCCAATTTGTCCGCATTATAAATTGTCTTGACAGGCAAGAAGTGAGCAGATTTGGTCAGTCTATCAACAATAACCCAAATTGAATCCATACCTTTTCTAGAGCGAGGCAATCCGACGATAAAATCCGTCGTGATATGCTCCCATTTCCACTCCGGTATGGGTAAGGGTTGTAGTAAGCCTGCGGGTCGCTGATGTTCCGCTTTGACTTGTTGGCAATGAAGACATTTTGACACAAAGTCGGCAATTTCTTTCTTCATTCCCGGCCACCAGAAATTTAGTTTCAAATCTTGATACATTTTCGTATTCCCTGGATGGATGGAAAATTTTGAGTTGTGGCCCTCTTGCAGAACTCTTCTTTTTAGTTCAGTGTCATTCGATACACATAGTCTTTCTTGAAATTTCAGTACATTGTTTTCAAATTTGAACCCCGGTCTCGGTTTAGTTTTCCTTTCTTCGATGATCTTCTTCAAGAAGTCATCCTGTTACTGTTTCTCTTTAATTTCTTCAATCAGTGCCGGTTGTGCAGAAATAGCAGCTACTGTCCCACCTTGTTCTTTCAAAACAACTTCAATTCCAGATTTTTCAAGGTCACAAAGCAACTCTTTCTGTCCAGTGAGCAAACAAGCTAAATTTGCAATCGAATTTCGGCTCAGTGCATCGGCAACGGTGTTGGCTTTTCCCGGATGGTACAAAACCTGTAGGTCATAATCTTTGATCAATTCTAGCCATCTCCGCTGTCTCATGTTCAGTTCTTTCTGGGTGAAGAAATACTTCAGACTGTTGTGGTCGGTATATACTTCACATGTTGCCCCATGCAGGTAGTGACGCCAGATTTTCAACGCGAATACCACTGCAGCAAGTTCCAGATCATGGGTCGGGTAGTTCTTTTCATGTGGTCTCAGTTGTCGGGAAGCATAGGCAATTACTCTCCCATTCTGCATTAAAACACATCCCAAACCCTTATGAGAAGCATCACTAAATACAATATAACCATCCGTACCTAAAGGTAAGGTAAGAACCGGTGCAGTCACTAGTCGAGTTTTCAACTCTTGAAATGCTGATTCCCTCTGGTCAGTCCAGTCAAATGATGTCCCCTTCTGTGTCAGTTGAGTCAATGGTAAGGCAATTTTGGAGAAATCTTTGACAAATCTTCTGTAATATCCAGCCAATCCCAAAAAGCTTCCAACTTCTGTCAGATTTATTGGTCTAGGCCAGTTCACTACAGCTTCAATTTTCTACGGATCAACAGAAATTCCATCTTTGCTAACAATATGCCCCAAAAACATAACATGATCAAGCCAAAACTCACATTTAGACAGTTTAGCATACAATTTCTGTTCTCTTAGAGTTTGCAGGGCAAGTCTCAAATGATGTTCATGTTCTTCTATACTTTTGGAGTAAATCAGTATGTCATCAATGAATACCACAATAAAGCCACCAAGGTACGGTTTAAAGATTCTATTCATGAGGTCCATAAATGCTGCAGGTGCATTGGTAACTCCAAAAGGCATAACTAAAAATTCGTAATGTCCATACCTCGTTCTAAAAGCAATTTTATCAATGTCTCCTGGTTTAACTTTCAGTTGGTGATATCCAGATCTGAGATCAATCTTGGAAAACACTTGAGCACCCTGTAACTGATCAAATAAGTCATCAATACGTGGTAATGGATATTTGTTTTTCACAGTTACCTTGTTCAGTTCATGGTAGTCAATGCACAGTCTTAGTGAGCCGTCTTTCTTCTTCACAAACAAAATCAGTGCGCCCCACGGTGAAGTACTGGGCCTGATAAACTTCTTGTCTAGCAGTTCTTGCAACTACACTTTCAATTCTTTCAATTCAGTTGGAGCCATTCTGTAAGGAGCTTTCGATACAGGCTGTGTTCCCGGAATCACATCAACGGTGAATTCAATCTCCCTGTCAATCAAATCCCCTGGCAGATCATCTGAAAAAACATCTGGGAATTCTCTGACTATAGGAATACAGTTCACATCAGTTTTAATATTATGACCAGTAGATACAGTCAGTACAGAACACAGATATCCTTTACACCCCTTCCTAATCAATTTGACGGCTTTCACAAATGAAATCAAGTACGGAGGAGGTACTACTCCAACCCCATTAAATACAAATTCGGGTAAACCAGGTGGATGGAAAACAACTTGTTTTGTCACATAGTCAATGGTGGCATGATATTTTTGTAACCAGTCCATCCCCAATATTACATCAAAATGATCAATGTTCAATGGCAGTAAATCAATAAACAGATGCATATCTCCAACAATGATTTCACATGCAGGGTACATATAAGCACATGTCATGGATCCCCCTACGGGCGATGATACGGCTAACAGATAATTCATGGGTTCTAAGGGTCTATTCAATTTCCGTGAAAAAGCATGCGATATATATGAGTGTGTAGACCCCGAATCAATCAGTACATATGCATTTTGAGCACAAATAGAGAGGATATCTGACACAACGGTTTCAGTATTTTGCACGTCTCCCGGTACTAGGGCGAACACTCGGCCTTGCCTCATAGGCTCTTTCCCGGTAGCTTTGGGGTTAGGCTTTGGTGATACAGTCGATGCTGCGGCGCTGCCTACAGCTTTACTATTGCCCGGAGCAGTGGAAGGGCAATCTTTCACCATGTAGCCCACCTTGCCACACCTGTAACAAGCACAAGAGATTTTATAACAAACTCCCTTATGGTTTTTCCCGCATTCGGAACAGGGTGGTATGGAACCACTCCCTTGGCTGGGGCTAGTTGTTGACCCCGTATTCTGTTTTTTGTTCAATTGATTATGCTTGCCTTTCTTGAATTTGAAATTCTGTCTTTTACCACGCCATTCAGACGCCGGTGTTTCAGATCGTTTCACAGCTTCATGTTCGGACTCGGCCATCAATGCTCGGTCAACACACCCACATAGGTCGATAGCTTTAAAACACTTATTCTGTCCAGTATTGCAACATTCAGGCCTCCTTCAAACCTTCTGGCCTTCTTGTAATCAGTATCCACCATATGTGGCGCATATCTAGCAAGTCCGGTAAACTTTGTTTCGTATTCGGCAACGGACATCGTGCCTTGTTTCAGTTGCTCAAATTCAGTCACCTTTCTATCCCTGACGCATTGAGGGAAGTACTTTTCAAAGAAGGCCACTTTGAATTGAGCCCAAGTCATAGCAATGTTGTCATCACAGGTAAGCATCCACCACCTTCTAGCCTCCTCCTGCAAAGTGAAGGTGGCCAACAGTACTTTATGTGCCTCAGAACATGAAAAAACCTCAAACAATTTTTCAGTCTCAAGAACCCAAGCTTCAGCCTTTAACGGTTCAAGGCCTCCCTGAAAGGATGGCGGTTTCAGTTTGCTGAACTTCTGGGTAAGAGCAATTATATCCCCATCATTCGCATTCACATTCGGTTCCGGCTGTACCGGAGGAGGAGATGGGGGCTGTTGGTTCAGTTGTTGCTCAAGTCTGGCAATTATCAGTTCCATCATCCTTTCCATTCTTGTCATTCTTGCTTCGGTGGATGAGGACTCAGATTCATTTGCATTATCCATTTCACTATAAGCAGTTATAACAATTATAAACATAAACAGTTGCATACTTAAACAGTTTAACATATTAGCATATATCCAGTCATGCCATAACCACACACTTTTCATGCTTATGTAATGCCCTAATTGCTTTTCTAGGACACCCTATAGCTCATTTGGACACGTGTGTGCGGTATAACTCGTGGTTAAGTATCGCTCTGATACCACTCTGTCACGACCCAAACCCGTCCCTATGGGTTTAGCACCGTAACCGGCCAGTAATCCTAGATTACCGAAGGCCTGTTTAGCAGTAACACAATAATACAGAGTACAGGGGCTTGGCGGAAGCCAATACAGTAAATAATACCATGTCCAATGAGTTGTGACAGTCTGTATGCCAAAAAGATTTTTCATACATTCACATATATATACGGTACAGAACAGTATGCAAAACATTTACAAACATTCGGAACAGGGATCAAGTCTCTATTAACCAGTACAGTGCAGTCTATACAGTAAACAAAACAGTACGGGAGGGGGAACACTAAACACCCCTAGCCTTGGCTTGGTAGGCTCGGAACCTCGTAGTGAGGCACATAGGTTAGCTTGACAAAACTGGAAATGCCCCGACGCTTTAGCATTGGTCCGGTGTCTGTACACCTACATATATATATGAGCAGTGAGCTAAAGCCCAGTGAATAACATAATGCGTAAAGGGTTTAGAATGAATGTCCTTACAGTAATGAAAACGGTTCATTTCAATCAGTATATCAGTTGTTCAGTACAGTAAACAGTCATATGTGGTACATCCATTAGCATAACAGTAAACAGTAGGTCTTACAAGACCGAACAGTAATGATGGCCATCAATCAGTAAACAGTAGTGGTTCCACGAGGGAACCGACAGAGATCTCTGTAACAGTAACAGTAAACAGTAGGTGCTAAGGATGCCACAGTACAGTTCAGAAATAAAGAATATACATTCATGCAGTAATCAATATCAGTTCAGTAAGCAGTTCAGTTCAGTATTCGAAAGATAATCATTTTGAACATATCTTTACACAATTGTTACTCACAGAGTTCTGGGCTACAGTGGACTAGAGCGTCTCCTCGGAATGCCAACCCTATACAGTTAACAGATTGAACACACACTAAGTTTCACAGTTGGGTAAGATGATAACTTAATCCCTAAATTTGCCTCGGTGTTTTCTATATCTTTATCCTCTTTAAGATGCCTTAAATATGCCCTAGGAATGCCTAGGATGGAAAGAGGATGCAAAGATGTACTTAGAAACATTTTACAAAATTTTCAGAAAATAGGAGTCTCGCTCGAGCGTGGCTTTCTACGCTCGAGCGGATATGCAGACAAAGGAGCTCCGCTCGAGCGTGAATTACGTCGCTCGAGCGGACTATGTGCTACAGTAAAAATGCTGGATGCTCCAAATTTGCGCTCGATGGACGCTCGACCCTCGCTCGAGCGTAAGACACAAGTCCTCGCTCGAGCGTGAGTTTCCTCGCTCGAGCAGACTGCGAACTCATGCAAAGTACTGGATGCTCGCATTTCACGCTCGAGCGTCACTTTTCTCGCTCGAGCGGAAGGCAGGATCACAGAGTGTACGCTCGAGCGTGGACTTCCTCGCTCGAGCGTAGGCCCAAAATCTGGAAATTCCAGATTTAAGTCCCAAGCTCAAAATCAAGTTTAAATGCAAAATTTTCGATCCTCTTGGGCTGAAAACCTGGAAAACATTTGTAAACACTTAAAACAACATGATTCAAAGCTCAATTTGGGAAATCAAAGCCCAAGGGTGTTTAATTCAAACTCAATTTCAAACCAATTTTCATGAATATGAAGAACATGCAACATGCATGGATTAAACTCAATTCAAAACTTCAATCTCATGCTCTAGTGAGCCAAAACTTTCAAAAACAAGTTGAAAACATGGTTCTTAACATTGACATGGACATACATGTAAAAATCTTAGAAGAACAACCTCAATAATGTGAGATGTGTACATGCATGCAACAATTTTGCTCTAAAACAACACTTTTGAACCAATTCATGCCTTAACTCTTTAAACTACCAAGATCCATGCTAGAAGGAACTTAAACACAACAATGAGAAGGTGAATGGTCTACCTTAAGTCTTGAATTTAAGGTGTAGGAGCTCAATTAAGCAAGAACTCTTCCAATCTTCTAAATTCCAAGCAATATCACAAGATGAACTCAATCCTCTCAATGCCTCTCTCTCTAGCCGGCTATACACCCAAGAACAATGGCTGAACAAATGTTTGTGGTGTGTGACTAAGGCTTAGGCAAAATGTGATGTAGTGGCCCACTCCATGGCAAAGTTGTAATTAAGTCAAACTATGTACTTAGCTTATTTTAATCTAGTTTAATCATACCAAATCGAGTTTCAGATAAATATGCCATAAAATCTCATAAATTATGGTGATCACTAAACACTAGTCGGTTTCGAATTCGGCCGCCGATAAGGCCTTCAATTAACAGTTTAAACGTAAAAATACAAACAGATAATCAAATAGTCAAACAGATAGAATGCAAAATAACACATATATACTTAGTCAATGCAGTTCCAGTTTCCAGTCAGTCAGTCAGTTCAGTAATTCAATCAGTTCATTTACTTTCCATAATCGGTCTTAATTTAGCATTAATCGGTATTAATCAGTGATCAGTAACGAGGGTTATTACAAGAGGCCTCCAACAAAGTAATTTTGGATGGAATAAAGAAGAGGCTGCAGGTAGCAAAAGGAAAGTGGGTAGACGAATTGCCCAACGTGCTTTGGGCATATCGGACTACGCCGAGAAGATCAACAGGAGAATCCCCCTTTGCCATGGCTTATGGCACAGAAGCAGTAATTCCACTGGAAGTCGGCATCCCAGGGATCCGAACCCAGGGAGTTGAGAATGGGATTAACGATATACTTCTAGCTCGAGATCTGGATCTTTTGGAAGAACGAAGAGAGAAGGCTGCAATTCAGCTTGCAGTATACCAACAACAGCTTGCCAGAGCTTATAACACGAAGGTCAATCCAAGAGATTTTCAAGTCGGTGACTTAGTCCTGAGAAAAGTCGTCGGCAACAAAAAGGATCCCAGAGAGGGCAAGCTTGGCCCAAACTGGGAAGGACCCTACAGAATTACTTCGGTATTAGGCAATGGAGCTTACCGACTTGAAGATAATGAGGGCAAAGCATTGCCAAGACCTTGGAACACTTGTAATTTGAAATTTTTCTATCATTAGATGTTCATTACTTTTTGGCCGATGTCATCAATAAAATATTTTCAGATTTCTTCAAACACATATGATTGTTAAAGATACATAATGTTGTTTCTGAGAGACATGAATAATGAGAACCCAAGTAGAACTCAGGTTCACATTGGGGGTAGAGAAGAGACAAAGACGCTTAACACTTGTTGAAATTTGTAGCAATTTACAAGTTGAAGTTAAGTTGAGATGGTTCCTTATCTTCACTTGTTAAAATTTGTAGCAATTTACAAGTTGAAGTTAAGCCGAGATTACTGTTTCTTAACACTTGTTGAAATTTGTAGCAATTTACAAGACAAATGTTAAGCCGACATATGATCATCTGTTGAAATTTGCAGCAATTTACAGGTTGAGGTAAAAGCTAAGTATTTTTGTTTAAACACTTGTTGAAATTTGCAGTAATTTACAGGTTGAGGTAAAAATTAAGTATTTTGTTTAAACATTTGTTGAAATTTGTAGCAATTTACAAGTAGATCATTATTTAGCACTTGTTATAACTTGAGAAAAGTTCACTGAATATGTTAATCCTTGTTGAAATTTGTAGCAATTTACAAGTGGGCTAGACTGAGATCACTGTTTAAACACTTGTTGAAATTTATGAAAAGTTTGCAGGTCAGTGTCTTGCCGAAGAAAAGTTTGTAGTTATTATACCCGAGGTATATAACCCCGAGAAGATTGCACAAAGAAGGAAGAAGTATAAAGAGTATGTGCAAAATATTCTAAGTATAGAGTCATACAGAAACAATCAGAAAAAGTACAAAGGAACAAGCGTTTAAAAGAAAGTTGTATTGAGCATTCAACAGAGAACAGAGGCACATCGGCCATATAAAGAGCTTGCAGTGTTTTAAGAACCAGAAGTACAAAGAAACTTATATTGTCCAAAGAAGACAAAAAGAGTACAGAAGACATCAAAAGTTATGATTCCTCAGCTTCAGGAGGGATTTGGGTCTGGACCTCGGCTGATTCTTGAGGAACTACTTCGGCAGCCTTTTCTGCAGCCAGCTCGGTGTCAATCTCGGCAAGTGTTTGGTCAAGACTTTTATCAGTTGGAAGAACGTCAGATGATGCTTGTTCAGGAGTAGCCTCCTTCGTAACCTCCTCATCTTCTTCCTCATGAGTCAAGTCTAGGACTTGATTATCCTGAGGAGAGGACTTGGTCTCAGTGGCATCTTTGGGCTTCCTTACTAGAGCATCATCATCATCCTTATCCTCATCCTCGGGTTCAGACTCCGATTCGTCTTCGGCTTGAGTTGGAAGAGGAGGTGGAGGAAATGGAAGAGGGATAGCATCAGCATTGCGGAATGAAGAATCAGCAGGAAGATCAAGTCTTTTTATCAGGGACATCCAGCCAAGGGAGAAGCCCCTATTGCATGCCTGCCTGACTTGAAGCTTGTAGTCCTCAGTAACGTTGGCCACGCCCTGGGCATAAGCCTTTTCATCAGTTTCTTTGATTTTAGCTTCTTTAGTTGCCAAGGCTTGCTGAAGCTCCTTCTCGGCCTGGGCCGCTTTTTCTTCAGCTTCCTTTTTCTACGCTTCAGCGACCTTCTTTATAGCTTCAGCAGCATCAGCCTTTTCTTCGGCCAAGGTTTGGGCTTTAGTAGCAGCCTCGACTTGATCTTCCAACTTCTTCATTTTTGCTTGAAGACCCTTGTTGATCTTCTGGAGGGCAGAATACTCCTTCTTCAAGTCGGCCAATTTCTCCCTAGTCTCAAAAGATTGCATGGAAAAGGAATGGGCATGCTGAACAGCCTGAAAAAACACAAAGCGAAAAGTTATTACAAAGTTTTACAAGTATGAAAAGATGAGGAAAAGACAGGTTACCAAGTGAGGACACTTACTTGAACACAGCGTTGAAGCATGAAAGCATAATTTTCGTACTCACTCATTTCAGCATTCTTTTCCAGATCACTTGAGAGAAGAAGAGCTGTACTGAGTGCAACGCCGACATTTATGTCGTCGGCGCTATCAGTAGCCATGACCGGCTTATTCTCCAAAGTAATTTCGGGCGTCCAAGGGTCGTTTGGTACTTTGGACTTTGAAGTCGTTGTAGAGGAGGACCTCGGCCTCTTTGACTTTGAGGACTCTGATGACTGGGTCTCTGCGTGCCTCTTCCCAGCAGAGGGTTGGGACTTGCTACTTTCAGTCAACTTGGAGATAGACAGGGCATCCTCGGCCTCAACCTCAGTAGCCTTGACCTTAGGCTGGGCCTTTTTGGTTCTTTTTGGCTTTGGTGGAGGCATAGATTGCGTCGGAACAGCATCGACGTCGGTTGGGAGGTCGGCTAGGAGATCTTGGGCGACAGGCTTTGGGCGAACCATTTCGGCAGTTTTGACAAGTCTGCGCCGGCGTTTTCATTCAGGTATGGAGATCAAGTAGGGAGCTGAAGTTGATGGTTGATCGGCTGGATCCGATGTTGATCCTTGATCTGTTCGGGATATAGAAGCGGATAGAGTTGTGGCAGAAGGTGGAGACAGGCTTTTCTTCTTTCTTCTGGGGACATCGGGCAAAACTGATTTGTATGTAGGGATAAAGTTGAGAAGAAGTGGGGCTTTTCTTTGATGAACTGGCAAGTCCAGGAGCTTTTTTAGATCCTTGCTGGGAACGTAAGATTGACGAAAATTTTTCGGTGGCTTGTGAACGTCTGCAAGAAGAAAACAGACATTAGAAACAAACAAAATATTGAAACACTTGAAAAGAAACAACTAAGTATTAAACACTGGGTTTTTACCCTTGCCCTCTTTAACTGTTCAAGGAAGAGGGTAAAGATGGGCATCCTCGTCTGGGGCAAACTCCCAATTTCCAGAGGTAATGAAGTAGTCATCTCCAGCTCCCTTGTTGGAGTCTGGAAGGTCGGCTACGATTTTGAATTCGGTGGACCTCAGCTTGAGGTAATAGACGAAGCCTTTTTCCCTTTGGTTAAGGGCACACATGGTATAACAATATTGGATATCGACAAGGGTGATCCTAACGTTCTCCTGCCTAGCTAAGGCTATGATACCGTTAATCACCCGATATGAGTTGATGGCAAGCTGCATAGGGTTCAACTTGTAGTAGTGGAGAACTTCACGAAATAGGGGATCGAGTGGAAACCTGAGTCCACATTCGGTAAAAGCAACAATGGGAAAGGGCATTGTATCATCTGTGGGCATGATAGAGTCGTCATCCCCAACCAGCCTCAGTTGGACGTCGGCAGGAATGACGAACTCTTCCCTAAAGTATTGAAGTTTGGTTGGGGTATCTGCCCTATGTCTCCACATCCCCATGATATCGGTGTAAAGGTATTCTACTTCAGAAAGAGGATGTTCTTTAAGGGTTTCCTGGGATCTCGGCTTCAACCTAGGTAAATATTGGTAAGGCTTGTTTCAGTTTTTTCCTAAGGAATGGTAGGTTCTACAAACAAATCCCAAACCTAAATCTATGAAAGCAAAGATTGGAGGATCGAATCTAGAAAAAACACAGAAAACAAGAAACAAGTGCAAATTTTCAGAATCGAGAACGAAGGTAGGCTATCAAGAGCATAAAAAATACGAGAAGTAAAGGGCCAAGAACAGGGGCAAAAGTGCAAGAAGTGGTGAACAATGCGTATTATTCAAAACATGGGCAAGAGCAAAATCATGAGTAAAATATATCTAAATGTATGATTCACAGGTTGGAAGTTCCAATAAAGCAGTAAAGGCAGCAAGTAATGAAGAACATTAACAGAATTAAAGACAAAAGGAACAAAGGCTTACCAGATAGAATGGAGCCGGCGTGAAGATCGCCGGAGTCAGACGACGGTTGCAGACACAACAGAGTGGCGAAAGCTTCACTAGAATGGAAGAATAAAACCAATTGCAGAACTTGGAGATTGAGTAATGGCAGATTCGAAGAGAAAGAGCTTTAGAGAGAGAAAAAGCAAGTAAACGAATGAAAAAGTGAAGAGACAAAGGAGAGAGGCAAAAGTTTTTGTCAAAAACTTGAAACGGCAGCAAAAATAGGGCATTTATTGCGCCTGGAGTAGAGCAGACGAATGAAAGACAGTTTTTCAGGCGCGTCACAGGCACGAGCGAATGTGTAACAACCCTCGTACTGATTACCGTTAAACCACTGAAATACATACTGATTACTGCTAAACTGAACGGATAATGACTGATAATCGAATTAACTGAAGTACTGAATGGACTGATTGAAATCGAAACTGAAATTGAATAAGTTTATCTATTGAATTGCATATTGCATCTGTTTGATTGAATGACTATCTGTTTAAATTTATGTGTTTAAATTGCTAATTGAAGGCCTTATCGGCGGCCGAATTAGGAACCGTTTAGAGTTTTGAGATCAGTAGAATATTCGTGATTTAATGGTATATTTATCTGAAAATTGTTTAGGAATGATTAAATTAGATTAAATAGAGCCAATTAAAGAGTTTGACGTAATTACCACTTTGCCATTGAGTGGGGCCTTGTTTATTCACATTGTTGAACTTCATCACACTTCAATTAAAACATTCCTCAGCCATTCTCCTTGTCTTAGCCGAAATTAGAGAGAGAGGAGAGGGAGAGAAGTGATTTCCTTCTTGCATTGCTTAACCTTGCTTAAAAACTTGAAGATTGGTGACATAGATTACTAAATTGAGCTTTCAAGACTTGTAATTGACACTCTAGGTAAGGAAATCATCATCTTCTTGTTGTTTTTAAGTTCCATCTTGCATGTATCATGATTATAGGGAGGTAAGTCATGAATTTGCTCATAAATAGTGAATTGAAGCTCAAATGTTACATGCATGCTTGAATTGATGCATTTTGAAGTTGAATTCATGATAAATTGTGCATGCAAGTCCATGATTTTATATTAGTCCATGCTTTCAAGTTGTTTTCAAAGATTAGAGCTCATTAGAGCAAGATTTGAAGCTTGGTTTTGGTTTAAAGTTCATGCATTGCATGTGTGCAAATTGTTCTTGAAATGGATTTGAAAAATGGCTTTAATTGACCAACTCTTGGCCCTTGCATGTGTAAATTGGCTTTTGAAACTTGTTATACATTGAATGTAGTTGTATTTTCCAGAATTTGGGCCTAAGAGGTCGAGACTTGGGTTGAGAATGCTTGGTTTGAGCTTGGGAGGCAAATCTGGAAATTCCAGATTTGACTTCTTCGCTCGAGCGAAGGATTCCTCGCTCGAGCGAGCACCTTTATACAGGGATCCGCTCGAGCGAGCATCGAGCGTGGTATCGCGCGTAAAAATCGAGCATCCAGTACTTTTACTGTTTCATCAGACCGCTCGAGCGAAGGATTGGTCGCTCGAGCGAAGCCTTTGATTTTGCAACCTCGCTCGAGCGAAGGAAGGCTCGCTCGAGCGAGACCCCTGTTTTCAGCAACTTTTGAAAAATGCCTTCCAACTGTATTTTTGCATCCTCATCTCATTCTAGGCATTCTTAGGCCTAGTTTAAGGCATCTTAATGAGGATTTAGACATAGAACCACACCGAGGAAAATTTAGGAATTTAATTATCATACTTCCCGACCGTGAAACTTAGTGTGTGTTCTATTTGTTAACTGTTTAGGGTTGGCTCTCGGGGACGCGCTCTAGCTGCTATTAGCCCAATCTCTGTGAGTAACAATTGTGTAAAGATATGTTCAAAATGATTATCTTTCGACTACTGAACTGAACTGTTTACTGAATTGAAATTGATTACTGAATGAATGTATGTCCTTTATTTCTGAACTATACTGTGGCATCCTTAGCACCTACTGTTTACTGTTACTGTTACAGAGATCTCTGTCGGTTCCCCTGTGGAACCATACTGTCTACTGAATGACTGGCCATCATTACTGTTCGGTCTTTAAGACCTACTGTTTACTACTATGCTCATGGATGTACCACATATGATTATGACTGATTGACTGAAATGTTGAAAGACTGAAATAATGTTTAATGAACTGTTTTCATTATTGTAAGGACATTCATTCATAACCTCTTTACGCTTTATGTTATTCACTGGGCTTTAGCTCACTGTTTATATATATATGTAGGTTCTCAGCAGCCAGACCAGAGCTAGGAGCGTGGGTTGGTCCCCAGTTTTGTCAAGCCAGCCTATGTGCCTCACTGCGAGGTCCCGAGTTGCCATGCTATGGCTTGGGGTGTTTTTGTGTCCCCATCGGTCTCCTTACTGTTTTGTATTACTGTATAGACTGTCTACTGTTTCACTGTACTGTTATCGAGGGATTTGATCCCCGTACTGACTGACTGTATATGATTGTATAGATTGTACTGTGTTGAACCGTATGAATGCATAAAAATGTTTTTGGCATACAGATTTTCACAGCTCAATGGACACTAGTTATTTACTGTATTGGCTTCCGCCAGGCCCTATACTCTGTTTAACTGTATTACTGTTCAGCAGGCCTTTGGTAATCTCGGATTACTGGCCAGTTACGGTGCTAAACCCATAGGGCCGGGTTTGGGTCGTGACAGAATGGTATCAGAGCGATGCTTAACCACGAGTTATACCGCACACACGTGTCCAAATGAGCTATAGGGTGTCCTAGAAAAGCAATTTAGGCATCTCATGAATTTGAAAAGTGTGTGCTTATGACTGACTGATTATTTGTTAAATTGTTAAACCGCTTATAATGATAACTGTTATACCTGCTTATGATTGAAACTGTTATAACTGTTTTTAGAAGAATGGATAATGCAAATGCTGCTAATGAACCTGAATCATCTGAGGCCAGAATGGCCAGACTGGAACGAATGTTGGAACGAATAACTGAAAGGCTCGACCAACAACAGAACCAACAGCCCCCACCTCCTCCTCCGGTACAGCCGGACCAAAATGTGAATGTGCAAAATGTGAATGCTAATGAGGGGGATATTATTGCTCTTACCCAGAAGTTCAGCAAACTGAAACCGCCGTCCTTTCAGGGAGGCTTGGAACCGTTGAAAGCTGAAGCTTGGGTACTCGAGACTGAAAAGCTATTTGAAGTGTTTCCGTGCTCGGAAGCAAATAAAGTGTTGTTAGCTACCTTCACCTTGCAAGAAGAGGCAAGAAGGTGGTGGATGCTTACTCGTGATGATAATACAGTTATGACTTGGGCTCAGTTTAAAGTAGCCTTCTTTGAAAAGTACTTCCCTCAGTGTGTTAGGGACAGAAGGTCACGGAATTTGAACAGTTAAAACAGGGCACAATGTCAGTTGCTGAATATGAAACAAAGTTTACCGGACTTGCTCGATATGCACCACATATGGTGGATACTGAATACAAGAAGGCCAGGAGATTTGAAGGCGGCCTAAATGTTGCTATCCTTGACCGAGTTAACATGTTGAAATTGCTAACTTATGTGGGTGTTCTTGACAGGGCCTTGATGGCCGAATCAAATATTGAAGCACTGAAAACTGAAACACCAACAGTTGAATGGCGTGGTAAAAGGCATGGGTTAGTTTAAGAAAGGCAAGCATAACCCTGCAAACAAGAAACAGAATACGGGGTCAACAACTAGCCCCAGCCAAGGGAGTGGATTCATTCCACCCTGCTCTACATGTGGCAACAAGCACAAGGGGTTTGTCACAACATAACGGGAGCCTGTTTCAGATGTGGCAAGGTGGGCCACAGAATTAAAGACTGCCCTTCTGCTCCACCAGTTAGTAGTAAAGCTGCACCGAGCGCAGCAGCATCAAATGTAGCACCAAAGCCTAACCCCAAAGCTACCGGGAAAGAGCCTATGAGGCAGGGCCGAGTGTTTGCCCTAGTACCGGGAGACGTGCAAATACTGAGACTGTTGTGTCAGGTATCCTCTCTATCTGTGCTCAAAATGCATATGTATTGATTGATTCGGGGTCTACACATTCTTATGTGTCGCATGCTTTTCACGAAAATTGAATAGACCCTTAGAACCTATGAATTACTTGTTAGCTGTATCATCACCTGTTGGGGGATCCATGACATGTGCATATATGTATCCTGCTTGTGAGATTATTGTTGGGGATATGCATCTGTTTATTGATTTACTGCCATTGAACATTGATCATTTTGATGTAATATTGGGGATGGATTGGTTACAAAAATATCATGCTACTATCGATTGTGTGACCAAGCAAGTTGTTTTCCGTCCACCGGGTTTACCTGAATTTGTATTTGATGGGGTTGGAGTAGTGCCTCCTCCATATCTGATTTCTTCTGTGAAAGCTGTCAAACTGATTAGGAAGGGGTGTAAAGGATATCTGTGTTCTGTACTGACTGTATCTGCTAATAATGATGTTAAACTGATGTGAATTGCATTCCTATAGTTAGAGAATTCCCAGACGTATTTCCAGATGATCTACCAGGGGATTTGATTGACAGGGAGATTGAATTTACCGTTGATGTAGTTCCGGGTACACAACCAATATCTAAAGCTCCTTACAGAATGGCTCCAACTGAACTGAAGGAATTAAAGGTACAATTGCAGGAACTGTTAGACAAGAAGTTTATCAGACCCAGTACTTCACCGTGGGGTGCACCTGTTTTGTTTGTAAAGAAGAAAGATGGCTCACTGAGACTGTGCATTGACTACCGTGAATTGAACAAGGTAACTGTGAAAAATAAATACCCATTGCCACGTATTGATGATTTATTTGATCAGTTACAGGGTGCACAAGTGTTTTCCAAGATTGATCTCAGATCGGGTATCATCAAGTGAAAGTTAAACCAGAAGACATTGGTAAAACTGCTTTTAGAACGAGGTATGGCCATTATGAATTTTTAGTTATGCCATTCGGAGTCACGAATGCCCCTGCTGCATTTATGGACCTTATGAACAGAATTTTTAAACCATACCTTGATGATTTCATTGTAGTATTTATTGATGACATACTGATTTATTCTAAGACTGTTGAAGAACATGAACACCATCTAAGACTTGCCCTACAGACCTTAAGAGAACAGAAACTGTATGCTAAACTGTCTAAATGTGAATTTTGGCTTGATCATGTGATGTTTTTGGGGCATGTTGTTAGCAAAGATGGAATTTCTGTTGATCCGCAGAAAATTGAAGCTGTAGTGAACTGGCCTAGACCAACGAATGTAACCGAAGTCCGAAGCTTTTTGGGATTGGCTGGATATTACAGGAGATTTGTCAAAGATTTCTCCAAGATTGCCTTACCACTGACTCAGTTGACACAGAAGGGGATATCATTTGACTGGACTGACCAGAGGGAATCAGCGTTCCAAGAGTTGAAAACTCGACTTGTAACTGCACCGGTCCTTACTCTACCCTCAGGTACGGATGGTTACACTGTTTTTAGTGATGCTTCTCATAAGGTTTGGGATGTGTTTTAATGCAGAATGGGAGAGTTATTGCTTATGCTTCCCGACAGTTGAGACCGCATGAAAAGAATTACCCAACCCATGATCTGGAACTTGCTGCAGTGGTTTTTGCATTGAAAATTTGGCGTCACTATTTGTATGGGGCAACATGTGAAGTATATACCGACCACAAGAGTTTGAAATACTTCTTCACACAGAAAGAACTGAATATGAGACAGCGGAGATGGCTTGAACTGATCAAAGATTATGACCTACAGATTCTGTACCATCCGGAAAAGCCAATACCGTTGCCGATGCTTTGAGCCGAAAATCGATTGGGAACTTAGCCTGTTTGCTGACTGGACAGAAGGAGTTGCTTTGTGACCTTGAAAAGTCTGAGATTGAAATTGTTTTGAAAGAACAAGGTGGAACAATAGCTACCATTACTGCTCAACCAGCATTGATTGAAGAAGTTAAAGAGAAACAACAACTGGATGATTACTTGAAGAAAATCATCGAAGAGAGAGATTCAAAACCGAGACCGGGGTTCAAATTTGACAACAATGTACTGAAATTTCAAGAAAGACTGTGTGTACCGAATGACACTGAATTGAAAAGAAGAGTTCTGCAAGAAGGCCACAATTCGAAGTTTTCGATTCACCCGGGAATACGAAAATGTATCAAGACCTGAAACAGAATTTCTGGTGGCCAGGAATGAAGAAAGAGATCGCTGAATTTGTGTCCAAGTGTCTCCATTGCCAACAAGTTAAAGCGGAACATCAGCGACCTGCCGGATTACTGCAACCCTTACCCATACCAGAGTGGAAATGGGAGCATATCACGATGGATTTTATCGTTGGATTACCTCGCTCCAGAAAGGTATGGATTCAATTTGGGTTATTGTTGATAGACTGACTAAATCTGCACACTTCTTACCTGTCAAGACAATCTATAATGCGGATAAATTGGCTGTTATCTATATTGATGAAATTGTTAGATTGCATGGAGTGCCTGTGTCTATTGTTTCTGACAGGGATTCGAAGTTTACATCGAGGTTTTGGCAAAGCCTACAGACTGCATTGGGTACTGAATTGAGGCTGAGTAGTGCCTATCATCCTCAGACAGATGGACAGTCAGAAAGGACCATCCAGACTTTAGAGGATCTATTGAGAATGTGTGTCCTTGATTTCCAAGGAAACTGGGAAAGTCATTTGCCGTTGGCCGAATTCGCCTACAACAACAGCTACCATTCGAGTATTGGTATGGCGCCTTTCGAGGCATTGTATGGCAGAAAGTGTAGATCTCCAATTTGCTGGGCAGAAGTTGGAGATGGGCCTTTACTTGGGCCCGAGATTGTATATGAAACGACTGAAAAGATAAGACTGATACAACAAAGACTGAAAACTGCACAGAGTAGACAGAAGAGTTATGCAGATGTCAGAAGACGGGACAGAGAGTATGAAGTGGGTGATCACGTGTTTGTGAAAGTGACACCAATGAAAGGCCAGACTCGTTTTGGAGTCAAAGACAAGTTAGCGCCGCGGTATGTCGGACCGTATCAGATTATTGAGAAAATCAATCCGGTGGCGTATCAAGTTGCACTTCCTCCTGAAATGGAGCATATGCATAACGTCTTTCACATTTCTATGTTGAGAGATTACCTCCGGGATCCTTTCCATGTGATTGAGCCTACCCGTATCGTGTTGAGTGATGACTACACTTACGAGGAACGGCCTATACAGATTGTAAACCGACGGATCAAGAAACTGAGAAACAAAAGATCCCGTTAGTGAAAGTTGATGGCAGAACCATGGTGGTGTGTATGCCACTTGGGAAATGGAAGATGACATGGCTAGGCGATACCTGATTTGTTCCCGCTGAATCCTGTTTTCTTCCAGAATGAAGGTAACTCGAGTTTAGAGGACTAAACTCCTTATAAGGAGGGGAGACTGTAACAACCCTCGTACTGATTACCGTTAAACCACTGAAATACGTACTGATTACTGCTAAACTGAACGGATAATGACTGATAATCGAATTAACTGAAGTACTGAATGGACTGATTGAAATCGAAACTAAAATTGAATAAGTTTATCTATTGAATTGCATATTGCATCTGTGTGATTGATTGATTATCTGTTTAATTTATGTGTTTAAATTGCTAATTGAAGGCCTTATCGGCGGCCGAATTAGGAACCGTTTAGAGTTTTGAGATCAGTAGAATATTCGTGATTTAATGGTATATTTATCTGAAAATTATTTAGGAATGATTAAATTAGATTAAATAGAGCCAATTAAAGAGTTTGACGTAATTACCACTTTGCCATTGAGTGGGGCCTTGTTTATTCACATTGTTGAACTTCATCACACTTCAATTAAAACATTCCTCAGCCATTCTCCTTGTCTTAGCCGAAATTAGAGAGAGAGGAGAAGGAGAGAAGTGATTTCCTTCTTGCATTGCTTAACCTTGCTTAGAAACTTGAAGATTGGTGACATAGATTACTAAATTGAGCTTTCAAGACTTGTAATTGACACTCTAGGTAAGGAAATCATCATCTTCTTGTTGTTTTTAAGTTCCATCTTGCATGTATCATGATTATAGGGAGGTAAGTCATGAATTTGCTCATAAATAGTGAATTGAAGCTCAAATGTTACATGCATGCTTGAATTGATGCATTTTGAAGTTGAATTCATGATAAATTGTGCATGCAAGTCCATGATTTATATTAGTCCATGCTTTCAAGTTGTTTTCAAAGATTGGAGCTCATTAGAGCAAGATTTGAAGCTTGGTTTTGGTTTAAAGTTCATGCATTGCATGTGTGCAAATTGTTCTTGAAATGGATTTGAAAAATGGCTTTAATTGACCAACTCTTGGCCCTTGCATGTGTAAATTGGCTTTTGAAACTTGTTATACATTGAATGTAGTTGTATTTTCCAGAATTTGGGCCTAAGAGGTCGAGACTTGGGTTGAGAATGCTTGGTTTGAGCTTGGGAGGCAAATCTGGAAATTCCAGATTTGGCTTCTTCGCTCGAGCGAAGGATTCCTCGCTCGAGCGAGCACCTTTATACAGGGATCCGCTCGAGCGAGCATCGAGCGTGGTATCGCGCGTAAAAATCGAGCATCCAGTACTTTTACTGTTTCATCAGACCGCTCGAGTGAAGGATTGGTCGCTCGAGCGAAGCCTTTGATTTTGCAACCTCGCTCGAGCGAAGGAAGGCTCGCTCGAGCGAGACCCCTGTTTTCAGCAACTTTTGAAAAATGCCTTCCAACTGTATTTTTGCATCCTCATCTCATTCTAGGCATTCTTAGGCCTAGTTTAAGGCATCTTAATGAGGATTTAGACATAGAACCACACCGAGGAAAATTTAGGAATTTAATTATCATACTTCCCGACCGTGAAACTTAGTGTGTGTTCTATTTGTTAACTGTTTAGGGTTGGCTCTCGGGGACGCGCTCTAGCTGCTATTAGCCCAATCTCTGTGAGTAACAATTATGTAAAGATATGTTCAAAATGATTATCTTTCGACTACTGAACTGAACTGTTTACTGAATTGAAATTGATTACTGAATGAATGTATGTCCTTTATTTCTGAACTATACTGTGGCATCCTTAGCACCTACTGTTTACTGTTACTGTTACAGAGATCTCTGTCGGTTCCCCTGTGAAACCATACTGTCTACTGAATGACTGGCCATCATTACTGTTCGGTCTTTAAGACCTACTGTTTACTACTATGCTCATGGATGTACCACATATGATTATGACTGATTGACTGAAATGTTGAAAGACTGAAATACTGTTTAATGAACTGTTTTTATTATTGTAAGGACATTCATTCATAACCTCTTTACGCTTTATGTTATTCACTGGGCTTTAGCTCAATGTTTATATATATATGTAGGTTCTCAACAGCCAGACCAGAGCTAGGAGCGTGGGTTGGTCCCCAGTTTTGTCAAGCCAGCCTATGTGCCTCACTGCGAGGTCCCGAGTTGCCATGCTATGGCTTGGGGTGTTTTTGTGTCCCCATCGGTCTCCTTACTGTTTTGTATTACTGTATAGACTGTCTACTGTTTCACTGTACTGTTATCGAGGGATTTGATCCCCGTACTGACTGACTGTATATGATTGTATAGATTGTACTGTGTTGAACCGTATGAATGCATAAAAATGTTTTTGGCATACAGATTTTCACAGCTCAATGGACACTAGTTATTTACTGTATTGGCTTCCGCCAGGCCCTATACTCTGTTTAACTGTATTACTGTTCAGCAGGCCTTTGGTAATCTCGGATTACTGGCCAGTTACGGTGCTAAACCCATAGGGCCGGGTTTGGGTCGTGACAGAATGGGAATACAACGTTTACAGAAAACGGTTGAGAAGTGATGCATGACAGCTCATGCGCGTAGAAGACATGTCGACCTGAAATGAATGACCTCGGCTGAAAAATTCTTATGCCGACGTACTGAAAAGAGGATCAATATAGGTTCCATCACTTCAGAATGCCGAGATAATAGAACCTAGGGGGCAGTTGTGGGGATATATTTCTGAGTACCAACACGTGGCATGATGACGCCGACGTGTCAGCCGAGGTGATCTCGGAGTTGCCGAGGTTATCTCCGAAGATATCGGAATCCGAGATAAGTGGATAGGGACAAGAGTCCTAGATTGAGAGAAGACTTCAGTTTGGATTAAGATGAAACTCTTAGAGAGTTTATCCTAATCCCACTGGGAGTCCCAGATTAGCAGTAATCCTAAGTCCATTAGGGCCAGGCTCCTCTTGGGACTAGGATTGTATTGGCTATAAAAGAGAGGCACCCCCATGGGTCTAAGGTATGTTTTTGATACTCAAGCTTGTGAGTTGAATACTTGATTATCTTTGAGAGATATACTGACTTGATCGTCGGAGTGCCCCCGAGTGGAAGAACCACCGCTGGAGCCTTTTCTTTCTGTGCAGGACAGCAGGGTGCCATCTATTCTGCCTGTGTTCTACAGCTGAATCACTAAGGAGAGCAGTGTGATCAGAAAATCACTCACACACTCCTATAAATCATACCTAAAATAATTCTACGTTGAGCCCATAAATTATAGTGGGCTATGATAGGTACAACTGATAGGATGAAAAGGCTCAACTAAACACGAAGGGCACAAATGCCTATTTTGGGAGATTAATGATTTGTGCCTCGAATTTCCTTCCCCCGAATGCTCCTAATGCCCAAAACGACGTCGTTTTGGGCATTAGTTTTTTTTTTTTTCCTTCTTTTTCTTCTTCTTCTTCCATTTTCGGTCTGAACCAGAGAGGGAGAGGGAGAGAAAGAGAGAAAGAGAGAGAGAGAGAGCAGAGAGGTGGTTCGCCGGTCGTCTGCCCACGTCATCGTCGGCCCAGCCCCGATCGTCGCAGCACCACCGCCGTCGCCTCCGGCCCCGCATCCGCCTCCTCTCACTAGTATGGCCCCCTCCAGTCCACTCCTCCTCCTCCCTCCTCCCTCCTCCTCCTTCTTCTTCTTCCTTCTTCTGCTGGAAAAAAAAAAAAAAGGAATTCGGGGCATTCGGGGGAGCTCAAATTCGAGCTCCCAATCGGTTCTGTTTGGGAAGATGGTAAAAAGTGATTTTTTAGCTTTTAATCAAGTTTTTAGTTTTTTTAGACAAATGATTTGGGAAGTTGGTAAAAAGTTACTTTTGGTTTTTTTGATTAATATTTGTTTATGATGTCAGATCACAATAAAATGACCAAACTGTCCTTATTAATTTAAAATATTTACAATTTCACTCATGTAACATATTTTGACTCACGAGAGGTAAAATTCTAATTTCACTAGTAGCTAAAAGCCAACTTCCCAAATGAAAAAAAATACAAAAAAGCCAACTTTTGACTTTTGCCATAAACCAAAAAATGTGGCTAAAAGCCAACTTTCCAAAATAGCCCAAAGTGGCAATCGGCAGTGTGCAGAGGTCAGTAAGTACTGGAATAACGACTGACCAATTTTCAGTCAAATATGAAAAATGATTGAGATATTTAAAATAAGTGTTAAATTTTTATTTATTACATAACTAATGATTGAGGGTTTTATTTCTTTGCTATATTATTGTGAATAAATTTATGAGTCAAATATATAAATTTCTAACATTACTCAGTAAATATTTCACAAGAAATAACACTTAAATGGTGACCTCTGACTATATATAAGAAAAAATAAGTACACAAAACTTGGTACGAGTAATTATTTACACCAATATAAAACGCATATGACTAACTTGATCATTAGAGCGTTCTCCGATTAAAATCACCAACCAAACAGCTCTAACGAATTGTATTTTTGCAAGAGAAAGAGACTCATGCAAGATTATCTTTGGTGTGAGAAATTTTCCTACTGCACAATTTATAATGTATAGCATTAATGAAAAAGTTTTTATTGAAAAAAAAGGTTTAAATTAAAGGATTCGATTAGGGAAAAGTAGGTTGAAAAAAATGGTGGCGGCTTTCATAAACCATGATTAAGATTAAGACTGCAGGGGAATAAATCTTTCATAGTCTTCAAGTTTGCAATGCTTTGTGATGTAAGTATTACTATTAGCATAGACTAACAACAGTTTTATACATGGGACTGAATCTGATAACATGCTCTGCATGTACAACTAGAATAATATATTCTACTTACGTACAACCATGAATGCTTTGTGTTGACGTCACAAAGCCAAGCTATAATAGCTAGTCATGAAATACTCTTGTTTGGTAAACGGATTCGGGTCCTGCTGGGAGTCCGTCGGGGCTTATTTTGAGTTTTTTTTTTCCTCAATAATATGAATTATTTATATTATAAATTTCGTTGAACATATTATTTATGTAAAAAATTAGATTAATAAGGTATTTGTAATCTTATGGTCAGGGGCGGAGCCAAAGAAAGACTAGGGGTCACGTGCCTTCCTCAATTTTTAACTCTTTTTTTTTTTTTTTTTTTGTGGTCATATACAAAATGTATTTTTTTCTTAACATGTTCTTTGGCCAATGATTTATTGTATTGTTCACAATAAATAGTTATTTAATACTTTGGGGGTAGTGTGTTGTATTATTTATCAATAATGATTCATCCCCCCTTTTCCCCCCACCCCCTTTGACCCCCTCTCTCTCTCATTGGTCCCCTTTTCTTTTTCTTTTTCTTTTTTTTCCTGCTCCTCCAATCACTACCCGCCACGTCGCAAAGGGGGTGAGGGGGTGACCCCCAAAAGGGGGTCCCAAGCATTATTCATTATTTATATAGTAATTTAAACCAATAATGTAGTGGGAAATCTTATAGATTGAATATAATTAACTCATTATTTTTAGGTGGTTGATAAACTACTTAGTGTGATTTGTGATTTCTTATGCTTTGAGCATTATATAGGCAACGTCATATGATACTCTAAGCCTATTTTATAATTGAGAAAAGTTAGGGATCATGAAAATTTTTTCATGAAAATGATCATGAAAGATTTATGATCCTTGGATTACCTTGATTAGTGTGTGGTGCTTTATTCTAAGTGTAATCCAAGGGTCACAAAGCTTTCATGATTATTTTCATGAAAAGTTTTTCATGATACCTAGCATTGCTGTTTATAATTTCCATTCAAAACACATCATTTTTAAGTAATATCATCTCTTTAATACAAACTTCATCATCATCTTGCACCGAACTATTACACACTATTATAGAATTTTGATTTTTTCCTATTAATAATGATTTTTAATTTCTTATGCTTAAATTTAACACATAAAATTATTATTATCTTAATGTTGAGCATGATTTTTTTAAATAAAAAATTATAATTAATAAGCGTCTCCTCTAATTTAATTTTCTGGCTCCGTCACTACCTATGATAGTTTATAAGGCTGCAAATATCTAATTAATCTATGTAAAATATTAGATTAATAGGGTGCCCGTAATCATTTATAGGATTACAAATATCTGATTAACTTAATTTTTTTTTTCCCCATAAATGAGTCCAAATTTGTTCACACATTTCGAAAGTGTGAACAAAACATAACATTTGATTAGTCCAAAACAGTGAACTTTGTATTTAAAAGTTATATTGATTTTATTTAAAATTGTGGATTTCACTATTTATAGGCTAAGCAAAAGATATGAAAATTAGACTCCACTAAATATATATATATATAAAAATGGATAAAAAAAAAAATTTTTTTAGCATAGTCTATTTTTGAAACTCTTATCTATCCATATATATTATATATTTATTTTTGTGATTAATTTCTGTATTAATATACCTATTTTTTATTTTCTGCCCACATTGTATTTTTTAATTTTTAATTTTTTATATATAGAAAGAAAAGAGAGGAAGTCAAATCCTGAACAGGTCAAGGAAAGCACAAGTTAGGGCATGACTCATAAATTTGAACAAGACTGTACTTTAGGGCATATTATTCTCTTATATATCTATTTTAAAGTTGCTGTAAAGTAATAAGGACCAAGAATCCAATGTTTTGTTTTTCGGAAGTTTGTTAAAAGTTAATTTTTTGATTTTTTTATTTTACTTTATTTGAAAAAATATATAAAAAAAAAATTGAGAAGTATTGTGACTCAAAATATATTAAAAGTTAAAATTTAATTTTTAACCAAGTTCCTAAATTAGGCCAAACAATGTCTTTATGTGTTCATTTGAGAAGTGAGTTGATTTTTTGATTTTTTGACTATTTTAATCTAGAGCTAAAAAATCTCGTTTCGAAAGGATTTTTTGACTTTTTTGACTTTTTGTAAGAGAAATAATATAATGATTATGGATTGGATGTGATGTTTTGTCTTATCAAGTTAAAAAATCTATTTTGTTTTTTTGTGACTATTTTAGCGAAAAAAACCTCAACCTCTAACTTCCCAAACAGAGGCATATGAAGGGAAAATTTTCAATTCAGTAACATTTTTATAGAATAATTATATGTACATTGAAAAAGTATATAATTTTAATTATTAATATTTATTATTAATCCGTAATATATATTTTAAAGTTGGTGTAATATGGAGCAGGAATCCAAGGAATGAGAGAATATGTTCTTAGAATGTTTTAGTGGCGTCATTGAACAATGTCTTTATGTTAAAGGAAAAATTTACAATACAGTAACACTTTTATAAAATAATTACACATACATAAAAAATATATATATATATATATTTTAATTATTAACATTTATAATAATTATTTTTAAAAAATTACATTGAATTGTAATATCTTTTGTACTAAATTTTTAGTAATGTAGTGGATGATGGTCCTGTTTGGTGTAACTGTTAAAACAGATTATAGATTATAACTTAATAAATTATAAATTATGACTTTAATCAGAAGCTGTTAATCTGTTTGGTATAACTATAGAATTATAGATTTAAGTTGTTGAGTAGTGTGTTATTAAATAAGCTGTGAAGTAACTTTTTTAATTAACTTTTATTTTTTATTATTCATTATTTGTCTATATTTCTCATAAAAAACAATAATAATATTTTATAGTCCATTTGGGTTTTTTTCTATTTTTAAAAAAATAAAAAATAAAAAAATCTAAGAGTATAACCGCGAATTAACATGTCTACAGCAGAAGCTGATAATCAGAAGTAAGGGGTGAGCAACTTCTCAGAATCAGTTTTTTTTACTTAAAATAAGTTATTAGAATCAGAAGTTGTTTGAAATAAGTTTAATCAACAGTCCAAAATAACTTTTTAAAAGCCAGAAGCCATAAGTTGGCTCAAAAAAGTCCTACCAAACACCCCCCATGCCTGGTTTTGAAAACCAGACCGGACTAGCCGGTTCGATCGGTTGAACCGTCGACCGGTCGGGGTTCCGGTCCGAATGCACCCTCTGAACCGGCCAAAACTAAAAACCAGTGTATGTAGTGAGAACCGGAAAAACTGGCGGTTGGACCGGCGAACCGGTCGACCCGGAGCCGGTTCGCCGGGTTGTCTGACTCAGAAATTATTTTTTTTTTTGGATTTTTCTTTTTTTTTTTTATTTTCTTTCTTTCTTTCTTATTATATATATATATATATATATAAAATATAAGAATATAAGAAAATTTTAATTTGAAACTCTTTTTCAAGGGTCTCCTCTTATGAGGAATCCCATTAAGAGCTTGATGAAATTATTGTGAAAGTCTTCACCTATTTATAAGAAAAAAATTCTTTAAAAAAGATTCAAGAAATCCATGTGGGATTCAATCAAATGTATTGGAGGGAATATTGAAATTTTGATATCCCTTCAAAATTTTTGTTCTCCTTTCAATCAAATTATTTGAATTAAAATCATATGGAGGGAATATTAAATATTTGATTTCATCTTCCAAAATTGAAATTAATAATATTTTAAAATATATTATTATATTTTTCAGTAAAAGAAAATATTAGGACAAATATTTAAGATAATTTAATATTTTTAATTTATAATTTTATTGCTTATATTTTTATTTAAATATAATTTTAATATATTTATTACGTCACGGTTCGATTCCGGTTCAACCCGACGGTTGAACCGGTGACCCGTCCACCCGATCCTTTTTTCCGGTTCGTTCACCGGTCCGATTTTTAAAACATTGCCCCAATGTACAACTTCCACCAATTCAATTATACGGTCAATGTTTTGAATGAATTTTATTCTAAATAAAGATCTTCCTACAATTATCATAATATATAATTAATAATTGAGATATTTACATACAAGTTCTAATTTATGAACTTATATTTCATTAAGTTCTAACTAAGATTTTTTAAGCTTTTAAGTCTTATTAAATTTTTAATAGTCAGAATTGCCTTTCAAACAATGATTATGTACTATTTATGATTATCTATAAAGGAACATGATACTTTGACATTTATTGTGATTTTCAAAATTTTAAAATATTAACTTTCAAATTAAAAAAAAAAACTAAAACAAAAAAAATTATGTGTAAAAAAAAAATTAATGTGTTTTTTTGAAAAAATTGAATTATTTTTTTGTGCAAAACTAAAAATTTTGTGTCTATAAAGGAGTATGATGTTGGAACATTAATGTGAAAACCAGGAAAAAAAAAACCTTTAAAAATGAAAAAAAGCAGATAATATTCTCGATTTTATTGAATAGTTGAATCAAACCAATAAATAGAAAGGCAAAAACGTTTAATCTCATGTTCTGTTTTTTTTCATCAGTTAGTGAAATAATTATATGGAATATTATTATGTAAAATTGATAATGTTCAGTTTTAAAAATTAGAAAAAAAAATAGTTTGTAATAATATTTGTAATAAAAAATAATAATAATATTTGATAATATTATTAATTTTACTAAATAAGATTTATTGGTTCAAAAACTCTTAAATAAGACCTGAGATACTATAATATTTGTAAATTGTACTTTTAAGTAATTAACTCACAATAATTTCTTAACTCATAATAATTTCATAAGCATAAAAACCCAAGAAAGTATGGCAGAAGTGAAGGAAAATTAAGACAGAAGCTTCAAACTGATTATTGAATTCTTAGTGGATTAATTTGTAAGAACCAAAAAGTTTGCTTTATCGTATATGTGCATTTTTATTTATTTATTTTTGGTTATTCCATTGGGTCAATTTGTGAAATCCATAAATTAGTTTTCTGTTTGTTAATTCAACTTACCTTGTTTAAGTCCAAAATTTTTAAATAAAAATCTACGTATATTATAAAAAAAATTCCAACATACCACTGGTTAACTCTTAATTCCACCTATGATTAAAATATAAGAGATCAAAATAAAATAAAATGTATTTTATGAATCAATAGTGTATTTAACCCTACAAAAGAGACCATAAAAAATAATTTAATCTCGTAATTCGTATTTTTTTATTTGCTATATTCAATTTCTAGAAATAAAAACAATTTAAAAATAAAAATTCAAAAGGTTGTTTTAAAACTACTTTCACACAAAAATAAAAATATTATAAAAAAGATAAGAATTTTTTAATAATTACTTCTTTTTTTTTCAATAATATGATTTTAATAACTGAGTCCAAAATAATGGAGATAAATAGTTGTAAAAAATAAAAAAATAAAAAAAAAAACAGAAAAAGACAAAGGAGATATCTGTAATAAAAGATACTGGATTGTGTGTTTTGGATTTTGTGTCTGCGCAGCCCTAATAATCCAGCCCAACCCAACTCACGTGAAGACCGTATCCCCCACCATTCTACTTTCTCATTATTTTATTTTTATTTTTAAAATTTTTCAGAAGTGATTGGAGCTCTAAATATTTTCAAAACAGTTTTCAAAAAATTTTACTTTCTTATTTTTTGTATTTTTTTGTTTTTATTAAATTTTTTTAATATTTTAAGTAATTTTTTTAAAAATTTTTAGACACACTTAACATAAATATACATAAAAAGTATAATTTTTGTGAAAAAATCTTTTAAAAATTTAATAAATACCAAAGTATTTTTTTTTGTATTTGTTAATCTTTTAAAATATTTTTTCTCAAATTTTTTACTTTTTAGATATATCTAAATAAGGTACATCTAAAAAAGTAAAAAAAATACTTAAAATTTTAAAAATAGTCACTAAAAACAAAAAAACACGAAAAATAAAAAACTTAGTTCTCAAAAAACTTAATTCAGAAAACTAAAATCAAACACACTAATAGCTCTAATGAGATGAAAATGTCAAAAAAAAGAAAAAGGGAGACACCCATCACATCATGAGAGGAGCCAACTCATTAGTACTGCCCCAGTGCTCCCTTTTTAGTGCTCTCAAGTATTTTTTGTTATTTTTTTTTTTCAAACTTAACTCATGGGTCCCATCATTTAAAGTTTTGAAGTTAACGATTAGATAAATGTGATAGGGGTGAGCATGGTCCGGACTGGACCGGATTTGGGTAAAACCAGGACTAATCCGTTATTTACGGTTCCTGAAAAATTGGAACCAATCCAATCCGTTTAAATCATGGAACCAATCCGAACCAATCCATTTAAATACGGATTGGATCGGTTTAGGACCACGGATTCACATAATTAAATAACAAAAATATATATATATATAACACTTTAATTTCATAAAAATATAAACATAGCGCTATATTAGTTCCACAATAGCAACATGTCTTTCTATAATAGTGACATACTGTTCTAGAATTTAAACAACCATAAGAAAATTGGTTTCGCCATAAGTATTTAGACCATTACAAATTAAAACTAAAAACTAACAAACAAAAGTAATAAAAGAAAATGTGATGCGGGTTTAGGTTTGAGTTTAGTTTTATATGGAATAAGAGAAGATACTATGGGGGAGGATGTATAATAAAAATACAGACTATTTGTATACGGTCCGGATCGGTTCCAATCTGGAACCGTGGGGTTCAATCCGGAACCAATCCGTGGACTACGGATTTTTAATTCTTCAATCCAGAACCGAACCACGGATTCAAAAAACCAATCCAAACCTATCGGATTAGACTGGACTAGATCGGATTACGAATTTCACGGATTCTTTGCTCAGCCCTAAATGTGACACTTCAACTCGAAATCTTAAGTTTTAATTTGAAATCTTTTCTCTTCAATTAGATAATACAAAAATGTAAAAAAAATAATTTGCTTGGTTAGAGTTTTCCAAAAACACTTTTCAGAAAATTTTAGGTTGCATTTGGTATAACTTTCTAAATATGATTTGAGAGTAGGAGTTGTATTTTGAGTTTGTGAGTTTTAAAATTATGATTTGAGTGTGAAAAATTTATTTGGTAAAAGGATTTTGAAAAGAGTTTTGAATTGAGTGAGGAATTTTTGATGTGGTATATGATATTTGATACAAAAACTTACAACTTATAACTAAACATACAACTCAAAATTCTATTAAAGCACATAAATTTTTTTTTAAAATTCGGAAAATATTTTTTTCGAATATATAAAAATTAACATATGTTAATTGCACAAATATATATATATATATATATATATACTTGCATTGTTCTGGTCAACCGGCCGGACGACTGGTTGGACGTCCGGTTAGGCCAAATTTCAAAAAAAAAAAAATTTGAAAATAGCGTCTCGTACAGAGTTTTTTAAATGTTGTGGAAATATGATTGGAACATCCTATCCAAACATCATATTACAATGTGGGGGTAGAATCATAGTTTGGAAATCGTTCTAAACACAGCCTCACTTTCTTGCTTTCCGTATTTTTTTGTTTTTACTAAATTTTTTTAATATTTTAAGTATTTTTTTTAATTTTTAGACATACCTAACATAAATATACCTAAAAAGTAAAAAAATTGTGAAAAAAAACCTTTTAAAAATTCACTAAATACCAAAAATAAAAAAAAAAAAAAAGAAGAGAGAATTAAGTATATTTTTTGTATTTTTATTTATTTATTAAAATTTTAAAATATTTTTTCACAAATTTTTTACTTATTAGATACATCTAAGTAAAGTGCATATAAAAAAGTAAAAAAAATGTTTAAAAATATTCACTAAAAACAAAAAAATACGAAAATCAAAAAACTTAATTTTCAAAAAACTTAATCCAAAAAACTCAAACCAAACACACATAAAATTTTTATGTGTTTGTTTGGATAGAAAATCTTAAAAAATAATGAAAATTAAAATTTCTTATGCAACTAAAATTAACTTGTTAGTTAGACTAATAATTTCTTACAAAATATATTAGAAAATTTATTTTTTCTCACAAATCTTGACAATGTTTATTTTGTTTTCTTTTTACCCATGTTTCTCACCTACAATTCCTTGTTATGCAGTGATTATATTTTTTTATAATTTTTTTTTATCTATTCAAATGCATGCAAGAAAATATTTTTTTGTTTCTTTTTCTTTTATTTCACTTCACTTTCTAGCATTTTTATTTTCTATCATTAGTTTCTTTCTAAACATACAGAGTAAGGATTCGTATGGTAATTTTTTTTTTTTTGGGTATAATTAAAACTAATTCATACAAAAATGCAACAATAATAGTATTGATAGTTATTTAAAAGAAAATCTCAATCATACAAAAACCACTCTAAATTCTAACTCTAGTTGTGAATGTGATATCATTAGTTAATAATAAAATAATTATGAATGGATGAATTTTTCAATAGTTAAATGTAATTAATAATTTAGTGTTTTTCACATTGATAAAGTGGGGTTAATTAGTAATATCATGGGTTAATAATTACGTGATATTATTATTAATTTCTCGCCGGTACAAATAAAACTCACATGCTTTTATATCCTTTAGATGATCACTTCGTTGTTTATCATCAACATTGTTTCAGGCCCAACCAACCACTCCTAACTGGGCTGCTTTATTAATCAATCTTCTAGGTTCAAACCTTCTTATGTCCTGTTCAAGAATAAAAAAACCTTCTCATGGCTTCGGCCTATTTTGAAAAATAAATTAAAAGTTAATTTTTTATTTTTTTTTAAAGTGCAAAAAAGTACAGAGATCATGTGGAAAAAAAAACCAAAAAATCGAAAAACTAATTTTTAACCGTGTTGCTAAAATAGGCCTTCAAATGAATGGTTCTAACAATTCAAAAACAAACAAACAAACAAACAAAAACAAAACAAAACAAATAAACAAACTCAATTGTTCAACACCTATTTCAATTGCCATACAAAGGTAACTATTTTATAAAAAAAAAAAATTAATTCAATGTTGATGGGGTTAATTCAAAATAAAATTACAAAACAAAACTTCAATCCTAATTAATTTTGTGCTTTATATAATAAAATACATAAACATCCAAAAATGTTAAATCTATTAACATTGGAGTTTCTTGCTTGGATTTGGGTGCATCTAAATATCTATAAAGTAATGATATATAAATAATATATATATAATTTTAATTTTTATACATAATAATGTGATTTATTATAAATTTGTTATTTCAAAATAAAACATAATTAAAAATAAATTTATTTATAATAATGATATTTTCATATTATTATTGCCATATTTTTTATATAAATTTTATAAAAGAATAGAATTTTTCATATATATTAATTTGTAAGACTTTGTGTTTTCAATTGAATTTTTTTTGAATATTTTGTTATGTTTTCAATTTGGAAATCATTTTATCAAATGACAAGGGTTGATATTTAGTAAGGGGATTTGGTGATAGCCCCTCTCACTATCTAATTTGTCTTTCAAAAGGACAAGAATTATATAAGTATTTTCAAAACTTCCTAATATTTTAAAATTTATTTCTTTTACTATATTACCCTCATATCTATCAGCTCTCCTATTAAGCCATCTTCACTGTGTATTTTAGAGTAAAATTTTACTCTGTATAAAAGTAAAATTTTACTCTGAAGAAGAGTAAAATGTTACACTCTGAAACTAAAAGTAAAATTTTACTTTGTATAAAAGTAAAATTTTACTCTGAAAAACTAGTAAAATGTTAGACTCTACACAAAAGTAAAATTTTACTTTGAAAAACGAGCAAACTGTGAGACTCTGAAGCTAAAAGTAAAATTTTACTCTGAAAAACTAGTAAAATGTTAGACTTTACACAAAAGTAAAATTTTACTCTGTATAAAAGTAAAATTTTACTCTGAAAAACTAGTAAAATGTTAGACTTTACACAAAAGTAAAATTTTACTCTGTATAAAAGTAAAATTTTACTCTGAAAAATGAGTAAACTGTGAGACTCTGAAGTTAAAAGTAAAATGTTACTCTGCACAAAAGTAAAAAAGCGAAGGCAGTGTTTTTGGCGATTGAAGTGTTTGGCAATGACCACCTCTTGACAGTAAAATTTTACTGTCATTCTAACACCAAAGTAAAATTTTACTCTAATTCTCTCAAACAAAAAACAGAGCAATAGAACAAGGGTAAAATTTTACTCTCATTATCTGAAACAAAAAACAGAGTAATAGAACAAGAGTAAAATTTTACTCTAGTTCTGTCAAATGAAATTAGATAAAAAACAGCAAAAATAAATCCCAAAAAAAAAAAAAAAAAACAAACAAACAAACAAACAAAAACAAAACAAATTAATCAACAAATCAACATATCTAATTGAGAAGAAAAACTTCTAAAACGCGATCAACAATCACAAATCTCAATGAAAAGAATACATGTGTTCAACAACACTCATACACACACACACACACACATATATATATATATATATATACATATATTTAAAACTCAAATCTGTGTTTAAAAAAATATGTATAACCAAACAACTCCACCAAACATGCCTCAATTTAGAGACGATCTGTTTCTCCTCGTAGACGATCTCCTTCGATTCCGGCACCGAAAGACAATTTTCCGGCCCGTAGTTGATTTCGTTCCCGATGTTCTTGATGAGTTCATCGTAGAGATCGGTTTCGGCATTGTTGATCGCCGGAGTTTCGCTTGATAACTGACCGGACTTGGCTAGGAGAGTGATGACGATGACGTTGCTATCATCGCCGGAGAAGAAGAAGTTACCAAAATTGTCGAGAAACAGAGCTTCAGATCTTGAAGGGAAAGAGAGAGGAGAGAGACAGAGAAGGTGGAGAGAGAGTGGGTGGAAAAGGTGGGAAAATTTAGTTGAGGGTATAATAGTCTAATAAAATATTTAAATAATAAATTTTGTCATTTATGCAAGACTTTATAATTATGAGGGAGTTTAGAAAGTATAATTTTTTTCTTAATCCTTTTAACAATGAAAGGAAGGTAAATGGGGTTTATAGCCAAATTTCCCTATTTAGTATTTTTGTATGAAAAATATAGGGCTTAATTTTGTCATTTAAAAAAAAAAATCAAATTAAATAGTTTTTGAATAAAAAAAAAAGTAATGAAATAGTTTTGATAATGCATGATTTTCTTATATGTATTTATTATTGGTATTTGATAATTTACTTGATAATCTTTTAGTTATGTTGAGTTGAATTATTATTTAAAAAAAATGTTAACAAATTGTTGTATTATGTTCAAAATTTGTAAAAGTTTGAACCGTCAAACCGATTCGCATCTATCCGCCAATCCACATCCGTCAATTCAACGGACGGATGCAGATTGATTTTTTCCAATCCACCCATCCGGCGGATGGATGGCAGATTAGAGGTTGCCGCAACCAAACCGAGAACACCCCTACCCCCTAAGGAGAAAACATATAATTAAATAAGGACAAAGTAATTTTTATTTTATTTTTTTTCATTTCTTAGACAATATTGCCAGAGTAACATGTTACTGTTACTGTTTATATCAATTTTAACGGTAATAATATATATATATATATATATTTCAAGAATTTCATAGTCAACATAGATCTTATTTGATAGATCTTGATGAAAGAATTCTAAAAATATTAATTTTATTAAAAACCGACATATACATCAAAACTTATATTATTTTAAAATTTAATATTTTGATAATAGTAATATTTATTGGGGCAAATTACACAAATAGTCCCTATAGTTTGGGACTTGTGTCACTTTGGTCCCTGACTTTTCAATTGTGACACATTTGACCCTAAATTTTGAATCTTGTTCCAAATAAGGACAATTGAATATATAATTAGATTTTTCAAGGGTAAAATTGTCAATTTGATAAAATATAAACTAATTTGACAAAAATAAATGTCAAACAAATATTTTTGAATTTTTAAAAATTATTTCTACCTACTAAAAATAAAATTATGTAAAATTGATAAATCTTTTAAACATTTATTTATTTTTTTTACCAAATTAATTTTTATTATGTGTTTGGATGATGATCATATAAAATTAATTTAAAAAAATTAATCATGTAATTTTTATTAATTTTACATAATTTTATCATTGGTGGATAAAAATAATTTTAAAAAAATTAAAAATATTTTTTTGACATTTATTTTTGTCAAATTAGTTTATATTTTATCAAATTGACAATTTTACCCTTATAAAATCTAATAATATTTTCAATTGTCCTTATTTGGAACAAGATTTAAAATTCAGGGTCAAATGTGTCACAATTGAAAAGTCAGGGACCAAAGTAACACAAGTTCCAAACTATACGGATTATTAGTGTAATTAACCCTATTTATTGGGCTTGTCAAGGAAAACATTTTGTACTTGTCTTTAATGCATTAAAATTTTATTATGAGGAAATTTTGACCAAATCTCTCAAAGAAGAATAATGTTATATGTACTAATTAGTGTACTAACTAATATATTAATTGATGATATGGAATAATTTAATATGCTTTTGGTATTTTTAATTTATATAATGAGTAAGATTAATAATAATGTCGTAACTAGTATTAATACACTAGTTAGTACACTAATTAATACGTTTAGGCCTGGTTTGGGGTGAATCAAAAAAGTCAAAAAGTTACACACAAAAAAAAAAAAGTAAAAAAGTTATCACTATTCACAAATTAAAAATATTAAAAAATTAATATACATAATATTTTAATCAAACAAAATTTACACAATTTTCGGGGCTAAATTGACCCTGTACTACCGTAAGAGAGGGAAAAAAAAAAGAATTACATATATAAAATCATTAAGTTTGACGAAAATGTTGGGCCTGTGGGGGTCCACCACAGGCCCCGTTTTGATAATCTAAACCGTTCAATATGTAAAAATTGTCCAGAACTATATGCCTGTAAAAAATCACGTTGATCGGAAATCGATAACTATATGATCAAATCAGTTTTGTATAAAAATGGATGGTGTTATAGTTAACAGTTGATGAGAAAAACTAACACGATTAGATAGCTATTGATATCTAATCAATAGTAATTTTTTACAAACATATAATACTCGACGAATTCTACATATTGAACGGTTCCGATTAGAAAAACGGGACCCGTGGTGGATCCCCATGGGCTGAACAGCACCGTCCAATTTATGCCCGAAAAGGAGAGAATCAATCTCCTACACTATACCCTCAGCCGCGCTGGCCCATGCGTGTATTACCGGGCTATTCCATCTATAACCTTCCCTATACATTTATTTATACAATTTTTTAATACATATTTTTTCATAAAAAGTCAAAAAGTTAACCCAAACATTCATATTTTTTTCCTTAACTTTTTAGTCCAAAAAAACAAAAAGTGCACTTATTTAAAACACCCCAAACAAACCCTAAATTAGAGCGAATTCCTATCAAGTTACGCTTTATTTCAAAACCATTCTCCATTTGAAGTGATTGGCATCTTTATTGTAAATCTTAACAAATTAACAGACTAGTTTTTCCATAACAATGGTAATGATGTTCAACTTTTCCTATTTGGCTATTCCAGACATATGTAACAGATATAGAATCACATATAAGAGCGCATTCGAGGCCTTACTATAGATTGTGCCCCATCAACAAAAATGGTGGTTCCTGTCATGTAACGCGAGCCATCACTAATTAAGTAGATGACAGTCGAGGCCAAATCTTTTTTAACATCGAGCCACCTATGGAGTGGGGCTGCTTCCTTGACCAACTTCTCTGCCCCCTCTTTTCCCACTGACAATGGAAATTCATCGTGTAGGTGCAAGCCACGGGCAATTGCATTAACCCTGATTTGGTGTTTCCCAATCTCCATAGCAGATGTCTGAGAACATATATTGATCAGAGATGTGAATAACACAAAACTCAGGAAAAAGATCATACACAAAATTAGCATTCAGCTCTCTAATGTGTTGTTATCAGACTATTACATATGCATACGCTCATCATAGTTATAATTTTTATCCTACTTTCACTCGTTTATTCATTACATCATTTTTAAGGTAGTGCCCTCAATCGCATAGCAGTTGATTAGCCACTTCATTTCCATTCCCCTACATACTATCCAATCTATTTATGGATCCGCTACACTATCTTTCTTGTTCTTAGAAGTAGTCATGACCAAGTTCTTGTATTGTAATTTGTATCATTGTAGCCATGGTATCTTGCTAAATCATCTGATCAAATATTTGAATTCAAATTCATAGATATATAATACCAATACCTTCCAACAAAATTCAATAAAAATCAACAGCTCCTTTTCTCAAAAAGGAGTCAACATTTAAAACTCCACCACCAATTACTCTCATGATATGGTGGGAAATAATAAGCAAATGTTTTCTACTCAACTTCGCTGATCCAACAAATGATCTAATAGAACACCTTCATAACCAAAAGACAATAGTCTGTAGTTAAGTCATAACCCTTTTAAGCATGACAAGAAAATAAACATCACATTTTTCCAAATTAAAGTATATTAACGCGCATATCCTACAACTTCAAGATATTCCAGAGGATTCATGTTAGTTTATACCCAAAATTTGCCTCCTTTATGCAATGTGCTAGCGTGCATGAAGTTCAGACAAAGATTGTACAGGCAAAACCTTTAAAAAACATAAATGGAAGTTGACTTACCCTAACTAACTGCTGTATTCCTGCCAAACATGAACCATATGCGGCAGCTCCTTGATATATGCCTCTCTCGGCTCCAATTAATGTGGTCAAAAACACAATGGAACCTCCTGATTTGCAATCGCGCATTCTTTTTCCAACAGCCTTCAACAAGTACCACGCAGCCATGAAATTTATTTTAACTATCTTTTTGAACTCATCTTCAGCCAACTGCAAAGGGTCTTGCATCTTTCCTGTTTCAAATAAACAAAAGCAACATACCTGCTTACTTCCATCCATACTACATCCTCAGCAACAATGCAAACAAACATCAAGAAACTAAAAAGTGAACGAGTGAAAGAAACAAATGTTCAAGGGAAGTCGTTTGTATTTGTTTTTATCCTCTCTGATTTCACTTCCATGGGCTTTGCAGCAGTATTATTTGTACTGTTATGTTATCCAAGTTTTCATCAACATAGCAACCAATTCTCTCCCTCGGGCCAAATTATTGCCAATTTGTTGTACCTACTTTGTCTTGGTTAAGTTACAAGGTGCCATAATAAAAATTTCAAAGATCATATAATGGAAAAATAAGGTATTTTTTAGATTTCACGAATCTGATTGCATCTTCACACTCCAGTCTCCAGATCATTTTAAGAAGTAAACATTGCTGACATGATCAATAATTGAAATTCAAATACATCAATTTTCCATAGCGACCAGCCAAGAGATGATTCATAACATTCACCACAATTTGGCAGGACAGAAATTCACAAACCAGAGTTAAATGACAAAATAAAAAAAAAAAACATACTGTATTGAGATTGCAGTATTGACCAACCTCCTTGATAGTGCTCATCTCCTACTTTTAATTGTCATGACATCAATAAGATCACTTTTAATTGTCTCTATTCATTTGCATAGAGATTTGGAAAGAAAAAGAGAAAAAGATGTGTGAAATTATTTACATTTCACTTATTTATTCTTTTTTTTCTTTTTCAATTTCTTCCCCAAATTCAATGAATTAGACCTATACTTCAATACTTCGTTTGGTTTAAGTTTTTAAAAATTGATTCCAAAACTCATTTCAGATCATGTTTGGAGAGTAGAGAATTTTTTGAATTTTGAGTTTACTTAGACGTCCCCCGGCCATCTGGCAGATTGACTGGAACAGTACTTTTTTTTTTTTTTTTGCAATTGCAAATTGCCACCTGTTATTTGGAAAAAAAAATTATATTTGTTTTTTATATTTTTTAAATATAGAAATTATTTTTTAGATCAAAATGACATTATTTTTTAAAATTGAATTTTAAAAAGAGTTTAGTTATAAGTTTTGAATAGAATTTTCAATAGAGTTTAGAATTGTGTGTTTGATTATGAGTTATAAGTTTTTCAATTAAGTTTTGAAACTCATAACCAAACAAATTTTTTCATTTCATATATCACATCAAAAATTCAAAACTCAATTCAAAACTCATAACCAAACAAATTTTCTTTTTTTAAATCATAATTTCACAACTAATAAATTCAAAATATAACCCTATTATTAAATTATAATTCTAAAAATCTACCACATATTACCTTTTAAAAAAAGGGCACCAAGTGATGGTTAAAAGTCAAATCTGGGACTGACCAATTAGCCATTTGGGCTTTGCATCAAAGAATGATTGTTGATCAGTTTGTTTTCCTAAAAGTTGGAACTGTCATTGGATAACAAGCTGACTGCTTTTGTAGCCATAAAGGGAAATTTCAATATGCACACCCCTTCCACTCAAAATATATATATATATATATATATGAGCACCCTTAAAACAAATGTATTGGCCTCGTTTGATAGAGTTGTGGGAAAGTAATTATAACTTGTAGTCTAATAACTTAGTTTATAACTGTGAACATAAACTGATTTTTGACTTATAAATTAAGTTTTTCCTCTCCTACTCAAAAAATAAGTTGATTTTTGACTTATAAAAAGCTATAAGCTGTATTGTTAAGCTGAACCAAATACATCAAAATAGCTTAAATTAAGTTAAAAGCTGAAATAAGTCCTACCAAACAGGGCCATTATATACCTTTTGAATTATGTCATTATTTTATTTAGTTATAATTAATTTTTTTAAATTATAACTCATGAAATTTTTAATTATACATCATATTATATTATATTTAATTATAATATTTTATTTTTTTATTTTTAATTAACTCAGAAAATATAAAATTATATTATTTTTTAAATTTAATTATAAGATATATATATAAGACAATTTTTGTGCAGCATAGTGCTTCCCTTTCCTCAATACCAAAAAAAAAAACTCAATAGATATTAATATATAACATGAGGGAAAATGTAAACAACAGCTAAAAAAAAAAATTTAAAATATCCAAAACAAATCAAAATATTCAAATGGTTGAGCCGATCTAGAAATTTACATACATGTAATTGTTATTATTATTATTATTTTATATTTTGTGAGAATATATACCACAGATTTACCATTCTGAGAGGTTCAAGACCAAGTGATTCATGAAACTCTCATGTAAGTCCTGCTCCTTTGCCAAGACATTTCCAACTACTCTTCCATTCTTGGCAGAAAATTCTCAGCCCTTTCTTTGAAATTTGAATCCAACATTATTTGATAAACTATGGCATCTTTTGGGAAGAAAATAAAAAGTTAACTTTTAGCTTTTTATTCATTTTGGTCACATCACCTCTCATATATTTTTATTTAAAAAAGGCAAAATAGACTTAAAAAAGTCAAAAAAATTAATTTTTTACCAACTTTCCAAAACACTCCTATATTTCACTCAACTAATTTTATCATTTTTTTTTCTTTTTCACGACCAACGCATATGTGCAAGTAACACTAAAATAATCTGACTTGTCATTATATTATTATTATTATTATTATTATTTTAATATGATGAATCTGTAAATTAACGTAGTAATTTTTTTTTAAAAACAATCAATAAAATTCATTCGGTACTCGATTGAAAATTCAGATTGGTTGGAAGAAACAGACAGAGAAGCACTTTAAATGTTACCTTCGTAAGCATAACAATGGACAATAGCGTCCAAATTCCCCAGAATCTGGCGGGCCTTATCCACCGCTTCATCGAACACCGACTCTCTCTCCTCTTCCATATCCAATCCAACTACTTCCACCGCATCCACACCGTTCGAAGAGGCGCTTATCTTCTCAGCAGCACTCCTAAGACTGCACTCATTCCCCATCAGAACCAACCTAATCGCACAGAGCCAGACACAGAGAGAGAGAGAGAGATAATTAGATTGATAGATACATACATATATATATACAGAGAGAGAGAGAGAGATGAGACCTGCAACCGCGTTTAGCTAAATGGTGAGCAATGTTGAGAGAAATTTCATCCCCATTGGAAGTGAGCAACACCTTCTTTCCCTGATTTTCCATTGTTGAAATTAAATGAAACCGAGACTAAAACCACAGCAATCGAGAGAGAGAGAGAGAGAGAGAGAGAGAGAGAGAATATATATAGGCGGATATACGATAAAAAGGAGAGGTGGAAACGTGATGGGAGGGTTTGCACTGTTCCAATTTGGTTAAGATTTTTATTTTTTATTTTTTATTTATAAAAATAAAAGTATATGAAAAATAAATAAAAAATTATGGGCATAGAATCATAGATCCCAAATAATTTATTAAATGTTTTTATCAAATCTTTCACATAACATAAAAACCATACAAAATATGGATCTCACATTCATTATGAGGCATTTAATAAATTATTTAAAATTTCAAATAGAAGACACACAAAAAAAATTGATTACAAATGGACTCCTTAGAGCATCTCCAACGCTTCACTTCTTTTTTTCACCAAATCTGAGTCGAAAAAATGACTTTTCACCAAATCTGATACTGAGCGCTCCAACCCTTCATTTTCATCAAATTTTCATCCGGGACAACCGGGTGGTCGACCGGCCGGTTGACCGGTTAGGGGAAAAAAATTTATTTTTTTTTTTTTTGAATTGTCTAAACTTTTTTTTTGAACTTTCTGAACTTTTTCTCGGACGACGGGGTGGTCGACCGGCCGGTTGACCGGTTAGGCAAAAAAAATTTTTTTTTTTTTTTTTTACCGATTTGAACTGTTTTGCCTGAACTGTTTGAATCTTTTACCGGGCGACCGGTTGGTCAACTGGGTGGGCAACCGGTTGGTCGACCCGGGTCCCCCTCCAACGGTCCGCAACAGTGTTTTGGTGAATTCATTACTTCGTCCTCGATCTGATGAAATTTTTTTGATGAAATCTCAATTTGGTATCAGGTTTGGTGAAGCGTTGGAGCTGTGAATAGTACCATTTTCATTAAAATTTGAATTTGATATCAAATTTGCTAAAGCATTAGAGATGGTCTTACATGTTTAAAAAAAAACCCGATTTAGTACTCCCTCCGTCTCAAAATATTAGTCTCTTATTTCATTTTTCATTATCTCAAAATATTATTCTCTCTTCAAAAATCAAGTTCAAAAATAATATAAATTTTCTATTTTGCCCTTCTTTTAAATTAATAAATAATATAAAAAGTACAATTATGACATTGATATTTCCAAAAAATTACTATCAAAAGGGTAATTTTGGAAAATCAATTTTTTTTAAAGTGCAATAATTATACTATCAAAAAAAGTTAAATTTCCCAAAAAGACCATTATTTTGGGACAGATGGAGTAATAAACATTTAAATAAACGAAGAGAAGTGATTGATGAACTTCTGTACGAATAATATTAGGGATCATGAAAAAAATATCATGAAATGCTTCATAAAGATTTTTCATCTCTTGATTAGTGTGTGGTGTTTTCTTTCATGTATAATCTAACGGTAGAAAATCTTTCATGATCAATTTCATAATATTTTTTTCATGATACGTAGCATTACTCTTATAGATTTGTAATTATCTGAAAATAAATATAAAAAAAAAGGAAGAAGAATTATATAAGATAAAGGGGGACTTACGTGTAGGTCCTAATAAGTGGAGACTTTACTTATTGTAAAATACAAATATATTATTTGATATTTGTTTAAATTATAGATTTTTTTTTTTTTGTAGTTTTAAAAATTACAAATCCCTTTCTTATTAGAAATTTTTATTTAATAGAATTAATATAAAAAAATTTAAATTTCTAACTAATGTTTCATATAACAATAAAATAATTTGAATTATCAATTAAAATATACTTATTATATCATTAAAAATTATTAATTAACTAACAGTTGACCCATGTAATGTATGTGTTATTTTTTTTTCAAAAAATATTTAATAGTACAATGTGTGTTATACAAGAAAAATTTTAATTTAATTTAAAATTAAAATTAAAATATGATTTTAATAATATTGACGCCATCGTTCTATAAAATTATTATATATATTAATTTTAGTTAAATTATTTATGTATTTTTAATAATTTTAGTTTATCGTATTATAAAAGTATAATTATTATATAATAATTTTATATGATATATATTAAATTATAAAATAATAAAATAAACATTCATTTTGATATTAAAAATAATAGTTAAATTAGAATAATAATTAGTAACATAAAATTAAAAGTAATTCTAACTATTTAATTTTTTTTATATTCATTTGGAAAATAAAAATATGTAAAAATAAAAATTATATAAATTTATTAAAAAAATTAAATATAAATATGTTGTAGTTGAATTATTATGTAATGATTTTATATGATATATATATATATATATATATAAATTATAAGATTGTAAAATAAACCCTCTTAATTAAGTTAAAATATCAATTATATAAAATAAAAAAAAATTAACAACTAACCAAGAAATAATCACATAATAACATCTAAACCCAAAAAGAAAAAATAATAAAAACATCCAAACGATAAATACATCTCAGTGTGTACAGTGATTAATAATCTATAATATGATATCAAAACATAAAAGAACTTAGTGTTTAACAATTCAAAAAATAACTCAAGTAGTAAATCCAAACTTTAGAAGTTTCTCGAGGGTATCATTATTGTACATGTTTTTCCTCCTGTAAGTTGTGATAATATAAAATAATGTAAGAAATGAAGTATAATTATATATATAAAATCACTATAAAATTTAAACGACAAATCAATAACATAGAATAATATAGAATTGGTATTGGGTATTAAATAATGCACCAAAAAATAAGAAAAAAAAACAAAAAGGCAATTTAGTATTAAAAAAAATCTTAATACCCTTGAAAAAATTAAGAAGAAAAACGTGGAACGCAAAATTGGTATTGAGTTTGTGGATTATGAAAAATATATGAAAAATAAATATTTGTCAAATAGAGTCCAGGTAAAGAAAGTATAATTAAATTAGGTTTGTTTTTGTGTAGAACTCTATCCAATTAAGAAAATATATACTGATGTGGCTCTCTTAGCCTTCATTTGGCATAAGCTAAAATGGAGTTTTTTTGGCTAAAATAGTCACAAAAAGACAAAATAAATTTTTTAGCCTAATAAGGCAAAATGTCACATCCAAATCATAATCATTTTATTTTTTCTTTCACAAAAGTCAAAAAAGTTAAAAAGTTTATCCCAAACCAAACTTTTTAGCTTCAGACTAAAAAAACCAAAAAGTTAGAAAGCTAACATACATTCCAAACGAATCCTTAGAAAAAAATAAATGGCCACCTAAGTATGAAAAAAAAACACTACTTTTAATATACATATATATATGATATAATAATATAAGTTATTTGTTACATTATTAAAAATTTGAAAAAATAAATATAATTTTCAGAAGTATAAAAATTAATTTGTATTTTAAATATAGGGATATTTACTAATAAATCAAATCTAATAAATAAGTACTCAAATTTAGTTCTAAATTTTCAAAGTTTCGTTCCGTGTGATCTTATTTTTTATTTTGGTAGATGACTATATCATTTTATTAATGTAATAGGTATAATGTGACACTCCAATATGACAGATATGATGTGAGACTCCAAAAAAATTAAAAACTCCTTAGTGTATTTTTTGTAAATGTGATATGTGACACTCTAAAAAAATTAAAAACTCTTTAATGTATTTTTCGCAAATGTAACATATAACACTCCAACGTGACGGGTATGATGTGACATTCCAAATAAACTAAAAAACTCCTTAATGTATTTTGGTAGTGCTAGAGGCCTCGAATTTGCCTCGAAATTTTTTTTTTTTTTTTTGGTGGGCCTGTGTTAGTTTTTTTTTTTTTGGTTTTTTTTAAGGGTGGTTATGTGTAGGGATGTGTCAAAAAATTAGACATTTCATACAAACTCATCGTACAAAATTAAATGAAATTAATAAAATTTAACCAACAACTTAACTGATTAGTCAATTTTATCACTCAATCAGTCCAACCTAATTGACTGATCAATTAGGCTGCTGGTTAAAATTTGTTAACTCTATATAATTTTGTACGATGAGTTAGTACGAGATGTCTAGTTTTTTAGCACACCCTACACATAACCATCTTTAAAAAAAAAAAAAAAAAAACAAACAAACAAACCAACACAACCCAACAAATAAAATAAAATAAAATTTAAAAAAAAAAAAAAAACTAACTAACATAGACCAACAAATAGAAGGGAAAAAAAAAAAAAAACTCAGCCTATGTGGTTTGATAAGGTAAGTGAGTTAGGTTGGACTGATTGAGTGATAAAATTGACTGATCAGTTAGGCAGCTAGTTAAAATTTGTTAATTCCATATAATTTTGTACGAGTTCCTACTATATTTTTATTTCAAATTAGAAATATTCCAAAGAAATTGAAATGACTTTGATCTCAATTTCCTTCGAGTTTTCCTGATTTGAAATAAAAATATAATATGAACTCGTACAAAATTATATGAAATTAACAAATTTTAACTAGCAGCCTAACTGATCAGTCAATTTTATCACCCAATCAGTCCAATTCAACTCACTCACCTTATCAAACTATACAGACTAAGTTGATGCAGAATGTCTAATTTTTTAGCACACTTCTACACATAACCACCCTTGCAAAAAAAAAAAAAAAAAAAAAAAAAAAAAGAAGAAAAGAGAGAGAAAAAAATTTAAAAAAAAATGGAATTCTAGGCCTCAAGCATTGTTCACTGTATTTTTTTTTTTCTAAATGTGACAACGTGGCAGGTATGATGTAACAGCTAAAAATTCCTTAGTATACTTCTTTCAAATGTGACGATATGATAGGTATGATATGACACTCCAAAAAAAATTAAAAATTCTTTAGTGTATTTTTTCTGAATGTGATGACGTGACGGGTATGATGTAATAACTAAAAACTTCTTAGTATATTTTTTTAAAATGTGAAAATGTCGCGGGTATAGTGTGATACTCTAAAAACAATTATAAACTTTTTAGTGTACATTTTTCAAATATAATATGTGACGCTCCAACGTAGCGGATATAATGTAACATTCTAAAAAACCTATTTGTGATACTCCAAAAAAAGTAAAAGCTTCTTAGTGTATTTTTTTTTCTAAATCTGACAACATGGCGGATATGATGTAACACTCAAAAAAATTAAAAACTCATTAGTGTATTTTTCCTAAATGAGACATTCCAACGTAACGGATATGATGTGACATTAAAAAAAAATTTAATATATTTTTTTCTAAATGTGACACTCCATTGTAGCGGACAAATGAATCATTATACATCAAATAAGACTAAATAGATCATACAAAAAAATATATAAAATTATATAAATCACAAATTTAAAGTATGAAACTTACTAATCAATCTCTCTTAAATAAATATATTTATCATTTATGTCGTTATAATAGAGGGTCTGAACGCGGCAAAATTTTAGTGGTTCTATTTATAATTTAGGTCGTTATGATAAAGAGTCTGAACGAAGCAAATTTGGAGTGGTTGGCCGAGTGTATCCGTGTCCACACACCTGTTGATGGCTATCGTGGACACAATGATTCAAGACTCAGACAAAACAGCCCACCACCATTACTGGGTGGTGGTGGTGGTGGTGGTGGTGGTGGGAGAGCAATTCACTGCTGCCAGTGTAGCTTTACCTACCTTAGGAGCTGGCGATTTAATATATTCTAATAACTTCTCGCCACGTGTCAGAATCTTAATGGGGAAAATGGTTGATGAGTGGTCAGTTTGAAGTGCCGTGGTACTTTTGGTCAAGCAAGGGGAACCATTCGATTTCGAGGTGGTCTGCCGAATCAAGTGGCCCTGCTGCTATTAATAATAATACTTGGTTCGGCGAGTGGGATTGGTTGGTTTAGAGTAATAAACTATGCTTCATTTGACTGACAGATATAGGCTTGAAACCACTATTTAGGAGAAATCATATTTGTTCCACAGTGAAAAAATAATTCAATTTTTATGATGTTTTTCTTCTTCTTCTATTTTTTTATTTTTTATTTTTTTTCCTTGTATCAGACTTGTAAAAAAAAATCTCATCTGTATTATAATTCGTTTTAAACTTGTCTCACTCAGGTAATGCTAATGGCATGTACTATATATAAATGTCATAATTTAATCTTATGAGAATTGTAATTAAAAAATAAATTATAATCAAGCATCACATAATGTATAACTAAATTGATGTTTTAATCAACATCACAATCACTTATAACTAAAACAATAATTGATTATAACCAAATACTATAAAATTCATAATTGGAAATACATATAACACAAAAAATTTCCCATATAATAAGGTTCAACTTTCATTTTACTATTTTTGGGGATAAAATTGTCATATCAAATGGAGTGTTATTTATCACTTTGACGTACTTTTCCATTTTTTATATGAATCCTCAAGTGATATGCTAAATTTTACTATTATTTCTATATAATTATTTTATACAGATATATAGGGTTTATTATTTAAATTTACGTAAAAAGTAAAAATAAATAAAATGAATACTAAATTTTGAATATTGTTTAATGTGTTATCAATATATTGGTTTAGTGAACATCACTTTTAATGTTTTATATCAAAATATTAGTGACATATTGGAGACTATTTAAATTTTTAGTTTTATAAATTTGGTTGTTGTAATATTATTGTATTATTTTTTTTTGTATGACATATTAAATGTAATTAACTTGTAGTGAGGACAAAAAGTGAGTGGTTTAAAAATAGTTTAGACACTTCTCATGCCAAGTTGTGCTTATTTTTTTTTTCACATTTGGTAGGTATGGAAGGTATTAAAGACCTTGAAGAAGCTCATTTCAAAATCAATTCAAGGCTTGCTTGTTTTGACCAATAAGAAAAGTTGAGGATTTATTTTATGGAAGTTTCTTAGAGCATCACATTAGCCTTACCAAAATAGCAAAGAGGTAAAATATAGCTAGCAAATCATAATCTGTTTATTCCATCAGTCTCAATAAATTATTTCTAAATTAACTTTTGGTTGAATTTAGTACAGTACCTCAACAAATTTGTTAAGGTACTATTCATTAGTTATTCAATATTTTATTATTTTTTTTAAGACAGGTTAATATATTTTTTATTATATTTTCTCACCCACCGGACGTTCTCCCAGATGTCCACTCGGATGTCCCTGCAAAAAAGGAAGTTTTGCTGAATTTTGGCCTGTCCGGTTGATTGCCCCTCAGTGGGTTTGCCTCCTTTGGCTGTTGCTTTTTACTGCTGCTATGGTGCATTGGAAAAAATATATTTAATAAATTGAAAAAGATAAAAGAACAAAAAATAATATTTTAATGAAATAGAATTTTAGAATAGAGAGTTTGATGGAGTGTGTATATAAAAAAGAGGTTAGCTAAAATACAAAAGTGGATTTTGAGTTATAATTTGACTCAAAATTTGCTGAGGTTGATGCGGATGCTCTTACATATTACTCTGAATTTGCTCAATTGTTTCTTTAACTTTTTTTTTTGTTTTAGAGCACTTTCATCCGATATGTCAAATTTAATATAGCAGTTCAATAATTCTATTTTAGCATATCAAATGAACTGCATTCAGTGTGTCAAAAGCCAACATGGCTTTTGGCATTACACCTTCACGTTAATTTTGACATGAAAACCACTTTATACTCCCCCCCTTTCTTTAAATTTTAACTAATTGTACATTATGGGTAAAAGTACCTATTATAAGCATTGTATAATAATAATTGTGCTACAAAAGCAATAGATTCATCTTTAGAGATATACTTTGTTGTAGAGTGAAAGGTGCACATCATGTTAACCAAAAGCATTCATTAAGATGTAATTAATTACATATTTTAAATTAATATTTAGCGAGTGAAGATCTTCTTTTAATGATAATCTTTAAATGAGCAAGGAAAATGCTATACATCCCAAATAAATTACCAAATTTTCTAACAAATCTCTTACATGGATTCCACATACATGTAAGAGGTTTGGTAGAAAATTTGGTAATATAAGAGATTTGTTATAAAATTTGGTAATTTATTTAGAATCTTTAGCATAACTCAGTGAGTAAATTAATACACGAGAGATTTCATACCCACTTATCTTTCTATCACAATTAGAGTTTATAATATCAAATGGAGAAATATTATTTATCACTTGTTATTTATTACCTTTTGGTGTCAAAATTTTTCATTCTTACCCTTAATTAATTTTTACTCTTATAACATTGGTAGGCTAAAAAATACGGAATTGATTCCACTAATTTAAGTTAATAATCTAAACTAAAATATTATACACTAGTTATATATATAAAGGGCCAATTTCAAAAGTTTGCCTCGGGTCCCCAATAACTGAGTGTTAGCTCTGAAAAATAGTACAAATTTATTCATACACTATTTAGGTGTTGTATGAGTGTGAATATTACACTTATGTTCATTGATTCTTTTTTATGCAAGAAGTAAGACCATCTTACTGAATAACTAATGAGAGAATGTGTAATGTTCAGTTAGTATGAACAAATTTATACTCCATTAGAAAAGGAACACGTGTCACTATGAGATGAGACTTTTTATTTTTTATTTTTAAAAAGTCTCATTTTTATTTTTGTTTACCGCATTTTCAAAAACAATAAAAATACAAAAATAGTTTTAAATACTCTTTTTTTTTTTTCATTTTTATGAAAACAATTTTCAAAAACTCAATAAATAATTCCTACAAAATGAGTATTATAAAAAAATAAAGAAATAACAGACAAGTCCGGTTAATTATGCAAATCCTGTACTGAACATATAAAATCAATAACATAAAACAAATCAACAATTATTTTTTTTTTGTGTGTGTTGTCTTTGTGTGGGGGTAAATCCAATGAGCAATGAATTGTCATTTGTTTTTAGGGGTACTTACCAATTAGTCCTATTAACTAGACTTATTTATCTATAGGTCCTAACTAATAAATTTAACACTATAAAAATAAGAGAGTGATAAATTTATCACTAAAAATTTATTCATAAAAACAAAGAGACTGATAAATTTATCACTATAAATTTATTCATAAAAATAAAAGACTGATAAATTTATCTTTATCACTTAATAAATTTATCAAATAAGATTTAATGGGTAATAAGTCTCCAAAGTAGGACCTATTGGATAATAAATCTCCAAAGTAGGACCTATTGGTAGTTTACCATTTTTTTAAAGCATTGGATGGGGTTTAAACCACTATTTTAGTGGTGACTACGACAATAATTTTTTATTTCTTTGTAATAATAAAGAATTTTAGTTGACGTTGTTGATTGAGGCGTCTCTGATGATATAGTTATAAAAACATATCCTCTTAATTAAAGGTTGACGTGCATAGAACAAGATTTTTATTAAATTAAATTAATTATTCAATAATATGCACTTGTTGAGTGTTTTATTTTATTATTACTATTTTTTTGTTTTTATTTTTAACTATGGTTGCATTATTACCTAATTAAGATTCTATTTGGGACGTTTTCAGGGGGGAAAAAAAAATTGAACAATGAAAAAGATGGCAAATTATGTTACTTTAGCAGGATAAAGTAGGCAAATCCCATTTTCTTTTGTTGAATACATTCTTATGGCCATGAAAATTAGATGAGTACAATCATATAAACAAAACTATTTGATTTGTTGATAGTGAACAAAGTATCTTAGAGTTTTAGTTGTGTCAAGTTGATAAAACTTGTTAACCGAATTATTTCTGAAAATAATTTTTTTTTTCTTTTTTTAAAATCGTAACAAATTCCAACCTTGATGTATACAATTGGGAAGTAAAAGACGTATCATTATTAATTTGGTGATTTTAGAAAATTCATCGTCATTTTGGTAAATTATGGGTCTAATTGGGGAAGTTAATATAGATTTTTAAAAAATCTAGTAACACATAAAAGGATATGAGAGCTGAATATGTGCTCGATTTTGGGATTTAAATGGTTTGGTTTGTTTAATGTTTAGAAAAAGCTTGACATCGAATTGAACCTTTCAATTTTAGTAATTGAAAAACTGGCAAAGATCATATGATATGATTTAATATTGACAATTTTATTAGTTTTGTGTAAAGAAAAGATATACATGAGTTTGAATTTTTTTTATAAAAGTTTATAGAATTTTACATTAGGTGTCTCTCTCCCTAATTTTATCACAAAAGAATATTATATTATATTATATATTTATTTCTAATATACTAAAAAAAAGTTAAAAAAATTATATTTTGATTAGTTTATCTGATAATTCAAATCTGATGTGGCACTCCAACCGTCATATTTTGGCATCAAATATCAACTTCACCTGGTGTGTCAAAAGCTGATGTAAATTTTGACATCATCCCTTCATGCAACAAATTTTGACATGGAGAAACATTTTTTTTTTTTTTTTTTTCTCGTTTGAGTTCAAACTTTGAAAGTAATGTAATAGTAGATTTAACATATTGGGTAGAAAATTTATATGTCAAATTTAGGGCTGCAAATGAACTGAACTGTTCATGAACAAGTTCGGCTCGGCTCGTTAAGGGTTCGGCTCGGCTCGGTTCGTTTAGTAAACGAGCCGAGCTCGAGCTCGCATAAACTCGACTCGTCAAGCTCGACTCATTTATCTTTATTTAAATTATATAATAAATATATTATTTGTATATTAAATAATATATAAATATATATGAATACATTATTTATATAATAAATAATATTAAAAAATTTAATCGAGCCGAGCCGAGCCGAGTTTGAGTTCTATTAATGTTAACGAGTCGAGCTGAGCCGAGCCGAGCCGAGCCAAGCCTAATTTCTTATCGAACCGAGCTCGAGTTTAATAAACGAGCTCGATAAGTAAACGAGCTGAGCTCGAGCTCAGCAAAGCTCGACTCGGCTTGGTTCGTTTGTAATCCTAATCAAATTGATATGTCAATTTGCTATCTAAATTTTCAAAAAAATTAACCTACCAAATTTTAAAAAATTTGAATGGAGATGCTTTTCATGAATATAAAAATTTTCAAAAATTAAAAATAAAAATTTTGGTGTACTGGGATTTTCGTAGGGACCGCGCACCACCACCCCACTGCGTAAGGAATCCGGATCCTCGGTGCCCCTTTCTTGTGGCGCATCCTGTAGCCCTCCAAAACGACGTCGTTTTGGAGGTTTTTTTTTTTTTTTTTTTTTTTTTTTTTTTTCCTTTTGCCCCTGTTTTCTTCTCTGCATCAGAACCACTAGCTCCCCTCTGCTCTTCATAGAAGTCTTGTTCGGCAGAGAGAGAGGCGCCAAAAACAACCCCACTTCTCCTCTGATTTGAGTTTTCAAGGCCGAATTCGAGTTTCCACCATGGTTTTCAACCGAATCGAAGCGATTGATTTCGAAGCTCTTAGTGGCCAATCCCGAAAAGTGAGGGGCAGTACAGTGGAGTGATTTTTTCTAGATTATGGTTTTGTCCAGATAATCTCATTGATTATGATTTTGAGTCTTTTTTGCAGAGAGAGAGGACGGAGGGGGGCCGGATCGGAGCCTCAATGTTGAAGGAGAAAGAGACAGAGAGGAGCAGGTGGGCGGCGATGGCGGTCCATGGTGGTGCTTCTGATAGTTCCACAAATGAGATGCTTTCAAGCTACCCTTTCATGAAGAGCACTGGGTAATAATGTGTGTAATGGTTCTTGTGAAGTTTCTTAGAAGACAAAGTCAAAAATTTCACTCTTCAATTTCTTTTTTTCTTTTTCCTTTTTTTTTTCAGATCTTAATTTTTTAATTTTTTTTGTTTTTTGTTTTTGTTTTGAATGATCTGACTCAAGTTTGTAATAAGTTTTTATTTTATTTTATTTTTTTAATATAAAAAAATGTTTTAGTGAATGATTTGGGATTGTTAGATTGGTAGAAATGTTTGATCGATGCATGACTCAAGTTTGTGATGTTCTTCGACATAATGAAATTTAGAACATTTTCTCTCTCTCCCTGCTTAGAACCCCAGATCCAGTTCTGGGTGTACTGAATCTGAAAATTCAGTTTTTTGTGTATCGAATCCGTCAAGAAAGTTTATAGTTTTGTTTCCAACTTCTTCACCCATTGAGCTACGACACAAAGAACACACACATGCAAAATTAGAGAGTTGAATTTTAGCATTTATTCACTAAACCCAGATGGAAAATCTAGCTAAAAAGTGAAAAGAAAAGAGGAGATTAGTAAAAATCCAGATGAGTTTTTTAAGCAAATACCATGAACAGAGCATAACCCATCTGGTGGTTCTGATGAAGAGAAGAAAACAAGGAAAAAAAAAAAAACCCCTTCCAAAACGACGCTACAGGATGCGCCGCAGGAAAGGGGCACCGAGGATCCGGATTCTTGAGTAAGGTCCACAATAGTGACATGGCAGTAAATGACGAGTTCGTTGGACTTGCACCTACTCACTTCCTATTCCTATTCTTCATCGTTTGCATTCAAGTTTGGTTGCAGAAAAATCACGCTCCTAAGTCCCAATGGTGGACCTCTGAGATCAACCACCTTTCAGGCAAGTCTTCCATTTTCATTTTCTTCGTCTTTCTCTCTCTCTCTCTCTCTCTCCCTCTCGTGTTTCCGTTTTTCTCAATTCAATTTTCTGATTATTTGTGTGTTTTTTCCCCTAAAATTGTTTGACTGAACGAGAACGACTTTAAATCAATTCTCATGCATTCGTTCAATTCTCTGCATTCTTTGAATCTCAGAACTAATCGAGCGCTCAAGGTCCCTCTGCCACCGTTCCTGCTTCCAAGTAATTTCCCTCCCTCTTTCCTTTTCTTTCTTACAAGTTTGGTTGTTGTTTTTAAACTCAAATTTTTGAAAATTTTAAAGTATTTGTTTGGTTATTCCAAAAACTGAGTTCACTTTTCAAAATGATATGTTAAAGATTTTAAGGAGAGAGACAATTTTGAAAATGATATGTTGAGAATTTTTCAAATTGAAGTTTCCCTCCAATTTAAAAAGAGAGACAATTTTGAAAAAAATAATAATTTGTCACATGAAAAAGTACTCTCATATATATGTACTAGTGCATGCTCGTGCCTGAAGGCACGGTGTAAATAAAATAAGTGAGCAAAAAGAAGAAAAATAAATAAATAAATAGGAAGGAAATAAGAAAAGGGGAAAAAGAAAGAGGAAGGAAGGTGGGCAGGAGAGAGAGAGAGATTGCATGAGTGAACAAAAAGGGGGGAAAAGAAGGTGGGCGAGTGAGAATTAAAGAAATATTGACCCTTAATGAATTTGAAAATTAATCTTAACCCTTAAAATAAAATGTATCTCTAAGACATTTTAATATATTTTAAAAAACCCTCATGCTTTATTATATAGATAAAAACATAATTTGGTATGTAGCCATTTATGGGTATTGTAGAGGATAAAAATTCAAGCCCAAAGCCCAAGCAAGTTAAGACGCGGCCCAATGCATTCTTACTCAGAAAAGGCAAAGTCCAGGCCCAATTCCTTAGAAAGTATAGTTGTAAAGAAAACAAGGTCACGTTAATGGAGATTTAAATATGATCGCTTCTAGAAAAGATATCCTTAAACATGAAGGAAAACCCTTGGATCAGATAGAAATCAACGTTGGAGATCAAAACCAATAGAAGAAAGATATAAAATCAACCAACTCTGATAACCTGAGCATCCGATAAGATAAATCCAACGATCAAGAGTGAATCCTCAAATCCGAACTAAATCTAGGCTATCTATAATACAGTAACTCCGACAATGGCAGATCAAAATCACTTGTCCACTTGCCCTACCAATGCCTGCATGCATAAGACACCATTAGATCGGTACAGCTATCCAATGATCACGATACCAGGTATCCACACTATAAAAGAAATAAAGAAGATCGTTTTATGGCAAGCAAAAAAAGAAAGAAGAAAATATATTTTCCTTTAGAAAACCGATATGTTCACACAAGATTCTAATTTGATCGTTGAAGGGTCCTCCCGACCAACCATGGTCGAAAGAGATCACTGATGTTTTAGTGTTTGTCTTTTCTACAAAGTGAAGTGAAGAAACGAGTAGCTCATCTCACTTTCCCTATGGAGAATAAATTTCACCCTTCTACAATTGGCGCCGTCTGTGAGAAACTCGAGAAAAGATGAGTGTCTATTTCGCTCTGAACAAAATACCAATTCACCTCGCCAAAATTCAACTTGTATGATGGCAAAGGGGACCCGACCAGCCACATTCAACATTATACGCAGGCCATGACTTTGTGAAGCAACAATGGCCCGATCATGTGTCAAATGTTTTCCTCAAGTTTAGAAGAAATGGTGTTGCGATGGTACTACAAATTAGAAGCCCAATTCATCAGTGATTGGGCACAGCTGCAACAAGCATTCATCTTACGTTATATCACCAATAGCTGGCCGCCGAAAGAAGTGGATGTACTTCTCACGATGAAGAAGGAAGATACAGAGAGGCTACAAGAATATTCCAGTAGATATTGGGCAACTTACAACAAAATCAATAACTGTAATGAACAACTGGCAGTAGCCTCATTCAAGTTAGGATTGCTACCTGAGAGCAAGCTTCTGTAGTCTCTAACGAAAAAGCCACCGACTGATGTGGGAAGTCTAATAAGGTGAGTTGAACAATACTATAAGATTGAAGATGACATAAGAGGCGTTGAAGAATCAAAACCTGTTCGGATCCCACCTAAGGCTCCACGAAAAGATGAGAAAAAGTCTCCAAAAAAAAAAAGAAAAAAGGAGTCCAACGCAATCGCCGATCAGCCAAAAATACAAAAGGAGGCCTTCTAAGTAGTTATCACCACCTTTACTGAGCCGATATATCGCTTGATGTCAAAAATCCAGAACGAACCTTACTTTTCTTGGCCCACCCGGATGCTCGGCGATCCATCACTTCGCAATCGAAGACTATGTTGTTCTTACCATAAGGACCACAGACATCTCACAGAGGACTGCAAAGCAACAAAGCAATTCTTGGAGGAGTTGGTGCAAAGCGGACATCTACGATCTTATGTTGACTCATCCACAGATCGAAAGGATAATACCAGGGACAAAGCTGGGGAAACACAACTCACTACAACTATCAATATGATCTATTCAGTTCCAACAAAAAGGTGCATAAGTCGGGAAACAACGCCAACACTTCGGAGAGAAACTATGTCCCTATCAAAGGTGGCTGCAAAAAAGGTTTGTTCATCAACAAAGATTTCTTTCTCCAATGAGGATCTGACATGGGTCCTTCATCCCCATAATGACGCGTTGGTAGTAACACTACAGATTGGGAAATTCGATGTCAAAAGAATATTGATCGACCAAGGCAGTTCGGCCAAAATCATATACTACGAACTCTTCAAAAAACTGGGGTTGTCTCATGAAGCCCTGCTTAATGTGGAATCCACACTCTATGGCTTCAACTCGAGCCTGGTATTCCCTTTAGGACGCATCTTCCTGCCAGTCAAGGTTGGAGAAATAGTCCACCAAGTCGAGTTTTAGGTAGTCAACGTGCCATCTCCTTATAAGGCCATAATGGAAAGAACTTGGCTCCACCAAATGGAAGCTGTTCCATCTACCTTCCACCAGGTCCTATGCTTCCCAGAAGCTAACACTGTCAGGACCATTCCAGGGGACCAGACAATGGCAAAACGATGTATGGCAGTATCTTTAACTTGGCCACCGGAAGTTCGGACAAGTGATTCAAGAGAGGAAGCTGAACGTCAGATTGGAGCTAAGAGTGCCGAAGAACTCAAAAAAAAAACTAATCAATCCCCGAAGATGAAGACAGGTTCTTCTTCATAGGTAAAAATCTCGCCCCAGAAGAGAAAAGTCAACTGGTGGATTTCCTACTCCAATACAGGGATATATTCGCCTGGACACCTTATGAAATGGAGGGCATCGACCCAAGAGTGACAAGCCACAAATTACACATGAATCTAAACTCCCGACCGGTAATACAGAAGAATCGGAGGTCCACGCCTCAACACTTTGACGCTGTCAAGGAAGAGGTAACTAAGTTACTCGAGGCAAATGCTATTCGGGAAGTTCAATATTCGAAATGGTTGTCCAACACTGTGGTTGTTAAGAAAAAGAACGGCAAATGGAGGATGTGCGTAGATTTCATCGATCTTAACAAAGCATGCTCCAAGGATAGTTTTCGTATACTAAAAATTGACCAACTCATGGATGTGACCTCCAGACACAAAAGAATGAGTTTTCTGGATGCGTGTTGGGGATATCATCAGATTGCGATGCATTCGGATAATCAAGAAAAAAACTCATTCATCACACCTATTGGGTTATTCTGCTACAAAGTGATACCCTTCGAACTTAAAAATGCTGGAGCCACATACCAACGGCTGGTTATTAAAATGTTCCACAGTCAAATCGAACGAAACCTTGAAGTATACATCGACAACATGGTGATCAAGTCAAAGGAAGCTATACATTATCCTGATGACCTTTGTGAAACCTTTGAGGTACTCCGCAGGTACAAGATGAAGCTTAATGCAGCAAAATGTGCATTTGGAGTTGGATTGGGAAAGTTCTCAGGGTATATTGTCACTAATCGAGGAATAGAAGCTAATCCTGATCAAATCCAGGCATTGATCAGCCTAACCCCGCCCTTAACTGTTAAAGGAATCCAAATGCTCACTGGGATGACAGCAGCCATCAATAGGTTCATCAGTTGATCCTTTGATTGATGCCGATTGTTCTTCCAACTGACCAAGAAAAAGAACTGAGTCGAATGGACCCCAGAATGTGACCATGCTCTGCAAGAACTAAAGAGTTACCTAGCCAAACCTGTAACGACCCCAAAATGCGTATCATAAATTATCTTTATGTAATTATGGGTTAATGTGCCTTAATTTAATTACATCTGTTTGAATTGAACAATTATCTGTTGAGTTACAACCTTGGAACTGAAATTGCCGACTTTTAAGAGTTCAGAAACTGCAATTGAGTACATGGTTATGCTAATGGGAATTTTTAGAGCTATTTGGGAAAATTAATTGAAAATTTATTTTGTCTGATTCGTTAAGGTATGTTTGGGTGGTTAACTTTGTAGTGCAAATTGAAGGCCTTAGAGGCTTCAGAAACCAGAACGGAGTACATAATTTTGATCAGCATGATTTTTAGAGTCATCTGGGAAGTTTAATTGAAATTTGATTTCGTACGATTCGTAACGGTGTGTTTGGCTCCCTAATTGTGATAACCTTATATCTATATATATATATATATGATATGAGTTGAACTCATCACTTTGAGTCCAAAATATCTAAGGGAGAGGGAGAGAATCGAGAGAGAGAGAGAGGGCACAAGAGAGAGAAAGCTTTACTAAGAGAGAGAGCTCAACATTCATGGGATTTGAACACAAATTGAAGAGATTTAAGAGAAAGGAAGATGATCAACCATGGAAGCTCGGGAAATTGAAGAAAGTTAAGGGAAAAGCAAAGATTGAACTAAGGTATGGAAATTTATCTTGAATCCTTATGATTAATTCTTTAATTTCATGAAATCATAATGAGAGTATAAGATTTGGAATCCATTTGGGTTAGGGTTTTGTGTTATGTATTTAATTGAGTTAAATTTAAGAAATTAGAACTTGGGTCCTTTGATTTTGTTTATGATTGGAACTCAATCTTATGAATACTATATGAAATGAACTCTAGATTGTCCATAGAACAAGATTTATGCAAAGACCAAGTGTGTTTGTGGGTTGTGTTTTTGGGGAACTTTCAAGATTATGAAAGATGAAACATTGATCTTGAACTTGAGGCAAAGATTGATTAATTTGAGATGAAATTACACTTGAATAATGTTAGTTTATCATGTTGTGAGGTAATTTTACATGTTTTTGTGTGATTAGAGTTAAAACCAAGCTTAGAAAATGGAAAAAACAAGTGTTAGACCCAACAAGGATTTCGGACAGCAGATTTTGCCCAGAGCTGCACGTGCGGCGGGGCTTTTCGCACGTGTGGCAGTCCATTTCCAGTACCCAAAATGATTCTGAAATAAAAGCACCTTGTCTCGCACGTGCGGCCCTGTTTCCCACAAGTGCAGGACAACGCTGTTTTAGCCAACTTCAAATAAGCATATCTCTTGTATTCGGACTCCGTTTTAAGTGATTCTTGGGCTTAAATTTAAGCCCCAGAAGTCTAGTTTCCAATGGTTGTGGTCTTACTCCCAAATTCAAAGTATACAAATAGATATGCCCAAATTAGTGAGGGTTGTTCACTTTCTGTCCAACTGTTTCATGCCATTTTCTCTCCTAACCCAGTTTCCTTTCACTTCTTCCTGTTTTCCTTGATATGAGTTATGACCCATTGGAGACCTATGAGTTTAGAACCAACATAACTAATTGGTTGAAGAGTAAAGTAAGGAATCGGTTATATTCATATATTGCGCTACGTGCATTGTGTTTGTAGGTCAAGACGAGGACATCGTCCCACTGCTACCAGGAGCCCATCACTGTGAGTATTAGCATAGTAAAGATATGTTTTTCATTATCTCTCTTAATTTATGTATGACATGATTCTCTAAATGTTAGATTTTCTCTAAATGCACAAGTTTCCAAAAAATGCAAAATGAATTATGAACAAGAAACGTGAATTATTTATAATATGATATGGTGGGCCCAAGGCCGTTCTGTTTATCTATCCCGCTTATGCTATGGCATGATATGAATTGTTCGGTCTTTAAGACCTAATCATTTTGGGTATGGAACAAAGTGCTGTACGGAACTAAGTGCTACAGTGTGAGTCACCTCTAGTGTCTGTACGAGACACCTCTTGAGTCCATATATACATGAATTGAGCCCAATGAGAGGTAGAGACATGTCGATGTTCCATCTACTCCATGATTAGATACAATGATACGATATGATACGTTTGGACCAAAGGTCGTTTTGATATATGATTGGGCCCAAGGCCGTTTTGTTATACATGGACACGAGGTCGTTCAGAACATATGATATGAATACAAAGGTTTTGACATCGCTACATGACTCATGTTATGATGTGTTATTTTATATGCATGAATGGATGTCCTATTTTAAAATGTGCTTCTAACCTTTTGTCTAAGTGGGCGTACCACGTACCACGTAAAATGTTTTATAATAATTCAATTATATATTCCATTCGAAAAGGTATGGATTATGATACGATAAATGTTTGTTGTGAAAAGATTTATGATATGTTTCTAAATTGTGAAATATGTTTTCCTAATGTTAAGGACATCATTCATTAACCTCTTTACTTTAATATTACTCACTGGGCGTTAGCTCACTCCTTTATTTTATATATATGTAGGTGAGCCATCAGGGACCAACACTAGAGTTGTATCGAGGTCCGTCTCTTTGTCAAGCCGCCCGGGTTACGCCTCTGTGTCGATGCTTTAACTTTGTATTGGAGAATTGTGTATTTTATTGAGTCTTAGGTATTTGTGTGTGAGATCTATATAAGTTCTGTGATTATATGTATATATGGAAAGTGTATTTAAATGCTTAAATTAATTTAAGTGTTCATGTATGCACAAGCTCAATGGGCATTATCTTTATGTTGGTATTTGCTTTTGCTTAAGGCCCCGTATTTGAATAAATATTCATGAAATTTTGTTTTGAGGCCGATGTACAGGCCAGTCATGGACCAAACTATTTGGGGCAGGTTTGGGTCATGACAGTTGGTATTAGAGCACGAGTTATGATCTCACACACGAGTCCATTGACCATTAGAGTGTCTAGAATCGATCTAAGTTGTACGCATTCGGTAATAAAGTGATATGTTGTGTATTCTGAAGAATGTATGGAAGCTTGAAAGTATCATGAAATTTTAACGATAAGAAGAGATCTAGATGCGTTTGGTTTATAGCGTAAGTCTTGAGCCTAAGAAAGTGATTTTGCTAAACGATATGTATAAGGAAATAGAAGGCTAAGGTTTATGAAATTGTGGTGTTTTGACTAGAATAATGGGGAGTGCAAGCATGTTGAGTTGTGGAAACATGAAATGATAAGAGATTTAGATCTTCGCTTGAAGCCATGGAAAGAATATTTGAGAGAGGGAGACAATAGAATTATGGTGCTGACAAATTGTGGAACTATTGCGATTGAGATATTTGGTGATCAATAACAAGTATGGAATTATAGTGATTAAGAGTTGGGGCATTAGAATTGCTGCCTAGAATGTTAATGAGTACAAGTATCATGATTTGTGATCATATAGTATTAGGTGGAATTTTATGGAAGTTTAGTGGTATAAGGGAAGCAGAATCTTTAACTAGAACGTTGGTGGTTTTGAGTATATTGATTTGTAGAGATATAGTGTATATTGAGGGAATTGAGGTATGTCAGCGGACGGAGGAAAATATTATATGAAATCTTGAACCATAGAGCTTAAATGATTTGGTATGATATTATGTACTAAGCTAATTTGTATCTAATGACTTGGAGGAAGGGTGGTGAGAATGGTGAAAAGTAAGAATGAGAAGTTGCTTATGTTGTCCTACCACGTGTAAGGATATGAATGGATATTGTTATCGCAATGAGATGTTATGCTTGTTAATCAAATTACATGGGTCATTGAAATGGATCATTAGTGAAAAGGAAGTCATGTTTTGAATCTTTCTACGAAGGATCGGCTAGGGAATTGAGGGATATGTTTTATAAGATGATAGACTTATGATAGTGAATGTTTTGATGTGAATGTTCATTTTAACTCAATAGGTTGTGAAAAAAAAAAAGAAAAAAAAGAATAGGTAAGGAGTAAATAGTGACTTAGACGATGATTAGAAATGGGGTGATAAGTGAAGTTTTGTTCCTCCTTTCAATTAGGACATATACTCTTGTGAATGGATGTGAATAAAAGGAAAATTGTACTCCTTTTGTAGACTACCACTTGTCTGAAAGACATAATTTTGCCCTGATATGTTTTTGTTCTGAACTTAACATATTGTTATCATAAACTTACCATTACTAATTAAGGATGAAATGTTTATATGAGAATTAATTCAAGGCTTGTTCCTTTATTGTGATCTAAAAATGAGTGATCATTGGAATAAAACTTATGTGGTCTACGTTATTTAGAGATGTCATACCATCAATTAAATTCGGTGTTTCCAACATGGATGATTAATATGTGATCTTGCGTGTGAGGGGTAAATATTGACCATAAACCTAAGCAAGTTGTTTACAACCTCCAGAATTATGTGCCCTTTTATGGAACTAATGGCGTTGATACCCACCTTAGAGTCTGTTATTGATAATTTATGACTTTTACATGAATGTCTGGATAACTACTGTAAGGAAATTGGTAGACCAAAATTGACCTTATTATTGAGGCTGTATCAACACTTATTGGCCCCGTTTGATAGAGCTATGGGAAAGTAATTATAGATTATAGCTTAACAGATTATAACTTAAAGCTGTGAACATAAGCTGGTAACCTGTTTGGTGCAGCTATGGGATTATGTATTTAAGCAGCAGAGTAGTGTTTGGTAAATAAGCTGTAAAATAGCTTTTTTCTGTGTAATTGTTATTTTTGCCCTTATAAAGATATAAAATTTGTGATTTCATTTATAACACATTTTTTTATTTTTCTTTTTCATTTTATTTTATTTTCTTTTCTTTTTCACCTTATTTTCTTTTCTTTTTAAGTTTTTTTTCTTCTCTTCTTTCTTTGTTAATTTTTTAGTAAATATTAATTATGAAAAGTAAATATTAATTGAAATAAATTGTGTTAAATATTAAAATTAATATCATTTTGTCCATCAATTATTATTATTATTATTATTTTTCATATTATTATTATTATTCTTTATTATTATTCATTTTAATTATTTTTAGTAATATTTCATTTTTAGTAAATATTAATTCTCAAAAGTAATTTTTTTAATTATGAAAAGTAAATATTAATTGAAATAAATTGTGTTAAATATTAATTCTAAAAAGTAATTTTTTTAATTTTTTTTCATATTAACTATTAATTATGTTTTTATTAATTTTGAAAAGTAATTTTTTCTTTTTTAATTAATATTAATATTGATATTTTTCTCTTTTTTTTTTCAGTTTATTTTCAATTTATTTTCTAGGGTTTGAAAAGCACAAGGGCGACGACCGGTGATGGTTCAGATCGCGATGGCATTCGTTCAGATCGATGACGGCGTTGGTTCAGATTGCGATGGCGTTGGTTCAGATCGACGGCGGAGCTTGGTTCAGATTGATCGACGATGGCGTTGGTTTAGACAGACAGAGCTCACGATCGTGATGGCGACGAACCCGAGATCGACCGGCGCCATAGATATAGCGTAGAGAGAGAGAGAGAGATAGAGAGAGACAGATCTGTTTCATCGCCGGAGCGAGGGACACGTCGCCGGAAATCGCCGGAAATCGCATGCGTCTCTCTTTGGTTCGTGAACAGTGTTGAGATGTGGTGATATATATAGTGGCATTTTCTTAAATAATGGAGATTAGGAGGGGCATTTAAGTCATTTTAGCACCCTGTATAATAGCTGCGCACTTAAGCTATCTCCTTAAGTATCTCCAGACCCACTTGGAAAATAAGCTGAAAATTAGCTTTATTTAAGCTATAAGTTGGTCAAATAATTTTTACCAAACACTCTAAAATAACTTATTTTAAGCTATAAGTGGCTTTAAGCTACAAATAAGTTTTACCAAACGGGGCTATTGATGTGAAAGGTTTCATATGAAAGGTGACCAAAAAAAAAAAAAAAAATCATGAATATTGTTTATGGTATGTGTGAGATACTAGGTGGTATGTGATTAATTCAATCAAATATTTACGTGTCACGACCCAAACCCCTCCATGGGTTTAGTATCGTAACCGGCCAGTAATCCTTGGATTACCAAGGCCTCTTGACTGATTAACATAAAGTTAGGGGCTGCGGATGCAAATATACAATATATATATATACAGTCCATTGAGCCGTGAAGACGTACATGATACGCATCATTTAAAACTTTTATAAACATACGAGTGATGTTGAGAAACATAACCTTTACATATCACTTCTAGTAGTGTATTAACAGACATCTTGTCCAAAACTTAACAACAAACAAAGTCTAACATGATTATACAAAAACAACCACAAATCTTGACTTCATTCGGAACCTCCTCGGAAGGCACAAAGGTTGGCTGACAAAAAGGGAACATAGGCCATCAACTCGGGGCTTGGTCACGTGCCTACTTACCTACATACATAATATAAATAGTGAGCTATAGCCCAGTGAATAATAACAGAGTCAAGACTTTAATGAATGATGTCCAACAAAACTCAAATCTCATAGCAAACAGAATCATAATCAGATAACGGAACTGAATCATAATCTTGTCCATATCCAAATCATGTGTGGTACATCCATTAGCACAAACATGTCTTTTGGGTCAAGCTTATAACATCCGGTATCGGGTAACATATCTTATACATTGGCCACGGTATTGTTTCCCCCGGGCGAGGGCCTGGGCTACAGTATTAATGTAATGACCCTCACACTGATTACCGATTAATTACCGATTATGGCTAAACTGAGACTGATTGTGCCTGATAATTGAAGTAATTGAAATACTGGACTGACTGACTGAGATCTGAAACTGAATCGATTGACTGTATCTGTTTAATTGCATGTTTATCTGTTGCCTGTTTAATTATCTGTTCAGTTTTTATGTTTAAACTGCTAATTGAAGGCCTTATCGGCGGCCGAATCTGAAATTGACTGATATTCTGTGTTAATTAGAATTTATGTAATTTTATGGTATATTTAATTGAAAACTGATTTGGTATGATTAAAGTAGATTAAAATAAGCTAAATCACATAGTTAGGCATATTTACCATTTTGCCACACTAGTGGCCCACTATCTTAAACACATTTGAGCCTTCTTATTACACTAGAACAAACATTTCATCAGCCAAATTCCTTGTGATTGCCGACTAGAGTGAGAGGTAAGGGTGATTTCAATTTGTTTCCTCTTGTTTTGCTTGAAGTTTGAGAAGTTTGGAGGAGTTTGTGATCAATTGAGCTCCTAGACCTTTAATTCAAGGCTTAAGGTAGAAATTCATCTTCTCATTCTTGTGTTTAAGTTAGTTCTTGCATGGTTCATGCTAAATTGAAGAGTTGAGTTAAGAATTGGTCTTATAATGTTGAATTATGGCACATATCATGCATGCATGTCTACATTGTTGCATTTTGAGGTTGATCACATGGAAATCTTGCATGCATGTTCATGTTTATATGTTAAGTCCATGATTTCATCTTGAATTTGAAAGAATGAGCTCATTAGAGCATGTTTTGAAGCTTGAGAGTTGTTTAAAGTTCATGCATGTTCATTTGAGATCTTGTTCATGAAATTGGGTTTGAAAATGGATTTAATTAAACTACCCTTGGGCTTTGATTTGTCAAATTGATCTTTGAAACATGTAATATTATGAGTTTTGAAGTGTTTTTCAGAAAATTAGCCCAAGAGGATCGAATTTGATGCATTTAAACTTGATTTGAGCTCGGAAGTTCAAATCTGGAAATTCCAGATTTTGGACTCCCGCTCGAGCGGGGTAAAGTGGCGCTTGAGCGGGAAATTCGTGCTCCTAGTACTTTGCACTGTTTTACAGTACGCTCGAGCGGGACCTTGTGTCTTGTGCTCGAGCGGCTATCGAGTGCCCAATCGAGCGTGATTTTTGAGCATCTAGTACTTTTTGGTCCGCTCGATCTGGAAAGTTTACGCTCGAGCGGGGACCTTTATTGCATATCCGCTCGAGCGGGGAAACTCCGCTTGAGCGGGACTCTGTTTTTCTGAAAATTCTGAAAATGTTTTCTGAGTACATCTTTGCATCCTCATCCCATCCTAGGCATCCTTAGGCCTAGTTTAAGACATCTTAATGAGGATTTAGATGTAGAACACACCGAGGCAATTAGGGATTAAGTCATTATCTTTCCCAACTGTGTAGCTTAGTGTGTGTTCGATCTGTTAACTGTGTAGGGTTGGCTTCCGTGGAGACGCTCTAGCTTACTGTAGCCCAGAACTCTATGAGTAACAATTGTGTAAAGATATGTTCAAAATGATTATCTTCTGAACAACTGAACTGTACTGTTTTCTGCACTGTTTACTGTTTACTGAAGGAATGTATGTCCTATATTCTGAAATGTACTGTGGCATCCTTAGCACCTACTGTTTATCGTTACTGTTACAGAGATCTCTGTCGGTTCCCTTGTTGGAACCACTACTGTTTACTGATTGATGGCCATCATTTACTGTTCGGTCTTTTAAAGACCTACTGTTACTGTTATGCTAATGGATGTACCACATATGACTGTTTACTGTACTGAACAACTGATATACTGATTTAATGAACTATTTTCATTATTGTAAGGACATTCATTCTCAACCTCTTTAAGCATTATGTTATTCACTGGGCTTTAGCTCACTGCTCATATATATATGTAGGTGTACAGGCACCGGACCAATGCTAGAGGCGTCGGGGTAAACTCCAGTTTTGTCAAGCCAACCACTGTGCCTCACTGCGACGTTCCAAGCCTACCAAGCTTAGGCTATGGGGTGTTTTAGTTTCCCCCTTCCGTTCCGTTTTTGTAATACTGTATAGACTGATAGTACTGTACTGTCTTATGGGGATTAGGCCCCTGTTTTGTATGATTGTAAATATTGTGCAAACTGTTCTGTACCGTATATATGTGAATGTATGAAAAGTCTTTTTGCATACAGACTGTCACAGCTCATTGGACATTGTTTTATTACTGTATTGGCTTCCGCCATGCCCCTGTACTCTGTTTTACTGTATTACTGTTAAGCAGGCCTTCGGCAATCTAGGATTACTGGCCGGTTACGGTGCTAAACCCATAGGGGCGGGTTTGGGCTGTGACAATTAACTCCCGGGCTAGGGCCTCATGACCATAAGCCACAGTATTATGTTCCCTGGGCGAGGGCCTTTGCTAAGGATACCACAATTACGTTTCAAAGAAAATTGGAAAATCATTCAATCACACAAAACATAACATTTCAGAAACTTATCATCTCGTATCATCAGAAAATAATTAAAGTTAAACATAACTTTACGGAATTATTACTCACAGATAATTGGTAGCTCCAATTAGATGGCAAGGTGGGCAGTTCACCTGTCTTAAGGCGCGTGACCTACATAGCATGATAGATACATACGTTGAATACACATGCTTGGATTGAACACAACTTATTTTGTTGTTCTTAGTGTGTTTCTAAACTTTAACCTCATTATGGAGTCTTAATCATAGCCTAGGAATGCCTAGGATGGAATGAGGATGCAAAAATGTACTTAAAAAAAACTTAGCTAAATTTTTGCTGAAACAGGGGTCTCGCTCGAGCGTGGCTTTCTTCGCTCGAGCGGACATGCCAAATGTGAGTGGTTGCTCGAGTGTAGACTCCTTCGCTCGAGCGGTCTGCAAAATGTGAAAAATTTATGGTTGCATGACATCTTCGCTCGACGCTCGCTCAAGCGTGAGACGCAGGTCCTCGCTCGAGCACAAGTTTGTTGCTTGAGCGTGCTTCTACAGATGCAAATTTCTGAGAGCTTGCAATTTACGCTCCAGCCAGCCCTTTGTCGCTCGAACAGAAGCATGAAAATAAGGATGGTCGCTCGAGCGTAGGATCCTTCGCTCGAGCGTGGAAGCAAAATTCTGGGTTTTCCATATTTGCTCCCAAGCTTCAAAACATGAATTCGACACACCAAAACTCATCCTCTTGGGCCAAAATTCTGAAAAACGTTTAGAAACTCACAAAACATCATGGTTTAAAGATCATTTCATGAAATCAAGGCCCAAAAGTATGCCAAATGTACAAAATTCCAACATAAACTTTATGAATGTTTCAAGAACACAACATGCATGAATTTTCTTAAACCCAACCTCTTCAAAACATGATCAAACTTGGCAACTTGATAGAAAACATGACGAATTCCCAAAATATAAGTGAGATGAACACATGCATGAAAGAATTCTTTGAAATCATGCTCAATTTGTAAAGAAATGAACATACATGCATGGTATGGCCTAATTCTTCTCAATTCTAATGCAATTCCCTCATGAATTCACTTAATCCACTAGTGATCTTGTAGAATCTAATTCAATTACTCAATTAAGAGTTTAGTCCCTTACCTAGAGGCTTGAATCTACAATAGTTGAAGTTGAGATCCTTAAATCTTCTTCAATTGACAAAAATTCCTAGCACTTTTTTTGGTTTGAGCTCAAATTCTCAAGTCTTGGACCAAATCCCCCTACTCTCTTTCCCTCTCACGTTTTGTGCAAGAAGATGGAAATTGATGGTGTCAAAACATGTATAAGGTGTAAAATGGTCTTGTAAAAGCTCACTCAATGGCATACATGTAAATAACTTAAGCTAAATTAATTAGCATTATTTATTCTAATTTAATCGTTCCAAATAGAATTTTAATTAAACTTACCATAAAATCCTATAAATCCTAATTAACACATAAATCAAGTCAATTTCTGAGTCGGATGCTGATAAAGCTTTCAATTCGCAAATCAAAACTAAAACATGAATAGATCTTTCTACGTCAAACAGATATAAGCACAAAATAATGCAATGCACATATAATTGACTCAAGATTTCTTCTTAATTACTTATTTGGCATGCTTAAACATGGATTAGTGTTAATCATGGGTTGGGGTTGTTACACTAAATACTGTGATAGATGAAAATAGTACATTGTGGTTGATATGATTTGTGACTCAACTATTGGAGAGTTTAGAAACTTGAGTTGAAATGCTGAGATATTTAGATTGAGGAGTTTTCGATGTATGAAGACCATTATTTTAAGTGCTTAAACTAAATGTAAGCAAATTGTTTATATGATTAATTTGGGCCCTATCCTTTTGTTTGAATTGTTTAGGTCTACGAGGAATTGATTTTTTTGAGGCTAATATTATGTATTAAGATTTCTATGGGTCTGATTTAATGTTCTTTGTGTAGAGTATTAGAATATATAATAAGTCAATATTGTTAACATGCCTAAGCAAGTTAGTTGTGACTTACAATGAATGAAACCAATATTCGGATTAGATGCGATGCTCAGTCTACTTTGAAGTTATTGGAACAAGAACATAGGAGTTTTATGGACAATGCGTTTTATGCTTGATGTCATGAAGTTGACTTTAAGACCCTCTAAGAAGACGTTGATTTTAAGTGGTTGTTATTTTAATGTAATTTGGGAGTTATGACAATTGGGGTTTGATCCATATTTGATTTTACTAATAATTTATTTTGGAAAAAGAAATCATGGTGTCCAATCTGAACAGGTAATTTCTTGTTACGGGATTTGGATTTGCTCTTTGGAGTCTATGAGAAATATGATTCGAACTGATAAGTTTAATTTTGATTACTTGGGCCTCCATTGAAGTTGAGGACTTGAATCTAAATTTGGTTATTTAAAAATTTAGACCTCATTTATTAAGACCACTATTGTGAGCATTTAAATCATTAGTGAGCAAAGATCTATGAAGTAATGGATCTAGGATTCACGTGTTTATTTGGTTCAATGGGTGTAAAATGAAAATATCATTGGAAACAAAATTGAGAAGTGAATATTTCTTCATCTTTAAAGAACTATATATTTAGGAATATTATAGAATCAATGGAGAGTTGCATAATACTGTAGATTTATGGACTAAGCTAAATTGAGGATTTCAAATGACAATCAACATTAGACCGATTTGAAACTTAAAGGGAAAGAGTTAGCTCATGAACATCCTTGGGATTATGGTTTTACCATTTGGGGTATATGACTTGTAGATCAATAAATTGCAATGTACGAGGGTTGTGAATAATAAGATGATGTTTTGATGTTATTTAGTATTATTATATATTGGGTTACCAATTAGCCAGTGAATGCCGAATTAATTGTGATTCTTGGAATGACTTCATTGAGATTGACTGTATAGGATTGTGAACTGTTAAATAATTGAAGGATATTGTATATCCAAGACGAAACTGGACTTGTGACAGGGTAAATCAAGTTTAGAGGACCAAACTTCTTAATGTGGGGAGAATGTAACGACCCTAAAATGTGTATCAGAAATTATCTTTATGTAATTATGGGTTAATGTGCCTTAATTTAATTACATCTGTTTGAATTGAAGAATTATCTGTTGAGTTACGACCTTGGAACTGAAATTGCCGACTTTTAAGAGTTCAGAAACCACAATTGAGTACATGGTTATGCTAATGGGAATTTTTAGAGCGATTTGGGAAAATTAATTGAAAATTTATTTTGTCTGATTCGTTAAGGTATGTTTGGGTGGTTAACTTTGTACTGCAAATTGAAGGCCTTAGAGGCTTCAGAAACCAGAACGGAGTACATAATTTTGATCAGCATGATTTTTAGAGTCATCTTTGAAGTTTAATTGAAATTTGATTTCGTACGATTCGTAACGGTGTGTTTGGCTCCCTAATTGTGATAACCTTATATATATATATATATATATATGATATGATATGAGTTGAACACATCACTTTGAGTCCAAAAATATCTAAGGGAGAGGGAGAGAACCGAGAGAGAGAGAGGGCACAGGAGAGAGAAAGATTTACTAAGAGAGAGAGCTCAACATTCATGGGATTTGAACACAAATTGAAGAGATTTAAGAGAAAGGAAGATGATCAACTATGGAAGCTTGGGAAATTGAAGAAAGTTAAGGGAAAAGCAAAGATTGAACTAAGGTATGGAAATTTATCTTGAATCCTTATGATTAATTCTTCAATTTCATGAAATCATAATGAGAGTAGAAGATTTGGAATCCATTTGGGTTAGGGTTTTGTGTTATGTATTTAATTGAGTTAAATTTAAGAAATTAGAACTTGGGTCCTTTGATTTTGTTTATGATTGGAACTCAATCTTATGAATACTATATGAAATGAACTCTAGATTGTCCATAGAACAAGATTTATGTAAGGATCAAGTGTGTTTGTGGGTTGTGTTTTTGGGGAATTTTCAAGATTATGAAAGATGAAACATTGATCTTGAACTTGAGGCAAAGATTGATTAGTTTGAGATGAAATTACACTTGAATAATGTTAGTTTATCATGTTGTGAGGTAATTTTACATGTTTTTGGGTGATTAGAGTTGAAACCAAGCTTAGAAAATGGAAAAAACAAGTGTTAGACCCAATAAGGATTTCAGACAGTAGATTTTGCCCAGAGCATCACGTGCGGCGGGGCTTTCCACACGTGCGGCAGTCCATTTCCAGCACCCAAAATGATTGTGAAATAAAAGCACCTTGTCCCACACGTGCGGCTCAATTCCCGCACGTGCGGCCCTGTTTCCCACAAGTGCAGGACAACCCTGTTTTAGCCAACTTCAAATAAGCATATCTCTTGCATTCGGACTCCGTTTTAAGTGATTCTTGGGCTTAAATTCAATCCCCGGAAGTCTAGTTTCCAATGGTTGTGGTCTTACTCCCAAATTCAAAGTATACAAATAGATATGTCCAAATTAGTGAGGGTTGTTCACTTTCTGTCCAACCGTTTCATGCCATTTTCTCTCCTAACCCAGTTTTCTTTCATTTCTTCCTGTTTTCCTTGATATGAATTATGACCCATTGGAGACCTATGAGTTTAGAACCAACATAACTAATTGGTTGAAGAGTAAAGTAAGGAATCGGTTATATTCATATATTGCGCTACGTGCATTGTGTTTGTAGGTCAAGACGAGGACATCGTCCCACTGCTACCAGGAGCCCATCACTGTGAGTATTAGTATAGTAAAGATATATTTTTCATTATCTCTCTTAATTTATGTATGACATGATTCTCTAAATGTTAGATTTTCTCTAAATGCACAAGTTTCCAAAAAATGCAAAATGAATTATGAACAAGAAACGTGAATTATTTATAATATGATATGGTGGGCCCAAGGCCGTTCTGTTTATCTGTCCTGCTTATGCTATGGCATGACATGAATTGTTCGGTCTTTAAGACCTAATCATTTTGGGTATGGAACAAAGTGCTGTACGGAACTAAGTGCTACAGTGTAAGTCACCTCTAGAGTCTGTACGAGACACCTCTTGAGTCCATACATACATGAATTGAGCCCAAGGAAAGGTGGAGACATGTCGATGTTCCATCTACTCCATGATTAGATACAATGATACGATATGATACGTTTGGACTGAAGGTCTTTTTGATATATGATTGGGCCCGAGGCCGTTTTGTTATACATGGACCCGAGGTCATTCAGAACATATGATATGAATACAAAGGTTTTGACATCGCTACATGACTCATGTTATGATGTGTTATTTTATATGCATGAATGGATGTCCTATTTTAAAATGTGCTTCTAACCTTTTGTATAAGTGGGCGTACCACTGTAGACACCCCATTTTTGACCGTCCTCAAGACTTGGACGTCACCGTTTAAACACTCGGTGATTATCCGTGTTTGTGTTCGTTTGGAGTTCCCGGAGGTCTCGGCTACGCGCCCTGCCTCAGGATCTCCGAACTCGACCGTTTTGTGTCTGGTTTTGCACCAAACACTTGTGTTTTGCCTTGGAGGGGCAGGGAATGCCTTGTGAGGCATCCCACACACCACCGGCAGTGTCTAGAGGCCACCGGCTGGTTTTTGTTGCCACCGGCAATGTATGTGGCCGGTCGGCACTCTTTGTTGCCGGTCGGCAGTCATTTTTGTCAAAATGACATTTTTGGCCAGCTGACTACTGTTCATCTGCTTTTGCAGATATTTTAGGACAGCTGTATGGCATTTGGTTCCCCTCCATACACGTGTATGGAGGTATCCCCTCCTTGTAAGCTTGTTGTATAAGCTTTACAAGTTGGTTGCCTATAAGAGAAGGGTCTCTTCTCTTGGCATGAGGGTTAGAGAATTTTGGAGAGAAAAACACAGAGAGAAGCTCTGGTTTTAGGGTTAGGGTTCATACATATCTCCTATCTCTTTTTTTTCTCTCTTTGTGCTCTAGGTGTTTTAGTCCATACTATTGCACACAAACACCTAGTGCTTCACCTTCCTTTGGCTACTGAGGTTCTAAGGGGCTGGTTTTGGTGTTTTGGAGCTGGATTCAAGCCAAGGAGGGCTGTTGGAGCATCATTTGTGAAGGTGATCTACAAGGGTGAGAAACTTCCCTTTTATTCCCATTTTTGCATTGCTTTTCTACCTATCTTAGAGCTGTTTTTGTGCTTAGTGTATAATACAAAAAAGTTCTGTTTTTAGCCCTCTTGATTGTTTATTAAGAGTGTTTTGTGGTTTGGGTTTGTTTGACCCCTCCTAAGCCTTGTAAGGCTCCTTTTTGTGCTATTTTTGTGCAAGTTTCGAGACTTTGGTGTTTGGGCCTCTTCACCACTGAAATCTTGAGGGATTTCAGTGGTGGAGATGGTGCCTTGAAGTCTCCAAAAGGGGAGGGCCACCCCCTCTCCTTGTTGTCCTTGAAAGGGACCCTTTTTGGCCTCTTGAGGGAGCATCATGTTAGAGTGTGTATTGATCATGTCTTGGCTGTTTTCCATGCTTATTATGCCATGATATAACCTTGTTGTGTGTTGGTTTTGGTACACCATGCACTTAGCATACCTACCATGTAATGCCTTGTTATTGCCTTAATATGCCTTAGGTTGTTAGCCTTTGCTCTAGCATGTTTTAGGTTTAGCCTTGTGAAGGTTTTGTGCTCATTTTGCCATGTTTTAGGTCTGTCCATAGTTGTTTGGGTCGATCTTGGCATGCGTAGTATAGCTCCTTTGTATTTGAGCTTGTATGCTTCAAGTATGTGAATGTGTAGTATGTGTTGCTTGCATCATTTCGGTGGTTTGGAACCACCCTACATGTTATTTCAGTCCCTTTGACATGCTCATATGTTTGCCTTGGATGCCTCTTTGAAGCTTTGGAAGCTTGCCTTGCATGCTCCATGTTTTAGCATTTATGCATGCCTTTAAATTCAAACCATCTAGATGCTATCTAGTTGGTCTTTGGGCTTAGTTTCATGTGTTAAAACTCTGTTTTTGGTTGCCTAAGTCTTGCCATGTGTGGTTGTACTAAGTGTAGTCCATTGCCTCTTTGGTGAGCCTTGAATGCTTGGACCATTGTTGCATGTTTAGCTTGCCTTGTTGCTTGGTTTGGCACCATGTTTTAACATGATTTTCAGAGCTTATGTTGCATGCTAATTGTCCATGATATCCCCTTTCAAGTGTGCCTTAGAGTTGCTTATTTAATGCCTAAGTGTTGGTCCAACTTACTTGCATGTGTGTATGTATGTTTGATCCCAATTCCTTGGTTTTTGGCCACTGTTTTAAGCCTATTTAGAGTTGCCTAAATCATGTCTAAGTCCACCTTTTCATCAGTTTGCATTGCCTCATGTTTGCTTGTATGCTTGCATAAGTGTCTTGCCATGCCATGTTGCATCCTTAGCTTGCATGCCTAGGTTGCATTGCATCTTGCATGCATGCCTTGTTCCTTGACTTGGTGATAGGAATTGGGCCTTGGTTCGTTTGTTTGGTTTGCATTTCATTTGACATGAAAGTTGCACACTTGATTCTTTGGGCCATCATGCATGGAAATGCGTGATTGGTGGTCCGAGAATCGAGACACATGCCCCTTTGAGTCACAAACATGATAGGGGACATGATTGGTGCATACATTGCTTGAATTGTATTGCCATGCAAGTTCTGTCCTCTGCTGCTGTGAGTTGCAGGTTCTGCAGGCATTCTTTGCCGACCGGCAGTATACATTGCCGACCGGCAGTAAATCACCAGCCGATGGATTCATTTTGTGCCGGTGACCACAATTCACTGCCGGTGGTAATTCTACTCAGCCGGTGGTGATTCCCAGTATCCAGAGAGGCATCCTTGAGACTTTGGCAGTCTTCAGAGAGGCAGAGCAGGGAAAACAGAGGCAGACTATGCATGGCCGTGCACTTCCGAGCAGGACCCGAGCATGCGCTGCATCTGGCTCTCCTCCGAGGCGGTTTACTGCTTTTCCTAGTTTAATTAGTTTGTTAACTGATTAGGCAATTTGTAATATTTAATTAGCTTGCGTAGTTAATTAATTTGTATTATTTATTTGGTCCCTCCGGGCGAGGGCAAATTTGTAATAAGTGTGGGTGAGTGGTGTGCATGTCTTCCAACCCCCACTTCTTTCTTCCCTTTTACTTACCTGCTTTGATGGTTAGTATTAGGGCACGTTTAAATTAGCATACCTCATGCAATGCATGCGTGCATCCATCATTTGTCTTACATGCACCGGGCTCGGCGCATCATTCTAACTGCATTGTATTTCAATTTCCAAATTGAATACGTGTTAGTTGTAGCATTTCACATGCCATGTAGATTAGCCGAGCCTATCCTAATCACATTTTGCTTGTGTTGCATTAGCCACTTAACATGAACTAGGACATGCATGTTTGCTAACTAGTTTATTGTTTTGGCACGGAGTACGATGTAAGTATTTTCGCTTTAGCATATCGCATGCGTGTGAATGTTGCCATGACAGTATGCTTACCATGTGGCTAAGTGCTTATATGAGATAAACTGTTTGAATGCCTGTGGGTGAAGGTTGGATTGTTTGAGTTGGAAAAACTCGTTGAAATCCGTGTTTTAGCCTACTTGCGAGTAGCAAATTCCAAAGCGCTTTTCAAAACAAACGGATATGCAATGCTTGTTTCCAAATTAGGCAATCTAGTCTATACTTGTTTGCTGTGCGCATAACATAGTAATTCTAGGCTAATAACCGGAATAAGAACACATAACGTTTTCAAAATCGGATATCATGGTTAGTAGAGGCCGGTCTTCGGACCGGGCGAAAGGGGGTGCTCATAGCTGACCTTTCCCGATCGTACCCAAGCTCCCGAGCCAAGACAACTTTGGTGATGACGGACACGTGGCCTTCGGCACCGAGTCAGGGTTTCCTAAATTCCCCATGTTAAAAAAATTTAGGTGGCGACTCTGTATCTGGCAAAGCAGTCCATATTTGGCACTTCTTTTCAAAATCTGTTTTTCTCAAAACGATTTGCCAGAGTTGGACTCTTTGGTTCAGATTAAGAACCGCAACAAACAAAAAGGGGAGTCCGAACTGTAGCCGAGGTCCCTCGCGGGCTTGTTACAGTTTCTGGCGACTCTGCTGGGGTTTAGAGAGCTTGACTCGAACTCGTGATATCCTGTTTTGACTACACTTATGTGTTTCTTTGCATTGCATGTGCATTGGTGCGCCTAGGACACCGTGTTGGCCATCTGCTATTCCTGAGCGGTTTGCTGGAGGCTTGTCTTGTCAAGGCATGACCATAAGGCTGACCGGTTGCGGGCTCTGCCAGTATGGGAACACAAACCCCGGTTTTACCGGGGCACCCTTTTTGACCATTCGACCTAGTGCATATCGGAATCCATAGTGACCATTCCAAACTAGGACAGGTTGCTTACCCGATATAGGTTGTTTGAAGCCGCTGTGTGCGTAGTGAAACCCTAGCTCCTGACAAAATAGGACAGGGAAACCCTACCCCAACATAGGGGTGTTTTGGCTCTCTTTACCTGCTATGTGCTTTTAGAGTGTATCTCTACAGGGAATGCATGTCAGTTTGCAAGATTGGGTATCAGGCCTGAGGGCACCAGTATCAGTGTTGTTGAAATCAGTTATGTCTGCGGGTATCAGTTCAGTTTTGAACAGTGATTCTGGGAACAGTGATCAGTAGTAGAGTGCAGTTGTTCGGCTACACCCGTGTTTGATCTGTTTGGGGCTGAAATACTGCTTGTTTTCCGTTTCAGTTCAGAGATTCAGAGAGTTGATCCAGCTAGTGCTTCTCCTTGCTGAGGCAGGACTTAGCATGACGCAGAATTCAGAAGAGATCGTGGTCATGACGGCCGCGTTGGATCAAGGAATCACCTACACAGTGAGACTACTGTTGATATGCCACATCCACCCAGATCGCCGGTTGCACACCCAGTCTGGGCCCCTCAGCTATATCAGGCTCGTGAGCCTACTACATTTGAACTAATGGGGATGATAGGTGATCTCCAGAGGTCTGGCGGATCTCGCCTATGGGATGTCAGCTTCACCGCCAGCTGCACCGTACGCCGGGAGCTTTGTACCCCAGGAGCCCCGCTGTTGGGCCGAATTGTTATTGAACTTAGTCAACCGGAGATGGCCTCCAGTTATAACAATGACGTGTCAACATCAACCCAAACCCTCATCAGGCCGAGGGAGGTAAAGATAAAATGAAGACAGATGCCGACCTATCGAACAACTGCTGTGGGCAGTCGAGGCTTTGAAAGCCGGGGGATGAACAAGCAACAGATATCTGCAGTTGTGACAAAAGCTGTGGAGGACGCTTTCCCCACTCCGCCTGAGGGCAGTTCCAGTCAATCAGAGAACCGGGATAGGCCCCGTCATGCCAAAACAGTTCTTCCCGCTCCCAACCCTGTACCGGAAAGATCAGAAAATGAAGGCCGCACCTGCCGATCCGTTCGCTAGTGCATCTAGCAAGAGTGCTCAGGCTCCAAAGTACCTGCCCGAGGGCACAGGGTCTTCCATCCTCTCTACATGCCTTTGTCTAGGGCACTTTTGATTTTGGCCAAAAAGGGGCATCTTAAACCCTTGGAGCCTCGACCCTACCGAAGAATCTCCCTGCTACTCATGATGCTGCTCTGTACTGTGCGTACCACCAGCAAACCGGCCATGCCACTGATAATTGCTTCCGCCTCCGTCATGAGGTACAGGATTTGATTGACAACGAGGTTATCCTCCCCCCCACCTCAGCAAAGTCCGTCACCACCCAGTTGTTGGATTTTGAGGACATAGATACTGCGAGTATGTAATCAGAAGGTGAACCGCCTGCGGGCAGTGCCTGGTGCATTTTGGATGTGGCGTTTGGCACGCATTTTTGAGCATCTGCAATGCTAGTTTTGTAAATTCTGACTTGGGTGTCGAGTCAGTCTTTTGTTTTGTTTTGAGTCTGTCTATCTGTATTGAGTCAGTCTTTTTGCTTACAGGGTCTGTCTTGTTGTAATGAGTCAGTCCCTTTGTATAGTATACCAGGTGATTTCGGGGTTGTTGCCTCAAACACCGTTTTGTCTTGTAATTAGTTTGTTTTTTGCTTTTTGAGTCTGTTGCTGCCGAGGAGCCAGTTATACCAACAAATCTGAATGAAACAGCTGTGGCTATCACGTTCCGTACTTGTTGCTATTTGAGTCAGCCGTGCCAGAGGATGTGAATGGAACGACAGTACATACCACCTACTCTCTTGTGCCTTAAACATCGTTGTAATGACCTAAGCTTTTCATAAAAAAAAAAACCTTTTTGAACACTGCGGTGATAAAAACGAAGAGGAAGGAATTCCTCGGGTTTTGCAAAATTTTGATCATTCGGAGAGAAAGAGAGGCATGCTAAAGCTTTTCTATGAATGAAATCATGCTTGTCGGCGTGAGTACTGAGAAGGATCCTGGTTTGATCCAGACTGGTTCCACACTATCTTCTGCGCGAGCGATTTGTCGCTTTCTTAAAAACTTTCAAAAACGAAATGTTTCGCGCAGTCTTGTGAAGACCTGTGTGGAATCGCTCTTGAGATTGTGCAGCCCAGGATCGCTCTCAGCCTCAAGATTCAATTTATCTGTTGCAAACTGGAATCCGTTCAAAACGTTCAACAGTGCCATGAAACGCCTGTGTGGCCCATTTTGAAGCAGCCCTCGAGCAAGAGGCATCAAAGTCAGATCAAGGAGATCAGATCCCACCGGCAAGGCTCGTGAAGCAACCGTGATGGACTTTTCTGCAAATCAACACAACAGTCATTCTCCTGGACACAGAGAGGCTTCAATCTCAAAACCATTTGGCATGGGCTTGCTACACTTTTACCCTTTGAGAGGCTCGCTGGGCCGAAAACCCGGAAGGGCGACCCAGGCAAAAGTTAGAGCAAAGAAAAAAGAAATAAAAAAGAGACAAAAAAGAAGCAAGAGAGAAAAAGAACAAAAAAAAATTAAAAATAGCAAAAGAAATAAAAATGAAAAAAATGCAAAAGAAAAGAAAAGAAAAAGAAAAAAAAAAACATAGCTCGCAAGGTCGAAAACCCGCATTGGGCACCTTGGCAAAAGTTAGAGCCTAAACAGTGAAGGTTAAAATACCCGAGTGTACCTTAACCGGAACTACGTAAGGCTTGATTCCCATGTTTGGGATACGTAGGCAACTTCATCCTGAAGTCCAGCCCCCAACGCTTCCATAGCGTCTCAGTCCATGTCATGGTTTTGATCACTTGTGCCTCCTCCGAATCTGATGTCTCGATTGCAGCAACCTGGAACTACGTGATTAACTTCCTCTTGAAGTCCAACCACCAACACCTTCCAGGTGACTGTGTCCATATATTGATTCAAACCGTCTTCGTCTCCTCCGCGTCCGAGGGTCCGATCGTCATCAACGAGGACTGGCTTACAATGCCGCGGCATCATCCAAACAAGGGGCAACTTTCCGTTGCCATCCATGCCATAAGTTGCCCTGAGTTGCCGTCCAAACCAGGGGCAACTTTCCGTTGCCTTATCCCCCTTTAAGCAGGGGCAATTTGTCTCCGATCCGAGGTTGCCATCTCGAGGGTAAGTTCCGTGCTCGTGAGCATGATTGTTTGCAAAAATAGTTTTTGAAAATTTTTACTGAAGTTGACTATTTTCTCGAAAACTATTTCATTTTCCAAAAGGACCATGTTTGGACCCGAAAAGGAGAATTTTCAGTGCTCACAGCCTGATTGCATGATTTTGAATCAAAAATCGAACAAGTATGTTAATCCAACTCTCATTTTGATCAAAACTGTTTTAGAAAACAAAAATGGTCAAAGTGACGAACTAGGGGCACAATTGAGTCAGGTCTTCTGTCTTTCCCCCGTCAACATACTCGCCAGAAAGGCACCTATCACCAGAAGATAGCCGTGCAAGCTAGTGTTGGGCATGACCAAACCTCTCGTTTACCCATCAACCCCTGGGGAGGGATGAAAAATGAGAGAATAAAGAATAGAGAGGAGTAAGTTGAGAGAAAGTAAGAAGAGGGTTTTGAGAGAAAAACCGAGCCTGAGGGCCGAGTGATGTGAGTATCACAAATCAGAAAGGGTGGGAAATAATACCCGGAGGAATTGGCTCCTCGAGATTTGAGGTCTTTTTGTAAACATGTCCGTGTGTCGTGTCTTTTGATTTGTCGGTCTCGATTTTGGCTTTGAGTCTTTTCCGAGTGTGTCTCGTTGTGTTCAGGTCGTGTGCCTTTTGTTTCTTTGTTTGAGTCCCTCCGCTGTGTTCTGTGGTAGGCTCGATACCCCGGTTGAAAACCCTTCTTTATTTCAAAAAATCGTTTGTGCTCAGAATGCTGTGCCATTCTCTACATTCGTGCGAAGCAAGAGAAGGAAAAGGAAAATTTGGGACATCCGAGTGTGTTTCAACTGCAACCGTGTCAGCTTTTGGTCCGTCTTGTCAGATTGGGCTGTTTGTTCAGGGTTTGCTGTGTGCAGAATGAACCGAGTGCTGTGTTATGGGCTGTATGCAGATCAATCCCCAGTAGAGTATGGGCTGTATTATTCAGTTTGAGTAGTGGTTTGTATGAGTTGTTTGCTGTTAGTTGGTTGGTTATCCGATTATCATAGTGCAAGTGCTCAAATTACAAGTATTCATTTTCAGACAACAGATAATATCATTTACATTTGAGGTGTAATATGATGCAATACAGTGCAAGGTATGAAATGTGCAGATAAACACTCTTTTTAGACAAAAAGTTTGTTTCATTTCATAATCTTTTCAAGTACATAAGTTTTGGAAACAAAATCTGCCTGCGGCAGTACAAAGTACCCTAACTACTAACAAAAGGGGAAATGCAAAAAAAAAAAAAAACAGCAAAAATCTGTATCAAATGTCAAAAATGGCTCCGGGCTATCAATCTGTCCTAGTCCTCTTCCTGGACGAAGGTCCAGGAGCATCATCACCAGGGGCATCGCCGTCTGAGCTCGAGTCCGAGCCATCACCGGTCTCCTCCGCCTCTGTCTCTGCCTCAGACTCGTCATCTGGAACTGGAGCCCGCGAGCTGCTCCCGACATGAGTGCGCCCCCTCTGGTGCGGGGATACTCTGCCATCCCGGGTAGAAATGGGAGGTCCAGCTGGAGCGCCACCCACCGGAGGAATCTGGAAGGGAGGCTGAAAAAGCATGAAAGGAATGCATCAGAATACTGTGAGCAGTAATCAGTGCAGAATGCAGTGTATGAGTACAGTGTGGATGCCGTGAGCAGTATCAGTGCAGAATGCATGTATGAGTACAGTGTGGATGCCGTGAGCAGTATCAGGCAGAATGCATGTATGAGTACAGTGTGTGATGCCGTGAGCAGTATCAGTGCAGAATGCAGTGTATGAGTACAGTGTGTGATGCCGTGAGCAGTATCAGTACAGAATACGGTGTATGATACAGTGTATGTATGCTGTGAGCAGTAATCAGTGCAGGTGCAGTGTAAGATCGTGTATCAGATGCCGTGAGCAGTTTATCAGATGTTGTGTTGTGCATCAGATTATGTAAAGCAGTTTGTGTATGGTTTGAGGCTATGGTCAGAAAGAACATACCGGAATGCTGTAAAGGGCTAGAAGGTCGAAGGTCCGCTGTAACATCCCCATCATGGAGGCATTCATCTCCAATGACTGCCGGGTGTACTCGGAAGACGCCTGCAAAAGTATCAGATGCATCAGTATTCTGTGGAATATCAAATAAACTGAAATGAAATAACTGTACAAGAATGTAGTAATGCATACCGGAGGTAAGTCGGGGACACCGACAAACTCGTGATCAGCCGGCGGAGGAGCAAAAGGATCTGATAGGTCGCCCCACCCTGCCCTCGGAAAGTCAATGAAGCGGGCAGAGCAGGCCAACCGGTCCCTCGCCCTCGCTGGACTCCGCCCCTGCCACGGACTCGAGCTCTCGACGCTCCCACTCCAGCCGCTGGCGCCGCTGGTCTCTCTCTCCGCTCGGCGGCCGCCGCTCAGAGGTCGCATGATGAAGGTCCGGACGTACTCCGAGTAATCGCCCTCGCCTCTGAAATCGTCTGCCTCCCAGCCAATGGTGTAGTCCGCCATCTGCTCGGCGGTGAATCTCTCGGTATCCCTCATATGCTCAGGAGGGTGCACCGGGACTATCTGCTCGGTAAACCCAGGGTCTGGCGTAGGAAACGCTCGCCCAGGTACCAAGCCCGACAGACCGGGCCCTCCAGCAGAATCCGGAAACGCGAGGTCTCATCGGCACCGGCAAACCGATCCCGCACAGGCTGGCAAAGGAGCCCAAGGCTGCCAGGTGATCTGAAAATGCAATACAGTTTGTTATCTACTGTTATTGAAATATGCAGTGGAAAGGCGAAGCTTAAATGAACTGCAAGTAAAACATACCTCTGCGGGGGTGATGGTGTCGAAGAAGCGGCGGAAGAAGCTAAATGTCTCTCGGGCCTCCGGGTGCATCTCCCGTCAAAGCGACGCGAAAGGGACGACCAGAGGAGTCTCCGTCTCGGGTACGGAGCGAGCCTAGGAAAGTAGGCATAAACCCACAACTGCAAGGTAAATACCAGTGCATTTATCAGATAAAGCAGAATATAGAGTAAAAGCAGAAATAGCAGAGCCGTGTGTTGTGCAGTGTATTGTGCAGAGTGTGCAGAGTGAGCAGTGTACAGTCAGTGTAAAGCAGAGTATGTGTGTGCCGTGTGTACAGTATACCGCAAGTATAAAGCAGACTACAGTGTGTGCAGTGTACAGAGTACAGAAAATATAGAATAGAAATGAAAGGCAGAAAAAGAAATATACCTCCCAAACACGCCAGTAGCCCCCAAGCAACTGTCCGTTGCCGCGGAAGCTGAGCTCATATATCCGTAGAGAGTGGCCAGAGCGGCGCCACCCCAGTCGTAATGCAAGATGTCTCTGACGTCCACCAGTGCGCTGAGCAGGCAGAGAGGCACGGTGTTCGCCCGGTCGGCGAAAATGGTCGTCCCAAACAAGAACATGAGGAAGCCGCGTGCGTATCTCTCCACGGCCTCCTGAGTCATCGGGGCTGCATCAACAAGGGGCTGGACCCTGAACTGCACCTCAAACCAGGAGTATCGGACGAAGCCGGGACGCGCAGAGGCGGCGCTCGCCAAGCAAGTAGACCTGAGCGGTCCACTCATCCATATCGTAGGGGATCGGATCACCCCCTACCCCGATGCCTGTGAGCATCGAGAAATCATAAGGGGTCATCGTCATGTCCCCGCGCGAGAAATGAAATGAATCGGTGGTGTCCCACCACCTCTCCACCAGAGCGGCGAGGAGAGGTCTGCATGTAGTGAGCCTGGAGAGTCCCTCTGCAGAATGCGCCAAAGCCGGCCTGGTCCAAATATGGCGAACTGCGTCGGGAAGCTCGGCGTACCACTCACGAGCGACAGTGTTCCCATACCCGCGGATGGTATGGGAATCTCCCTGTTTTCAAACAAGTAGTTGCGAAGCAATATAAAATGTACAGTTTTGAAGAAACAGTCAAAATCAGTGCAAATTTGGCATGCGTGCGTTTTTCAGATTCAAACAGATACCGGGTGCCGGTGTGCTTACAGTGAACTACAACGTGTGATGCGTCAGCGTGTTTGGTGTTCAGTGCAAATTTGGCATGCGTGCATATTTTCAGATTCAAACAGATACCGGGTGCCGGTGTGCTTACAGTGAACTACAACGTGTGATGCGTCAGCGTGTTTGAGTGGTTCAGTGCAAATTGGCATGCGTGCATATTTTCAGATTCAAACAGGTATCGGGTGCCGGTGTTTGCAGTGGAATACGTGTGTGTGCCGTGTGTTGAGTGGTTCAAGGCTAGTGCAGTGTGTGTGCACGTGTGAGTCTTAAACAGATAATCAGTTGCAAGTGCATTTGCAATCAACTACAATATACAGAGTATCGGTGTATTGGAACTAAGCAGTTAAAGACTATAATCAGTTATGGCAGTTGACAGTTAAAAAGTTCTACATTGCAGAAAATAAAGCAGAGAAAAAATGTTACCTCGGAAGCGCTAAAGGATAGGTGAGAGGCAGGCTGAAGTAGCAAAAGCTCGGGATCCAACACCATGTCGAAACTCCTGAACTGTCGCAGTCCGTCAGGGGGCAGAACATGAATCGCCGGCCGGATAGGTCGCCAGGTCGAACGGGCGCTCGCTCAAAGGTAGGAGCTCGACCCCGGGATCCATCTCGTGATCCGGGGGAGTCCCACCGCGTGTTGTGAATGTCGTCCGCCATGTCAAGAATGATGAAAAATAGCCGAGGAGGAAAACCGCTGGTTAGAATATGGAAAGTCAACCGAAAAGTCAACCCCGAGAGGTCGAAAATGGCCGGAAAAGCCGGGATGTGAAAAGGGTACGGAAATCAAGAGGAAACGAGGGGAAACAAACCCCAAAAAGGTATGGGAACGGCAAAAGAGCACCGAAACAAAGATTTGTTCGTTGAAAATGTCCGAACGGCGAAGAAATCGCGAATCCGACGACGAAAACGGCGTTAGAACGCGAAGAACGGAGAAAAAGAGGAGAGGAAAAACGCTCTAAGAGAGAGAGGGGAGTGTTTTTCGGCTAAGGAGGAAGTGAGAAATAGGTTTAGAAACCCTATTTAAAACACCCATGGTGAAATGTCGAATCTGCCCCGACTCAGGAACTTTTTGCCGGTCGGCAACATTTTGTGCCGGCCGGCAGAATATTGTGCCGATGAATTATTTTGCAGCCGGTGGACAGCCGGTGGCTTCCCCTCCCGGCCGGTGGTGTTCCCACAACCTTGTTTAGGCCATATGAGTAGTTTTTGGTCTTCATAGCTCAAGAAAGTGCAAGAAAGTGTATCTCCGACGCTCAACCGGCCTCCGTTTTGACCTTGGACCGCGTCTTCTGTGCGTAGCACTCCAACTCATACAATGTTGTATCCTTTGGTATCCTTTTTGCCTTTTACAAGATTCAAAAGTTGCCCCGTGTGCGTTGCACGCGTTCATCGCACTATTTCGGTGCATTACATCGCGCTATCATGCGCCTCACAGTTGCATTGTTATGCACATACTACATGCGTTGTAACACGCACCCCTTGCATTGTCATACACATCTCTCATGCATTGTCATTGCATTTTTATTACAAGCATTGTCATGTATTTCAATACATACGTCGCCTCGCGCATCGTTCGCGTTGTCGTGCATTCCCTTACCATGCATTGTCATGCATTCTGAAACACGTGCGTTGTTACGCATTTAAGTCCGTTTGCATCATTCATTTACATTCCGTGTGGCATGCGTGTCACACTTGCATCATTTTGCATTTCCCTGAGGCATACGTCTCTCATTTACATTTTACATTCTGTGTGGCATGCGTGTCACACACGTATCATTTTCCATTCCTATGAGGCATGCGTGTCTCATTGGTATCATTTTGCATTGGCAATGTGCCTCATTTGCATTGGCACGTGTGCCTCATTCTCATTGGCACGTGTGCCTCATTCTCATTGGCACGTGTGCCTCATTCTCATTGGCACGTGTGCCTCATTTGCATTGGCACGTGTGCCTCATTTGCATTGGCACGCGTGCCTCATTTGCATTGGCACGTGTGTCTCATTTGCATTGGCACGTGTGCCTCATTCTCATTGGCACGTGTGCCTCATTTGCATCGGTACGTGTGCCTCATTCGCATCGGCACGTGTGCCTCATTCGCATCGGCACGTGTGCCTCATTCGCATCGGCACGTGTGCCTCATTCGCATCGGCACGTGTGCCTCATTCGCATCGGTACGTGAGGCTCATTCTCATTGGCACGTGTGCCTCATTTGCATCGGCACGTGTGCCTCATTTGCATCGGCACGTGTGCCTCCTTTGCATCGGCACGTGTGCCTCGTTTTCATCGGCACGTGTGCCTCGTTTTCATCGGCACGTGTGCCTCGTTTACATTGGCACGTGTGCCTCCTTTTCATTGGCACGTGTGCCTCATTCTTACTGGCACGTGTGCCACATTTTCATTGGCACGTGTGCCGTGGCACGTGTGCCTCGTTTACATCGGCACGTGTGCCTCGTTTACATCGGCACGTGTGCCTCCTTTTCATTGGCACGTGTGCCTCGTTTACATTGGCACGTGTGCCTCATTCTCATTGGCACGTGTGCCTCATTTGCATCGGCACGTGTGCCTCATTTTCATCGGCACGTGTGCCTCACTTTCTTCGGCATGCGTGTCTCATTTCCATTGGCATGTATGCCCCATCTTCATCGGCATGCGTGTCTCATTTCCATTGGCATGTGTGCCCCATCTTCATTGGCATGCGTGTCTCATTTCCATTGGCATGTGTGCCCCATCTTCTTCATCGGCATGTGTGCCTCATTTCCATTGGCATGCGTGTCACATTTTCGTTGGCATGCATGTCGTCATTTGCATTAGCATGCGTGCCTCATTTGCATTGTCTTACATTCCTTGCGACCTGCGTTGTCTTGCTTTCATTTGCATTGTCATGCATGTTGCTAACGACATTGTACCTGTTAAGTTTGTTTTCTTTTCAGGCACGATATTGTATGTACGGCTCATTTGAGGCCGGTGCAACCGGACGAACCGCACAGGTATTGTATCCTCCGCGTGAGACGTACAGAGAATTACATAATTCTCTTACATCCTTTCTGCATTGTAGTGTAGTCTGGTGTATGCTAGCTTAAAACTGTTGCATGTGTGCTTCGTTACAGCTTTCTTTGCATGATCATAAGTTATGCTCGGCTTCTTGCATTTTCAGTTGCATTTTGCCCCTGCCTTCGGGCGCATACCTTGTTTGTCTTGCATGTTTGTCCAAGTCTTCGGCCTTGTCAAAAATGGGTCGTCTCTGGGCTTTGACATTCACTCTCGTCATTGTTATGACTTTCGAGTTCTGTCAAAGAGGGGCAACTGTAGACACCCCATTTTTGACCGTCCTCAAGACTTGGACGTCACCGTTTGAACACTCGGTGATTATCCATGTTTGTGTTCGTTTGGAGTTCCCGGAGGTCTCGGCTACGCGCCCTGCCTCAGGATCTCCGAACTCGATCGTTTTGTGTCTGGTTTGGCACCAAACACTTGTGTTTTGCCTTGGAGGGGTAGGGAATGCCTTGTGAGGCATCTCCACACACCACTGGCAGTGGCTAGAGGCCACCGGCTAGTTTTTGTTGCCACCGGCAATGTATGTGGCCGGTCGGCACTCTTTGTTGCCGGTCGGCAGTCATTTTTGTCAAAATGACATTTTTGGCCAGCCGACTACTGTTCATCTGCTTTTGCAGATATTTTAGGACAGCTGTGTGGCATTTGGTTCCCCTCCATACACGTGTATGGAGGGATGCCCTCCTTGTAAGCTTGTTGTATAAGCTTTACAAGTTGGTTGCCTATAAGAGAAGGGTCTCTTCTCTTGGCATGAGGGTTAGAGAATTTTGGAGAGAAAAACACAGAGAGAAGCTCTGGTTTTAGGGTTAGGGTTCATACATATCTCCTATCTCTTTTTTTTCTCTCTTTGTGCTCTAGGTGTTTTAGTCCATACTATTGCACACAAACACCTAGTGCTTCACCTTCCTTTGGCTACTGAGGTTCTAAGGGGCTGGTTTTGGTGTTTTGGAGCTGGATTCAAGCCAAAGAGGGCTGTTGGAGCATCATTTGTGAAGGTGATCTACAAGGGTGAGAAACTTCCCTTTTATTCCCCATTTTTGCATTGCTTTTCTACCTATCTTAGAGCTGTTTTCGTGCTTAATGTATAATACAAAAAAGTTCTGTTTTTTAGCCCTCTTGATTGTTTATTAAGAGTGTTTTGTGGTTTGGGTTTGTTTAACCCCTCCTAAGCCTTGTAAGGCTCCTTTTTGTGCTATTTTTGTGCAAGTTTCGAGACTTTGGTGTTTGGGCCTCTTCACCACTGAAATCTTGAGGGATTTCAGTGGTGGAGATGGTGCCTTGAAGTCTCCAAAAGGGGAGGGCCACCCCCTCTCCTTGTTGTCCTTGAAAGGGACCCTTTTTGGCCTCTTGAGGAGCATCATGTTAGAGTGTGTATTGATCATGTCTTGGCTGTTTTCCATGCTTATTATGCCATGATATAACCTTGTTGTGTGTTGGTTTTGGTACACCGTGCTTAGCATACCTACCATGTAATGCCTTGTTATTGCCTTAATATGCCTTAGGTTGTTAGCCATTGCTCTAGCATGTTTTAGGTTTAGCCTTGTGAAGGTTTTGTGCTCATTTTGCCATGTTTTAGGTCTGTCCATAGTTGTTTGGGTCGATCTTGGCATGCGTAGTATAGCTCATTTGTATTTGAGCTTGTATGCTTCAAGTATGTGAATGTGTAGTATGTGTTGCTTGCATCATTTCGGTGGTTTGGAACCACCCTACATGTTATTTCAGTCCCTTTGACATGCTCATATGTTTGCCTTGGATGCCTCTTTGAAGCTTTGGAAGCTTGCCTTGCATGCTCCATGTTTTAGCATTTATGCATGCCTTTAAATTCAAACCACTAGATGCTATCTAGTTGGTCTTTTGGGCTTAGTTTCATGTGTTAAAACGCTGTTTTTGGTTGCCTAAGTCTTGCCATGTGTGGTTGTACTAAGTGTAGTCCATTGCCTCTTTGGTGAGCCTTGAATGCTTGGACCATTGTTGCATGTTTAGCTTGCCTTGTTGCTTGGTTTGGCACCATGTTTTAACATGATTTTCAGAGCTTATATTGCATGCTAATTGCCCATGATATCCCCTTTCAAGTGTGCCTTAGAGTTGCTTATTTAATGCCTAAGTGTTGGTCCAACTTACTTGCATGTGCGTATGTATGTTTGATCCCAATTCCTTGGTTTTTGGCCACTGTTTTAAGCCTATTTAGAGTTGCCTAAATCATGTCTAAGTCCACCTTTTCATCAGTTTGCATTGCCTCATGTTTGCTTGTATGCTTGCATAAGTGCTTGCCATGCCATGTTGCATCCTTAGCTTGCATGCCTAGGTTGCATTGCATCTTGCATGCATGCCTTGTTCCTTGACTTGGTGATAGGAATTGGGCCTTGGTTCGTTTGTTTGGTTTGCATTTCATTTGACATGAAAGTTGCACACTTGATTCTTTGGGCCATCATGCATGGAAATGCGTGATTGGTGGTTCGAGAATCGAGACACATGCCCCTTTGAGTCACAAACATGATAGGGGACATGATTGGTGCATACATTGCTTGAATTGTATTGCCATGCAAGTTCTGTCCTCTGCTGCTGTGAGTTGCAGGTTCTGCAGGCATTCTTTGCCGACCGACAGTATACATTGCCGACCGGCAGTAAATCACCAGCCGATGGATTCATTTTGTGCCGGTGACCACAATTCACTGCCGGTGGTAATTCTACTCAGCCGGTGGTGATTCCCAGTATCCAGAGAGTCATCCTTGAGACTTTGCAGTCTTCAGAGAGGCAGAGCAGGGAAAAGAGGCAGACTATGCATGGCCGTGCACTTCCGAGCAGGACCCGAGCATGCGCTGCATCTGGCTCTCCTCCCGAGGCGGTTTACTGCTTTTCCTAGTTTAATTAGTTTGTTAACTGATTAGGCAATTTGTAATATTTAATTAGCTTGTGTAGTTAATTAATTTATTATTTATTTGGTCCCTCCGGGCGAGGGCAAATTTGTATAAGTGTGGGTGAGTGGTGTGCATGTCTTCCAACCCCCACTTCTTTCTTCCCTTTTACTTACCTGCTTTGATGGTTAGTATTAGGGCACGTTTAAATTAGCATACCTCATGCAATGTATGCGTGCATCCATTCATTTGTCTTACACGCACCGGGCTCGGCGCATCATTCTAACTGCATCTGTATTTCAATTTCCAAATTGAATACGTATTAGTTGTAGCATTTCACATGTCATCGTAGATTAGCCGAGCCTATCCTAATCACATTTTGCTTGTGTTGCATTAGTCATTTTAACATGAACTAGGACATGCATGTTTGCTAACTAGTTTATTGTTTTGGCACGGAGTACGATGTAAGTATTTTCGCTTTAGCATATCGCATGCGTGTGAATGTTGCCATGACAGTATGCTTACCATGTGGCTAAGTGCTTATATGAGATAAACTGTTTGAATGCCTGTGGGTGAAGGTTGGATTGTTTGATTGGAAAAACTCGTTGAAATCCGTGTTTTAGCCTACTTGCGAGTAGCAAATTCCAAAGCGCTTTTCAAAACAAACGGATATGCAATGCTTGTTTCCAAATTAGGCAATCTGGTCTATACTTGTTTGCTGTGCGCATAACATAGTAATTTTAGGCTAATAACCGGAATAATAACATATAACGTTTTCAAAATCGGATATCATGGTTAGTAGAGGCCGGTCTTCGGACCGGGCGAAAGGGGGTGCTCATAGCTGACCTTCCCCGATCGTACCCAAGCTCCCGAGCCAAGACAACTTTGGTGATGACGGACACGTGGCCTTCGGCACCGAGTCAGGGTTTCCTAAATTTCCCATTTTAAAAAATATTTAGGTGGCGACTCTGTATCTGGCAAAGCAGTCCATGTTTGGCACTTCTTTTCAAAATCTGTTTTTCTCAAAACGATTTGCCAGAGTTGGACTCTTTGTTCAGATTAAGAACCGCACAAACAAAAAGGGGAGTCCGAACTGTAGCCGAGGTCCCTCGCGGGCTGTTACAACCACGTACCACGTACCACGTAAAATGTTTTGTAATAATTCAATTATATATTCAATTCGAAAAGGTATGGATTATGATACGATAAATGTTTGTTTTGAAAAGATTTATGATATGTTTCTAAATTGTGAAATATGTTTTCCTAATGTTAAGGACATCATTCATTAACCTCTTTACTTTAATATTACTCACTGGACGTTAGCTCACCCCTTTATTTTATATATATGTAGGTGAGCCATCAGGGACCAACACTAGAGTTGTATCGAGGTCCGTCTCTTTGTCAAGCCGCCCGGGTTACGCCTCTGTGTCGATGCTTTAACTTTGTATTGGAGAATTGTGTATTTTATTGAGTCTTAGGTATTTGTGTGTGAGATCTATATAAGTTCTGTGATTATATGTATATATGGAAAGTGTATTTAAATGCTTAAATTAATTTAAGTGTTCATGTATGCACAAGTTCAATGGGCATTATCTTTATGTTGGTATTTGCTTCCGCTTAAGGCCCCGTATTTGAATAAATATTTATGAAATTTTGTTTTGAGGCCGATATACAGGCCGGTCATGGACCAAAGCTTTTTGGGGTAGGTTTGGGTCGTGACCCTCTACTCACCAGCCCCATCGATGGAGAAAGGTTGTACTTGTACTTAACGGTTTTCGATCATGCCGTAAGTTTGGCACTCATAAAAGAATCTTCAGATAAGCAAATACCAGTCTTCAATGTGAGCAAAACATTGCTCGATGCAGAAACTAGGCACCTACCCCTAGACAAGTTACTCCTGGCATTGGTCGTTTCATCCCACAAATTGCGCCATTACTTCTTGGCCCATCCTGTCATCGTTTATTCAATTTTTCCACTTAAACAGGTCCTGCACCAATCTGACTCTTCAGGATGTATTTCTAAATGGCTTGTCGAGCTCGAATAGTATGATATTCAGTTTCAACCAAGGACTTCAATCGAATGTTGGTTTTGGCCGATTTCCTAGTCGAATTTTCACCCAAGACGAGCACCGTTGAGGGCTAAATAGGAATCACATCCTCCACCGACACTATATGGGTAATGCATTGTGATGGGGCTAGCAACACTAAGGGTACAGGGATTGGATTCGTGCTGATCACGCCTCACCAAAAGACAATTGAAATATTCGCTCGCCTAGGTTTTCTGCCTACTAATAATGAATGTGAATATGAAGCTCTCATCAATGGCCTCACAACTGTAATAATGTTAGGCGCTAAATCCATAAGAGTTCAGTCTGATTCACAACTGGTCGTCAAACAGATGAATGACGAGTACGCGGCTAGGGATGAACGAATGATAAAATATCTGGTAATAGCAAAAGCCGCGACCGAGCTATTTCTTTCCTTCGAAATTCACCAGGTCGGGCGAGACCGAAATAGCCATGCTGATGCACTAGCCACTTTGGCCACGACAATTGTGCAGACAAAATGACACACGATCGAGATAGGGGCCATTTCCACCTCGAACATTCCCAGCGAAGTTGTATGCCTCATCCATTATGAGGAAAATTGGATGACCCCTCTCATCCGATATTTGTTTGATGGTACCATGCCCTCTGATAGCAAGGAGGCCCATCGGATCAAACTGCGAGCTATGTATTTTTGGCTGAGTGATTCGAAGCAGCTGTTCAGGAAATCTTATTTGGGACCCTATCTCAAATGCTTACATCCCGACGAAGTCACAAGTATGTTGGATGAGATGCATACCGGATCATGCGGGGCACATGCAGAGGGTATATCATTGGCTCTTCGGGCACTCATGCATGGATATTGGTGGCCTCGAATGCAACGTGACGCAAAACAGCTCGTCCAGAAATGTTCGGCATACCAAAAGTTTTCACCAATCATCCGACAACCCTCTGAAGAGCTCAATCCCATTTCAAGTCCTTGGCCATTCGCACAACGGGGATTGGACCTCGTCAGACCATTGCTTCACGCACTAGGAAATCTAAAGTGGTTAATCATAGTAATAGATTATTTTACAAAGTGGATTGAGGCCGACTTATTGGCCACTATCCGTGATGTTGATATCCGACGGTTTTTATGGCGAAACCTTATCACCAGGTTTGGGATACCAAGAGCACTTATATTGATAATGGCACACAGTTCGATTACTGAATGTACAGAGAACTGTGCGCCTGATATGGAATTAAGGCCTGTTATTCCACCCCAGTTTATCCCTAGAGTAATGGGCAAGTCGAAGCTTCGAACAAAACCATTCTTAATGGTATCAAAAAGCGGTTGGAGGCATTGAAAGGGAGATGGGCTGAAGAGCTCCTAGCAGTACTCTGGTCATTCCGAACAACGCCCCGACATGCCATAAGTGAGACACCTTTCTCTCTGGCCTTCGGGGTAGAAGTCGTCATTCCATTAGAAATCAACTTCCCAACAAGAAAATCTTATTTAGTTAAAAGTGGAGCGAACAACGAACTACTCCGAAGTGAACTTGATCTCATCGAAGAAAGACGCAAGAAGGCAATGCTGCAACTGGCAGCATACTAGCAAGATATGGCCAAGGCCTATAATAAGCGAGTAAAGCATCGGCGGTATATAATAGGAGAATTAGTTCTGAAAAAAGTCCTTCCAAAGGAGAGAAAAGCTGTTGATGGCAAACTTGGGCCAAATTGGGAAGGACTATACTAGATCACTAATCTGGCCGGAGAAGGGGCATACAAAGTGGCCGATCAACGTGGGAATGTTCTCCCAAGGCCTTGGAATGCGATGCACCTAAGGAAGTATTATCATTAAAACCTTGTAACTACGATGTAATAACGCTCAATTATGAAGCATAATGAATAAACACAAGGTAGCATCATAAAAACTTTGTCTTATAAAAGCCAAGTTCATTATATTACGTCCTCAATTTCATAAAATTATAGAACAGAAAAAATTACGAGATCATAGAACTTATTCCAACAATACATGATGAATAAATATTCTTTTTGCAACCTATTCTCTATCCTATCCAACTGAGATTTTTTCTAGCTGTTGGGCTCTTATACGAAGAAAGAGTTGTTCGACTTTCATTTCAAACTCTATTTGTTTCAGAGCCATCTTCACTTCATCCATTTGAACGTCGTCCTAATAAGCCGAGTCCTTATCCTTAAAGTCTGCATAATCCTCAAGAAGATTTTCTGCTTCATATTGAGTATGGTTATGAGTAGCAAAGATCTCATCCACGGCTTGGCAAGTTATTATATTGTTCTTGTGCCAATGAAGCAAGAGTGGGAGCTGGTCCAAGAAGGTATAAAGTTCTGCTTGAGCAATTGAACCAAGAGTATGGCTTCGTGAAACAATATCGCAAGCCCATTGAAGATTCTTCAAAGGAATATCATCATGAAGAACTTCAAAGCATAAATGGGAAAAAGCCGCAAGAATGGACTGGGCCTTAAACCTTTGATAATCCAAAGGGGGAATAGGTGCTTGGTAGGCAGGAAAGTGTTGTCTTTCAAAAAGCGTGAGCTTCAATTCCTCAATCCAGTTTGGATTTGGAGGGAGAACAGGTGCAGCGAGGTCCAAATCAAATGATGGAGGGAAATGTGGTTCATTTACAAATTTATAAAAATCCGATGATGAGAGCTTTGCCTTTTTTGCCAAATGTGATGGGCTAAGTCCCACACCCTCAATTGGGTTAGGGACCATCCGCACTATTTTGGTCAGAAGAGTCAAGATATACCACGCCGAAAGGAGATTGTCTTCCAAACAACGAATCCGATCAAAAGGTACGTAAGGATACACCACTGAGCTGAGACGAGATGGATGAACCAAGATTGAATCATCAAACTCCACAAATCTGTGATAAATTCGCTCCTCCGATTGGGGACGGTATGGTTCTGGCCAGGTATCCCAGCCAGTGGCAACAGATGCAGGGACTACTTTATCCCACGATGACGTCCCAGAAAAAGAAGCACTTCCGAGATCCATACAGGCAAGTTGTTGTTCGAGGTCCACACAAGTAGATTGTGGCTATGTAAGGTTTAAATTTTGGAATGACTTCCATAACTTGTTCTACAAATTATATAAATGAAGGAAAGCAAAGACAGCTAATTAATGCGGGGAAATTTCAAGATTGGCTATCCATTCCCCCCGTCCCTTCATATGCGTAAAAAGGTCAAAAAGGCAAAACATTCAACCCTTCGTCTACTTAGGTAGAATAACCAACAGTTCAAGAAACGTAAAAGTGAGAACGATATCATATATGCGCTTCACGTGTCAACAGTACTTTACAAGATATACGAATATACAGGTTGCAAAAATTAAAAAAAAAAAAAAAAAAAAACAACAGGAAGTAAAAGAACAACAAAAGGGGTAAAACAAGATATAAACAACATAGCCCCAAGTAACATGCTTACAAATTATCTAGCTCGGGCGGGATAGGAATCTTGAGATTCTGCAAGGGAACTCGGGAAAAGAGCTCGGATGACTCCGCAACACCCATGCGTTTCATTGCCGATCTCCAACTTTCTCGAAAAAAGGAATTCTCCAGTTTGTTCATCTAGTCGGCATACACAGCGTTTGCTTCGTCCCAAGTGGCATCAACACTCGCCTTTAGCTCGATCTCATGTTGTCCCTTCATTGTCTCCATGGCAACCCTCAAAACCTCATACTCCGACCTTAATTTATCAAGTTGACGTGTGGCCGCTTTAACATTCTCTTTAGCTGACATCTGGCTTAGTTCAGCTGTTGCGATTCTATTCTCAGCTCGTGCCAATTCCTCTTTAGAATGTTCCCTCTCCGCCAATAGTCGTTTCTTCTCATCGACAATGAGTCTTCTTTCTTCCTCGATCTTGCGTTTCTCTTCATCATGCTAATCCTTTTTCGGGTTAGCCGAACCTCTGCCTCCATAAATTGGTTGACAACTTGTATCATCATGCTCGTTAGAATTATAGAAGGCAACCAAAACCCGAAATACCATTACTAGATTCTAGATTCCTTGACCCAGAATTTGCTGGTTCCACTGTCCTTCCAAACGTCGAATGTCCTCTGGAATACGCATTCCTTGTGCCATGGCAAGGGCAACCCCAGTCTCCGAAAATACCGAGTCAAGTGTATTTAAAGATCGACTCTTAACCATGGGTTGGAAAATATTTTCAATCGGGTCCTCTGTAACGTTCTTCGCATGCTTTTCACCTACCAGAACATGTTCGCAACTTGATGATGGTCCTACCCCTCCGAGTGGCTGATCAGCCGATCTGCGTAAACCGTGATCGCCAGCATCTTGACTGGCTCTCTGCGTAGCCTCGATTGCCTGGTCATTTGTCGTCGAGTAGACATATCAGGAGCCGAAGACTCTGACGAACCCGTCGATAACAGAATTACCTCCGGCAAACGGTTGACTTGATCTGCTTCTCCTAATAACAAAGTAGGCAACAATCCAACATCTTGAGCTTCGGTAGGAGCCTCAGAAGCAAGGTCGGACAAGGGGGGCACGACTACTCATGGCAGAAATTGATCAATCAACACCTTAGCTGATCATGAGGCAGTAGCAGAACACCTCTAAACTATTTGCAACGCTTGTAAATTTACACCCTAAGACTCATTTTGCCGATCGATGTTGATCACGCGATGATCTGTAGAAAACAACAAAAACAAACGCCAAAAACAAAAAACAATTATAAAGGCAAGGGTATGAAGATCCATCAAAATGAACATACAAATGACAACTATACAGTTATGAAAATTATCGCGGCTCACCAGTACCCAACCTTCAGGGTACAGTCACGGCACCCTTAACAAAAAGAGGGGAGCAAATTCCCAACTCCCAGAAACCATGACCACATCTTTCGATTCTACATCAAATGTCTCTGGGAGTACCCGAACAAGTGAACTGTCTCGATCACGACACTTTGACGCAAAATAAAATGCCCCCGAGGGAGCTTGATATTGTAACGGCTCCATCACGTATAATGATTAATACTTGATTAATTAAGAGGATTTGAGATTTAATTGCCGAGTATTATAATTTATTTGGGAGTTATGAGAATTGTGGAATCTGACTCGTATATGATTTTATTGAAGGTTTATTTTGGAATTAGAAATTAAGGATCCAAATGGCTTAAGTGAGTGAAGTTAAGAAGTCGGATCAATTTAATCTTAATTATGGACCCATTTGGGAGTTTAATTAAATATTCGATTCAGTTTAGTAAAATTGGGACTTGATTAATTAGGTTCTAATTGGAGTTGATTAAGTCATGAGGATTGTGAATTGTGGTTATTATAAATTAGATTTAATTATGATGTGCCCAAGTTGAAGATGTAATTTATTGATGAAAATTTGAGTCTGATCAGAAATTGAAGGCCTAAATGATTTGGGGAATTAAAATTGATTATGAAAATAAGTTCAAACTTAATAATTGGAGCCTTTTGGGATATTGATTAAAAATCTGATTCAGAATGATAAATTTAATTATATTTAATTGGGCATCATGGAAGTCAAGTTAGACTAATTAAATCATGTAGGAATTGTAATTAGTTATGATTAATCAAGGCTAATTGATGTTTAATTAAACTAAAGTGTGATTAGTGTGTTAAACTAATGAAACATGGATTCATATTATGTGGACAAGTGTCCCACTAAATTGATAAATAAAATAATAAAACAAAAGATGAAGAATGGAGTCACAAAAGCTTTGTTTCTGCTGGAGACAAATTGAGAGAGTGCACGGCAGAGGGAGAGTAGAACCGAGAGGGAGAATGAGAGAGAGTAGTCCAACTTTTTGGTGGAAAGAGCTTTGCAGAAATGGGTTTATGAGGTCTAAATGGAGATAAAGGAGAGGGCTCAAGGAATTAAAAAGAAATTCAGTCATGGGAGGTCAAAGGTAAGGATTTTAACCTTGATTGTTATAGAATTTTTTTGTATCACACTTGAAATTAAAGTTGGAATTGGACTCAAAATCATGTGATTAATAGGAATTAGCAAGATGATAAAGAAATTTTGGATTATGTGTTAAGATCATGGTTATATATTTGGAAATTAATTAGTTAGAGTTTGATTTCTATTATTCTTCACAAATTGAAGCTCATCCTTGCATGCATGTTGGAATTTCAAGGCCTTAGGTTTAATTCATGTGTAAAAGATTGATAAGTTGAAATTTGGGTTAGATATGAAGGAAATTGATGAAAATCTAAATTAGAGCAATTCAAGAATGAAATTATGATTTGATTTTGAATATAGAAAATTGGTTGGTTTTAATCTTAATTTCATACATGCAAATGCTTTCCTAAGAGTCATATAACTTCAATTTCATGTAAATTAAAAGGAATTAGTAAAAGAGTGATAAAATTGAATTAGATTCAAAATTATAGAAGTTAATTTGGATTGGGTTGCATGCATGTGAGTGGTTATGGAGAATAAATTAGAAATTAATTATTTTGGGTTTGATGTTGTGATTTTGCATGAAATTAAGCTTCATTGGTACATGCATGAATAAATTTTACAAGTTTAATACCCTAATTATACATGCATCATGAATTTTGAAGAATTTGGATTAATTCGATCTCATGTTTTGAAAAGAGAAAGGAAAAGCTTTAGAAGAATCAAATTTATGGAAATTTGGAATTAATCCTCATGAAAGAAATAGTTTTGATTTTAGTATGAAAATTATAATTTGTTTGATCCATGCATGTAATTGAATTTAAAGTTTTATTCAACTTAAACACATTTTGGAACATTTATGATCATAAATTAAGTTTTGGTTATAGATTGAGTTAAGTTGAGATTCTAAGGAATTGATTTTGTAATTCATTAGTTAAGTTTGATTTTCATTGTTAATAATGAAATTGGGTCTTACTTTTACATGCATCATGAAATTTCAAGAGTTTGGAAAATATAATTCATGTTTTAAAATTGTGAGTTTGATATAGAGAAAATGAATTAAAACTAATTGGCAATTGTGGCATGATTTTGAATAAATGATTTAGCAATTTATGACTTTAATAAATGGTTCTCCATGTTGTATACCAAAGTACATGTTTTGAAGCTTTGAATACCAAATCTGAACTTTAATTGCAATTTTGGAATTTTAGAATTTTCGTTGTCCGCTCGAGCGAGGGAAGTCTCGCTCGAGCATGAAAATCGACCTCTCAGTAGTTTTTCAAATTTTACAGTCCGCTCGAGCGATCAAAGTGGCGCTCGAGCGGAGACCCATTTTCAGCACATTTTGGAAAGTTGCATTTAGTTCATATTTTTATCCTCACCTCTTTCCAAAACATTCTAGACATGATTTATGACTCAATAAAGATTAATAAGCTACTAATCAACATAGATTAGTTAGTTAAAGAATGAATCATTGATCTTGTGGTAATTGTTTAAGTAGCCAAGTAAAGGATCAATCTATTTGGAAAAGAAGGACTTAGTAATGAAAGAATATGTGAAATAAGAACCCGGTTTATTTAAACGAGAAAGAATAAACGTAGTTAAACTTCGGACTATAAAGACTAGAAAGGACAAGTTTAATCAAGGGAGTAATATTGTATTTCAATGTGTATATGTTATGTGCTTGTGTAGGTCACGCGCCATTGTCTGCCTGATTTTCCTGATATGTCCAGTCTGTCTGATTTGCTTCTGCAGCCAACTGTGAGTAATAACTTAGTAAAGATATGTTCAACTGTACTTATTTTCTGTGTGACAAAATGAGATCTGTTTTCTGAAATGATATGTTCTGTACAATGAATGATTGTCCAATTTCTGACATGTATTCATGACATCCTTAGTATCATGTGATATCTACAGCCGTTACCCAGTATCAGAGGTTCCTTTATGGAACTGGTTATTCGTAACCTCACGCGTATGCTTCCTGTCTGTACACTGTTACCCGTACCTGAGGCCTGCCATGGGGGCTTAACTGTCCTGTTCTGTGACCCGGATCCGGAGGTTCCTTCTTGGAACTAGGTTATTCATAACCTTACGCTTATGCGTCCTGTTCTGTTACGCTTAAGTGTCCTGTTCTGTTATGCTAATGGATGTATCACGTAAATGTAATCATGACTTATGATTTCTGTCTGTATATGATCTGAACAAGTATGAATTTGATAAAACTGAATTATGATTTCTGAATCTGTATGGACTCATTCATTAAAACCCTTTACTCTGTTATTATTCACTGGGCTTTAGCTCACTGTATTATTTATGTATGTAGGTGATCAGGCGCGTGACCAGGCTTAGAGGCATCTGTCTAGAATCTGTTTTGTCAGCCAACCTATGTGCCTCCCGTGGAGGTTCCGGATATGTTAAATGTTATTATTATGTGATTTAAAGTTTAAGTTATATTCTCTTGTCTGGTTCAGCAAGTCATGTGTATTTTGAAAAAGGGACTAAGTCCCTTTCTGCCTAATCTGTATATATTTATGACTTGAGGATGATGTGTATATATCTACGTGAAAAGTTTAAAATTTTTCTGTCTCATATAAGTCTGCATAGCTCAATGGACGTTGTATATTGTTATTTGCTTCCGCTAGCCCCTAATATTATGTTAATCTGTCTCATCGGCCTTCGGTAATCTCAGGATTACTGGCCGATTACGATGCTAAACCTATAGGGGCTGGTTTGGGTCGTGACAGATATAGACTATAGAAATACTGTAATTTCTTCAAACCTGAATCCAAACCCAATATGTTGTTCATCGTAAACATTGCATTTATAATCTTAAAAGCGTTTGTCGTCAACAAAAAGGGCGGGACTCCATAATGGGAAAGGATCTCATGAAGTCGGGGGTGAAGAGGAAACTTAACTCCACCATCGACTATCGAAGACACCAACGATGGAACCCTTTCATCATTGGGAAATAGGTAATTATCATCTGGATGAGGTAGTTCTATATTCACATTAACGGGAATGTCGCAAGTAGATCGAAAATGAGATACACCCTCAGAGTTACTAAGTATATACGCATACTTCCCCATCTCGATAAGAAACCCTGATCAAACTAAAACAGTATAAAAAAGGAGAATACATAAGCACTTACAATTTGAACGATGATTCGAGTAGCAGGAAAAGGGGACAAGTGTCACCACTAGAAAAATCTTCGATTGATATAGTTGTGGAGACACAAAATCCCAACTATCAATGCTAATGATTTAAGAAAAGGAAAGTAAATGACGCCCCCTCCGACGCAAATATCGCCTCATTTAGATAAACTTGCCCTCGCATTTAATGTGGAATACTGATAGACATGTCGGACTGTCGACACATATCTATGTGATGTCAACACATTGGGAACCTAAGCACAAAAAAGCCCTAAAAACCCTAACCCTAGTTGTCTTTGGCTATTTTTCTTGCCGATCTCTTACATTGCGCAAGGATAGGGTCCATGAGGACATCTTAAAACCTATCCGAGGGATAGTACGTCGGCTCTAATATATGCCGATCTCTTGCATTGCGCAAGGAAAGGGTCCATGAGGATCCAACCTTAAAACCTATTCGAGGGATAATACGTCGGCTCTAATATCTGCCGATCTCTTGCGTTGTGCAAGGAAAGGGTCCATAAGGATCCTACCTTAAAACCTATCCGAGGGGTAGTACGTCGACTCTAACATATGCTGATCTCTTGCCTTGCGCAAGGAAATGGTCCATGAGGATCCTACTTTAAAACCTATCCGAGGGACAGTATGTCGGCTCTAATATCTACCGATCTCTTGCATTGCGCAAGGAAAGAGTCCATGAGGTTCCTACTTTAAAACCTATCCGAAGGATAGTATGTCGGCTCTAATATCTGCCAATCTCTTGCATTGCGCAATGAAAGGGTCCATGAGGATCTACTTTAAAACCTATCCGAGGGGTAGTGTGTCGGCTCTAATATCTGCCGATCTAAGGTCCATGAGGATCTTACCTTAAAACCTATCTAAGGGACAGTACGTCAGCTCTAATATATGCTGATCTCTTACATTGCACAAGGAAAGGGTCCGTGAGGATCCTATCTTAAAACATATCCGAGGGATAGTACGTCGGCTCTAATATATGCCGATCTCTTGCATTACGCAAGGAAAGGTTCCACGAGGATCCTATCTTAAAACCTATCTGGGGGATAGTACATTGGCCATAAGCTATGTCGATTTCTTGCGTTGCTCAAGGAAATGATCCACGAGGGTCCTATCTTAAACCTATCGTAAGGATAGTACATCAGTTATCGGTTATGTCAAGCTTGTGGAGCCTACCCAAAGAATAATACGTTGGCATATATGTTAAAAATATTTTAGCACAACTTTGAAATTAAAATATCCTAGATAACATGATCATTTCATACAGATCTTTTAAGTCAAAACAGTCAAATTCTATTACTAAAAAAAAAAAAAACAACAACAACAACAAACAAACAGAATGTTTCTTCTCATCTCATCCTAGGTACTACCAGTTTCTACTCCCTCACCAATGGTCTGATCGGTAGGTTCGGGGCATGGGTAAGGTATATTTTTCCTCAGCTTGGAGTCAGTTGGAACATTCGCGGCCTCCAGTACCGATATCCAGCATCCTCAAACAACATATTCTCGAGCTTGGCCAACCTCCACCTTATATACGGCAGTAGCCTTACTACAACCCTCGTCTTTCGCTGCCTTTACCGCATTAACTAGATCATCCTTCGGCGCAGTAAGTGCTTCGGAGAGTTGTTCATTCTCCATTTTCAATGCACTAATCTCTTGTTCCATGGACGTCAACTTTGAGTCCATGGCTTGAAGCTTTGAAACGAGCTCTGCAACTTTGCCCTCCAAATCGTTGCTCGCAACTCAAGCTCTTTGGTCATCTCAACCAATTGGTCATTTGATGACTTTAACTTGTCTGCCGCCCTGACCAGTCTGTTATGACACACCATGGTTTCATAAGTGGAAAACACACCCTACAATTCAAACAAAGCAGAATCAATCAACCAATCAAATATCGGTGCATAAGTTGGGAAATAAAGAGGCAATACAACCACTTACTATCAAGGAAGAATGCAGCGCTTGAGAAAAAACAACAATGTCTGACTGTTCGGCTAGGCGTGCAGTGTCAACCGGTAAAATCGAGCTACGAACAATTGTAGAAGCAACTTCAGTGCTGCCTATGGTCGAATCTGTATTTGTCAACTGTCGATCCTTTAGGAAAGACACTAAAGTGATTGGAGAAACAACAGCCACTGGTTCCAAACAGAGGTTGGAGATGATGTCGTGGCATTCACAGAAGGATTAGTATAGCTTTTCTTCCGAACCTCGGTCGATTGAACGGACGGTCGTTTGTGCGATTTTTGGGTAGAATGAATAGGCCCATCAGAAACCACAACAAGATTAGGGGGAGAATCATATACTATGACAATTGATGAATACTAGGGCTGATCATTAGTTGCAGGGTTGGAAGAAGTCTGCGAAGCCGACGTTGCCGTCGCAGCTCTTTCACGCTTTCGGGTCGCTACGATCTCCAAGAAATTCTTCAGCTGCATGATATCAGATATGGTGGCCTCCGAACTAGATGACTATTCTTGGGATTCTTCTTCCGGAACAACGTCCTCAACATCCTCTCGTAGATGAGGAAGGATGTAAAAGTCAAAATCACTGTCAGGACCTAGATCTATGCCATCAGTGGCTATTACGGTTCAGTAATGAGGAACGTATGCGAGTAAGACATGAGCCGCCTGACCTTGCCTTTGTTGCTCTAGCAGTCCTTTGTACGACCAAGCTTGGTGCAAGAGAGGGAGGTTTACTTGATCTTCCCACTCGTGGGTGAGTAAATACTTCGAGAGTTGTGGCAAATAAACGCAATTGTTAGTAAAATTAGATAACAAGACAGATACAAAGGCAAAGCAAACAAATGTGACTTATAACCTGGATGTCCAATGACCCTAGGGACAGGTCGAATCCGATTAACTCTAGAAGGAAATTCCCAATTCCCCTCTATTATAACAAACACAGAATTTACACCTTTACCAGAATTGGGAAGCATTTGAATAAGTTGGGCTTCACCGACCTGGGTTTGAAGTAAAACTCCGTTCTTTCTTTGGTAGTTGGAACAAAATTACAGCAGTACCTAATCTTAGAACAAACCTAAATTGATTCCAAGGAGATCATTCAGGGCCACTACACCCATCACTATCCTAAAGAAATTAGGGGACAATTGGAAATGGGGTACCCCATAAAGGTGAAGCACCTCTCGAATGAGAGGATGTAGAGGAAATCTAACTCCTTCCTCTACTATATCTATCAAGGAAAGAGGAATTTGTTCTTCAGAACCCTCTGACAAACTATCATCGAAGGTAGGAAGGCGAACAACAACATCCTCAGACATATTATACGAAGAACTGAACTCAGCAATACTCTCTTCGGATTTGAAGAATGACCTCAATCGATTCATTTTAGTCAAACAAAAGCTAACAAAATTGAGAAATCGCAAGAGAAAAATAGATAAACTTACAAAGAACTTCCGTTGAACGGAGAGGACATGAATATAAGAGCTGAGGACGTGATGCGATAAGCAATGAAAAAGGAAGGGCCAAACCTTCGATTAAATACGTCAGAAGCGAAACGACACATTGAAGAAGGAAATGACGGGCGCCATTATTTAAATAAGAATACTCAACGGACGCATGTCACACATGGCACTGTTTTCCTAGAGACCTGCAATAGTCGACTAGGGCACCTTCGACAATTCATTAAAACGAACCGCCGAAGGGGGGCCAATTGTAGAGGATAAAAATTTAAACCCAAGGCCCAAGCAAGTTAAGACGCGGCCCAAAGCATTCTTACTCAGCCAAGGTAAAGTTCAAGCCCAAGTCCTTAGAAAGTACAGTTGTAAAGAAAACAAGGTCACATGATAGGAGATTTAAACAGGATCACTTCCAGAAAAGAGATCCTTAAACATAAAGGAAAACCCTTGGATCAGATAGAAATCAACGATGGAGATCAAAACCAACAGAAGAAAGGATACAAAATCAACCAACTTTGACAACCCGAGCATCCAATAAGATAAATCTAACGATCAAGAATGAGTGCCCAAACCCGAACTAAATCTAGGCCATCTATAATACAGTAACTCCGACAATGGCAGATCAAGATCACTTGTCCACTTGCTCGACCAGTGCCTACGCAATAAACACCATTGGATTGGTACAACCATCTAACGGTCACGATATCAGGTATCCACACTATAAAAAGAAGAAAGAAGATTGTTTAATGGCAAGCAAAAAAAGATAGAAGTAAAGATATTTTCCTGAAGAAAATTGATATGTTCACACAAGATTCTAATTTGATCGTCGGAGCGTTCTCCCGACCAACCATGGTCGAGAGAGATCACTGACGTTTTAGTGTTTGTCTTTTCTACAGAGTGAAGGAATGAGTAGCTCATCTCGCTTTTCCTGTAGAGAATAAATTTCACCCTTCCACAGGTACATATCCTACCACTAAATATGTGACTTTATCATAAAATTTTGCTCATTTCAACCATAGAAAACGTAACAAAAAATTCCAAATTGGCATTAAAAAATTTATTTCGTAGAATTAATTTTCATAAATGTTATGTAAAAAATTTTGTAAATCGTAAATTTAAACATAAATCTACGATTTTATAAATAAATTTGTAAACAAATTTACATTTTGTAAATAAATTTAAACATAAATTTACAATTTTTTTAATGCCAATTTGTAAAAAAAATTACGTTTTCCGAAAAATTTGTAAATAAATTTCCAAAAATTACAATTTTTTTAATGCGAATTTGTAAATAAATTTTCTGCATAACATTTATGAAAATTTAATTCTACGAAAGAAATTTTTTAATGCCAATTTGGAAAAAAATTACGTTTTCTGTAGTTGAAATAAGTGGAAATTTTATGATAAAGTAGGTGTTTGGGAAGTTGCTATTTTAGTAGGCTATTTTAGTTTTTGGTTATTTTAGGAGGTTAAAATTTTTGTGTTTGGAAGATAGTTGGATTTTTTTGTAGTTGGATGTGATGTTTGTGAGAGAAAAAGTGAAATGATTATGGGTTTGATGACATTTTGTCTTATTGACTATTTTAACATATTTGGTCTTTTAGTTTTATTTTAGCAAAAAAAACTAAAACAAGCTCTTCCCAAACACCCCAAAGTCACACAGTTAATGATAGGATGGTACATACCTAATTATGTTTTCATACATATATAGCATGTACATATATATATATATATATAAAAGTAAGATGAGGGTACATTTTTATGTGACAAAATTTTTTTTTTTTTAAATTGTCTCTCTCCTTAAATTGGAGGAAAACTTGAAATTGCAATGATGTATTTTTTTGAAAACCAAACAAATATTCTTCTTCAAAATAGAGTTTTCAAATCACTTTTAAAAAAAAAAAAATTCAAAAAAATGGAACCAAAAATAGTGATTATTATTATTATTATTATTTTATTATTATTATATGTATATACATACACCTACATTGTGTATTCAACTATAGTTTTTGTTTTGTAGTTGAGTTGACATGAATTCCATTATTGTTACTGGAAATGAGAGTGTATGTGTATTTATAGGAAGCTTCAAAGCAAGTAACCAATTTGATTAAATCTGAGGTAATGTTTGATTCACTGAAATGAAATGATTATTTCATCAGAATGTTCATTTCTATGTTTTGTTGACTGAAAAAATAATGATAAAATTCATTCCATTCCAGTGAACTAGTTATAGCATAAGCTATTCAACTAAAGGCTTGCATGACATATACATGTATTTGCTTGTGAGAGGGAGATTCATAATCTGGCTTTGGGCCGTGGTAGAGTCTGGGCAGAAAGAGGTCCAAGCGTATTTGGGCCGAGCTAACTTGGGCTTGTCTAGAGTTGATTTGCTCGGTTAAGGTCCAGGCCCATTCAACCGAGATGATCGTTTGTCAACCCGGGTTTTATTATTCGCATATTTAGCTCGGCAAGAAAGGTCTTCTGCAGATCGGCCTAGCCTGTCTGGAACTCAGTCATACCAGAATGCTACTAAGTTCGGTTGTGATGGAGCTCGGTGAGTGGCACTATTGGACTCATTAAGTAGCACGGTCGTATGAGGCCGGGGTGATGCCGCCGGGCTGCCCGTTCCCGCTAATACCGTGTGATGGCTTGATTAGGTGGTGTTTAGCTGAATTTGCGCTGACAGGTGAGAGAGCATGATAGGAGAGCAGCTCCACGTGTCAATAGGCGAATGGATGCAGAGGTGAGCACAGGAAGTATATAAATATGACTGCGCCCTCCATGCTGGGGATGGAACATCAATTGGTGAGAAAAACTTTAACATTCATCCAGTTCCTCTCTCTCTCTCTCAATGTGTGCTAATTTGACCGTCGGAGGGGTTTTCCGGCAACACACCGCCGGGTAGCTCACCGTCGTTGTGTTCGCAGGTTAATCGGATAGAAGCGGAGCTTGGACGCAAGGAGTACGGGCGTTATCAAATATTTATCCCCCGCACAACTTGTATATGAAGAATCTTCGGAGAAATTGATGTGTTCATTTATATTGAATATGTACCTACACTCGTTATGGGTTCCTTAGTTGGAGTTGAGATGGACTCTTTCTTTTGCTTATTTCATTAAAAAAAAAAAAAAAAACAGAAGAAAAGAAACAAAAAAAAAAAAAGAAGAAGAAACAAATTCTACTTTACCTACCTGTAGTTTACTCCATGCGCGTTTCATTCCTCTTACATGTGGAAATAACCATGTAACACTCTTATGATTTGTGGATTGGAGTGTACCATTAATAACTACTTAAGCAAAAAGACTGAAATATCTTTAATAGATGGGTGGCTAACCATCCAAAGGAATGTTTAGTCATTTGGCATCAATAGGTAGGCTTTTAGCCTGTTTTGAAAAGCATCACTACAATCAATTTCGTAATAGCTGGTTCACATTCATTTGGTTGTTCAACTTATCCACAAAAAAAAAAAAAACAAAAAGATTCATGTAGTTGTTCAGTGGCTGCACAAGATTAGTCACATTTGTCAAGGTCCCTCGTACTTCATGCCCTCCATAGAGGACCAAAAACTGTATTCTCTTTTTTCCTTAGATGACTAGAACTGAACCAAAATTTTCTTTCTTTGAAAGTATTCTTCCAAATCAGATACTAACCAGGAAAGTAGCTACCTTGTTACTAGAAGACATGGTTTAGTTTGGCATATTGTTTAATTCCCCTCATGTTGGTAGGGAGGTCTCCAAACTCCTCATAATTTTTTCTGCCGCCAATCAATAATTATCTGGGTAAATTGAAGATTATGAGTTCTTTTGGGGCTAATATTACTTAATAGATACAAAAATCTAAATTTTTATCTAGGATGTAGACCCCTTGTTAATTTTTCACTACACAAGCCCAAATGCCACTGGGCCAAAACTGTTAGTCTACTTTGTTTTGTGCATTCATTTTATGTGTTTATACTAGTATGCTAAGAAGTACGAACACTTATAATAACGTGAGATGTTGGGAGACACAGGTATTTATCACTTAGATATACATGAAACACATCACAACCAATGAATAAAATCCAAACAACGTGAACTACTGCTTAGTTGGTATGTGTAGTACTGCTCTGGAGATGCATTGGACTACATTACATGAATTCTTCTTATAAACAGTTGTTTAGTGCTCCCATAGCCACTCTAGCTTGTATCCCAGGGCATGACCTTGTTATATGGAAATTTAGTAAACCCTATAATGATATATGTGTCTAATGGAATACTGGTTCATTTGACAGCAAGAACAAGATGATTCTTAATAGTTCAAATGAAATTTTCATCAATTGAAATATTCATACTAATTAGGACAAGCACTGCAACTTAATCCTGAAAACCACAATATTGATATCACACTGAGTGAGGTGAGAGGGATGCCTCTTTTATTCTTCTCTTTTTACTTGAGGTCACCATCACTCAAAACTAGCTAAGTAGTCAACTGCATACAATATCTTATCAAACACCACATTAACACTTCTTACTCGGAAAGGATGACAGCCAATTGCCACTTCTTTCAGCTTCCGCTGCTCTACAGCTCTAACACCAAGTCTACAATGCAAACCATACAAAAGGGTCAGGAATTTAGCAAACTATGTTCTGATTCCCCGTGCAAGTTACAGTGACTGCATATATTGAATTATTATTACATATACACATGGATATAGTTAAATGTAGGAGCTGCGCTGCACCTAACTTAATTATTTAGATAGTCACAACTATGAATTACAATCCTTTAGGCATGGTTCTAAATTGCGGTATCAGGTAACGTAACGGTATCGATCGCAGAGTATCGGTATTATTAGTATCGATCGGTACGTATCGGCAATTGGGTGTCGCGGCGGTGAAATTTTAAAAATCATTTCATAGGTTTTTCAAGTTTTTCTTTCCCGTACTGGTCTGAACCGGTGAGTATCGGCCCGTCGCGGCTTATGCAACGGTTACAGACCGATACATACCGGGACTCGGCCGATACACTTGCGATTTTCAATCTCAGCGATATACCGGTCTGTATCCGTTGCGGTGCCCTATTTTTCCGATACGTATCAGCCGGTTTTTAGAACTATGCCTTTAAGACGCTCTTGATTTCTGGGAACTGGAATGGTTTACTAAGTATATAGTAAAGGTGGTGCATATATACTTACAGTCGGCATCTGTTTTGATCCAGTGCTCCCTCTTCTGCGTCAGACCATTGCTGCTGAGCCTCTTATGGGTTAGGCTCGAGTTGGTGATTTCCTTCTTTAACATAGCTCTCAGAGGAGACCCATTGTTGTCTTTGTTGTGGAGGGCCGGCCCTCCCTTGTTATAGCCAGCATCAGTGGAATTTTTCATGATCTCACATTTATGTGACTTAGTGAACTCTTCCCCTGTTGTCGATCTTTCAGGATGGACTTTTTTGTGGAACATTTTTAGAACCTGCATGTCACTCATTAGAAAACTAAAAAACTCAGAGAGTAATAATATTGTTAAGTTGTATTGAATTCTGAGCTTTCCGACCTCCATAAAATAGTTATATATGGCGGTGGTATTATATAAAACTATTGTCTAGGCGGGCCATCTGTTAAAAACTGTTGACATGTTATTGACAAAATCTCTTTTGGTTGGTTGCTTGGATTCTCGTCAAGTATCTTTATCATGAGATTTTGTATACAGGACTCTTATATGTTTGCTTACCTTGATAATTCTCATATCATGCTTATTATGGTCCAAAGTTTTGAAAAGTGAATGTGTAACATGATGTGTTTTATTCCTCGTGAGGTGAGACGTAAGTCTCAAGGCATCAACATTTAAAATTTTGAATTTTTATTCATTGTTAATAAATAATTTTTTTAATTATTTTGAAATAGGCATAAATAGTTTTTTACTCACGGCGTTGAATATTTCACTACAAAGAAAAAAGCTTGCCCTCAACGAAGGCAAAATTGAGATTCTAAGCTTTCTATTATTGAATTCTCACTTAAAGTCTTGACTTTCTGGTTTTTCTTAGTCACTCATTTACTTGATAAAAGAGGTTCTTTTTTATATTCAAATCATGTATTTGACTAAGGGCTCGTTTTGGAAATAGTTATTTTAATTGATTTTTTACGAAAAGATGTACCGAAAAATAGAGAGAGTGATGTGATAACTTATAGTGATTTTTTCTTGTCTATATTAGCCAAATGCCAAACAAGGCCTAAGTTTAATAATAGCTTAAGACAAGCTCTCCATATGAGTAATCCTCATATGTGTAGGCACAAAGGCGTACAAGGCACACATCTCAAATTGTGATGTGCAAGTCTTGAGGCCTAAAAATCAAAACTTGATGCATTTTGCGTTAGCCTTTCTCAAGGTGAGCCTTAATAATGCCTTTTAAACTTTATGACAGACTTATAGTCCACCTTGATAGGACCATCCAAAATGGGATATCTTTAGTGATTGCACAAAGTGGGCAACCACCATAAAACCCCCAATATAGAGTTTCTTTTGGTCAAGAGCAACAGAATCAGACAGCCTATACCGTCTGATTCGTTCAATGATTTCGATAGTCCTGCAGTCATTGTTCTGCGTTCAAGAGCGTTATATTTAACATTTCAACTTAATTAGACTGTTAGTCATCGCATAATGATGATATTTTTTCAAAGATATAAACGACCACACTTATGAGACCACTATTTGATGAGTCATTCATAGAATACCTAGTTTTGGGGTGACCAACCTTGGGGATTTTCCTCTTGGTTGCAACAGAATCAGCTGCTGCACCACCACCAGCAGAAGTTGCAGAGCTTCTTGGAGAAGAATGGAGCTTTTTTAGAATCTTCTTGACTAAACGCATGGCATATGTTCCCTTGGCATGGTTCTTCACTTCCTCACATATATTTGTAGAATGGTCATATACTATGTTATTAGTCTTGATGAGCTGCTCCAGTGATGTCCTTTCTTTCTTTACCTGTATGCTTGTTTCGGGCAGTTCAATTGACGAGCCAAAAAGGTATCCCTGGAGTGGACACACCACAGTATCTCCATACTCTTTCGGTGTCCACACCTTCAATTTGCTTTCCACAGATTGTAACTATGCTAACATAGCTGCTTCTCCCTGATAATTCATCACCCTCCTCTTTTGCTTCGGCCTCAAGGAACTTCTCTAGCTCATCATTGATAAGTTTCAATTCATTCTCTGTTACCTCTGTTTCTTTCGCAGTTATCTTATCGAAAGGCGTGGGAAATGTTGGTGTTGAGGGCACTGTCATGATTGGTTCTGATCCAAAGGTTCCAATCGTGAGAAAGCCGTCAAAAGGCGCATTGATCATAATAGACGAGTCTTCTTCATAAACCCCTTCCACTCTCTTGATTTTGAGTTCACTAGCAGATTTCTGGCCGTAATAGCATTGTTGTTCGTAAAGCGATGGCTGTGTTGAGAAACAGCCACATGAGTTCCCTGAAACCAGACATCGAAAGAAGTCAACAGACTTACAGCTGGTGTTTACTATCGTTCTTCTTTGCATTAAATTGGCTAGGAATCAATCAAGTGGCTGCAGTCCTCCATAATATATGGACTTTTTTGTAAGAAGGGTGGTAAAGTTGTGTAATGACATATCAATAATGTTATCATACAGTGGCCATATCACAGGTTGGTATCCATCTTTTAGGACCATTTTTGCAGATGTGGGAACTTTATCGACTTCCTTTTGAGCTAGAAAAAACTTACTACATTAGATTGTAGTCCTTAAAAGTGTTCTTAGAAATTCATCAGGCTATGTTTTTGAGTGAAGGATGCCATTGAAAACACACACACACACACACACACACACAGAGACAGAGGACAGTGGGAGTACCAGTTGTGAATTCTTTGAATGGCTCGTCGCTATTTTGCCTTAGTTTACGGTGCATCCAGTCTAGTAACTGCAACATTGAAAGGAAAATGATGAAGTTAAAAATAGTTCATTATGTTCATTTTAAATTTTGAAGAGTTTGGACTCACCTTCATCTCAAACTTTCTTTTAGAGGGCTTGATGATGGATTGCTTTGATTGTCAAAGGAGACACGGATGGAGATAGGTTGGGGAAAGGGAATTTAAAAAGGAGAGATTTGGGACTGGTGAAAGTAGGAAAGAATGTAGGACTGTTTCATCATAATTGTTGATGAATAGAAACCAGCGGTTGCCAGAAGGGTCTGAGATAAAGGTAAGCAGAGAAATACATAAAGAAAGATATAAGATTTTGGTTGGCCATTTCTGTCAAGATCAAATCATGTGGGCAAATTGAGCAGTGGGTTTAAGACCCACAAGTTGGTGATCATCTCTGCCTTTGTGTACGTGCATGCTTGACGTTGGCTGCACAAAACATGGATGCATGTGCAGTTGGCCATTCATCAAGACAGGTGTACAAATTTAATATATTTTATATATTAAATATATAAATATATTCTAACATTTTTTTCCTGCTTAGTTATAATATATATGTTCCCCCATCCAAAAAATAAATAAAATTAAGAGTTATAATATATTTTTTAAAATATGATTAAATATTAGAGATTAATATCAACTACTACAAAGTATAAATAAATATTATGTAAATAGAAACTATTAGAATAAGTTTGAGTTATTTTTCTTTTGTTTATGTGAGATTTGTACATTTGAAGGTTCTATCTTAGTTGAGAGTGAGTTTCTAAGTTGGGAACAAGAATTGTGTAAGAAACATCACTCAAGTAGGAATTCCCTGCTACTAAGGTCTGTCATGTAGTTATACACATGATGAGTTTGGCATCAGGGTGCAACAGATCTATTCAACTGCTGAAGGATACACATGATGAGCGAGCAGATATATGAGCATTATAAGATCTATTATATGCACCTTTATTTTCTGCATGCAAAAGTGATAGATCACGTGATGTATCATGAATTATTTTACGAGGTATTTGGTGAAGAGAAAGCCCACCATGACGTGTAGGATTACTAAATATTTTTTGTCGAATCCTGTTGGGTGCAAAGATATTTTATTCGTCCGGGTCACCAAGGGGACTGAAAAATAAAAAAACTTTGACGCTGTGTTTGGTTGGAGGATTTGGAGAGGGATTTGGAAAGAGAAATGGAAATAGTAGGTAAAATGTGAATAAAATATGTATATATTTCACATAGTTTCACACACCTTTTATCTTTCCCTTTCCAAATCCCTCTCCAAATCCCCCAACCAAACACACACCATGAAGGTTTTGGTAGGTCAAGCTTTGGGTGAGATTATCATTGAAAATCCTTATCTGTCTCACCAGTGTCACTGTAACCACCTCTAAATGATATTGCTTAAAGTAATGCGTAAAAATGGAGTGGGTCATTGCAAGTATTGATGTCAGAAACCAACTTTAGCTTTTTAAATTTAACACTTGTCTGGCTTTTTTCAAGCAGTTTATAATTTTCCAATATTTCCAGAATTATGATGGTCTGTTATACTATTTTGAGGATAAAACTTCAATTAACAACTACTAGGCAATTTTTTTTTTTTTTGGGTAATATCTTGTGATTATGTGATTGTTTGAGAGTGATTGTTGATATCATTGTTAAGCTGATATAAAGTTGAAATTATGAGAGCTGTACTCTGCACGTGAACTCTGCAAAATTCTGTTTGCTATGGGGAAGACAATTGTATCTCTGCATCTACATCTATTATGATTTGTGTGACCTGTGATTCAAGGTGATAAAATTTTGCTAAATTTGACCAAGCATATTCATTCATCGCATATGATGATGTATGATGATGCAGTTAATATACAATGGGTACCTAGCAGAGCGGGTCGGACTGATCCACGCTTCTCGCACCAATATCCGAGTGATCAAACCCACCAATGAACCTGCAGGTAAGTTCAACGGGAAACGGGGAGTCCCCCAGTGAACCCTCCGACGAGTAAGTTAGAAAGAGAAGTAGAGTGTAGAGAGAGATTGGAGATAGAAAAGCTTATCCTTTTTTTTGTCTTCAACGTTTGCTTATATCCTTTGGTCATCATTTCGCTGTCCCTTCCGACCTGTCATCTTGGCCGAAAGTCTATGCTGTAGCTTACCTTGTTCAGGGCAAAGGGGTGCTGTTCTGGCGGAGAGGTGTTGTCGTAATAAATGCTGTGATGGGCTGCATTATGGTGATGTGCAGTGGCAATAAGTTTGCAGATCTTTGTCTGCTGATGTGGCTTGTCCTTTACCTGCCGTATGTCTGAATGTCATTGGTTCTTTATGCCACGTTGGATTCCAGCTGTTCTGGACTTCACTAGCTGGGCTATGTATTGGGCTCCAAGTGATGGGCTTGGGTTGTTCATAGTGGGCTATGGCCTTTATGGGCTTACCCGCGTCAGTAGTCCCCTATTCCCGAGTGCAGCTTTAGTCCAATGAAGGGAATACTAATGAAGAGAATGAGGGTGTTAGAGATTGGCAGGATGGAGGTCGACCGGCAGGGGTGACCAAGTGTGTGGACCGACAGCGAGGTGACCGACCGTGAAGTGGACCGAGTGGAAGGGAGGACCATGAGGTGGACCGAGTGGAAGGGCCGACCGCGAGGAGGGCTGACTGCGAAGGTTGGCCGAGTGGAAGGGAGGACCATGAGGTGGACCGAGTGGAAGGGCTGACCACGAGAAGGCTGACCATGAAGAGGGCCGACCGCGAAGGGTAAGGTGGAGGGGCGCAGGGCTCAAGAGGCGGCGTGTCACGTGGTGATTTGAAGTGGAAAATACAAGGTAAGGGGAGGAGACAGTAGATCGTGGTCGTACACGTGGCAACATCTCGTAGGGGGGAGGTTTAGGCGTTGGATCATAAATGAAACGATAGGGCGTTATGGGTGTTGAAAAGACAGTTTTGGCGGATGTTTTGAAAAGTTTTCAAACTGGCGCAAATTAATTGCGATCCTTGGAATACGGACAAGCCTTGGGCTTTTGGCATTATTCGATTTACCTACTTCTTTGTGAAAAATCAAAACATCCCAAGTATTAACTCCTTTGTTGCTGACGATACACCTCTGCAACATTTTTTCAATTTCCTTGCACCTGCATCCGAAGCGATTCGCAGACATACCATAGGAATGGCCCAAGAAGAAGCTGTGAATGTCAGGGTGGATCCGCTTGGTGATGACGATGCAGTGGAGTTAGCAGAGCAGTATAGGACGGAGAGGCGAATGAAGAGGGTGGGGGAACCGGTGGTACGATCTCATGCTTCCACCATGATATCAGCTCCGAAGCCAATCAGCCAGGCGGAACCAGATCACTGGCACACGAAGGCTGACAAATCAACGGTTACCGCGGCGGAGTTGGAGGCTATTCGAGAAAAATACCAGGTGCCTGTTGAAATAAAGTTATTGTTGCCAACGTCAACGGAAAGGCCATCCGACGCAAGGCTGGGGGAGTTTGCCCTTTACGAGGAAGCATTGAAGGGAGGACTGAGGCTGCCACTGCCGCAAGTGGTGGTAGATGTCCTGAACCGTTTGGAGGTAGCACCGGGCCAACTGATGCCCAATACGTGGAAGATTGTACTGGCCTGTGCAAGCGCGTGGCCGAAGGCGAACGAGGGGGCGGCCATGACAGTAGACGAATTCTTCGCATGTTATAAGGCCTCAAGACAACAAGAGACTTAGATGACGTTGCAGGCGGCGGCATGGAGGGGTCTGGTGGCGGGACTGCCTCATCAATTAAAGGTTGGAGGCCGCGGTGGTTCTATGTGTCTGCGAATGGAGAGGCTGGGGTGCGCACGGTGTGGAGAGTGCCCACCAAATCTGTAGAGCCAAAATTGGGAGCAACGGCAGAGGAGAGAATGAAGAAGGTGAAGGCATGGCGGGAGAAGGAGGGGGTCAAATGGGACGAACTCGTTTAACCCTCAGCCTTGTTCGGAGTGGGGTTGGGTCCTCAGCCGAGCAGTGGAGATCTGAGGCGAGCTGAATTGGAGGCGAGGAGGAAAGCGCAAGAGGCTGAGGATATGGCCATCCTCGCCATAGCCAGTAAGTTCAAAGAGTCCTAGGAAGACCGACTGCCAAAGCCGATTGCGAGGGAGAGGATCCGACCTCGTCCCAAACCCTTGGGGGAAAAAGACTTAGGTGGATTTGTGCCCCGACCGCCCCCAGTAGATCCTTTGAAGAAGAGGGCTTTGAAGGAGATGGAAGTGGGGGGTGTGGCAAAGAAGAAGAGGAGGGTGAGGAGTGAAGAAGAGCCTGCCGTGAAGAGGAGGAGGGAAGTGATGGCAGAAGAGACCAGTATGGCCAAGGAGGCAGAGAAGGGGGGAATGGAGGAGACCCCCAAGAGGGGTAGATGTCCCAGAAGTGGTGGACATCGCCTCGGAGAGAGTGGAGGTCGTCCCAATAATGGTGGAGATTGCCTTAGAGGTGGCGAGGGTCGCCCCCGAAGTGCAAGTAGAAGGTGGGGCAATTGGCCCTGAGCCAAGGGGAGGAGAACAGCCCCAGGGAGGTCCTGCGCCCCAAGGAGGGGGGATCAGGCTGACGACCGGGATCTACCACGCTCGCGCAGTGGCTGGGCGGCTGGAGGGGAAAGAAGGCCTAGCCAGGGCAGGTGCAGATCGCCTTGTGGGGATCGTGAATGAGGCAGCCGTGCGCTCAGTAGCCAGATTTAATGAGGCTGAGTTGCTGAGGGGGTTATGCTCTGCTCAAATGGAGGTAACCACCTTAATAGGAGCTCTGCTAAGAAAGGCGGCGGTTGCAAAGATGAAGGCAGACGATGCCAAGGCTCAACTTTCCAACTTCAAAAGCGAGAGTGCAGGGTGGAAGAAGGCTGCATGAGGCGTGTGCTCCAGGGGTTGGCAGGAAGCTGAAAAAGCTAAAAAGATGCAAGTGTTGGCCATTGTTCATAGCAATGTTACCGACCGAGCCCAAGCTGAGCTAAGCGCGGTCAAGTTGGAGCTAGAAAACGAACGTCGCAAGGGAGTGTCGCTCGAGTTCCAGCTTGCTGGCGAGCAGAAGAAGTTGGGAGATGCCCAAAAGGCCTGCGCGGTCGCCGTCGAACAATTTGAAGAGGCTATGACCAGCAATGAAGATCTGCGCGCCCAGCAGATCAAGGAAAAAGAAGACGCAGATCGGATGATTGCTGGGCTGCAGAAGGAGCTGGAAGACGAGCGGGCTAAGGCAATGGAGGTGAGGGCGAGCCTTCAGAAGAAGTTAGAGGAAGAGAGGGCCAAGGCGGCCTCTGAAAAGGCGAGCCTGCAGAAGGAGTGGGAGGAAGAGAGGGCCATGACGGCCTCTGAAAAGGCGAGCCTGCAGAAGGAGCTGGAGGGAGAGAGGACCAAGGCAGCCTCTGAAAGGGCAGCATACCCCGATCTGTATGTTGCAGCAATAGAACAATTCAAGAGGTCTGCTGAGTTTCAGATGGCGATCGACGCCGCAGTCGCCAACAGCGTGGCGAGGGAGGTGTCTGGGGGGTTGGGCCCGTCTGGGACGACTGTTGGGGGCAGGACCGAGGCAAAAGTGATTGAGAGCTTCCAGCGGTCAGACTTCTATAAACACGAAATGACTGAGTTCTGGGACAGTAGTTGGAAGATGTTCAAGCGTAAAGCTGAAGAACTGTTCCCAGACTTAGACCTGAGTAGTGTAAAAATTGACGACGACGATGTGGCCCAGACCCCCCTAGATGAGGGTATTAAAGAAGAAGACCTCGTGTCTAATGAGGAGGAGTAATTGAAGAAGAAGAAGAAGAAGAAGAAGAAGAAGAAGAAGAAGAAGACCTTGTACTTAGAGTTGTGTTTGTGTTTTGGTTTTTTGTTTTTTGTTTTTTTTTTTTTTGAATTACTGTAATGAACTTATGTACAATTTTGTGAATAAATAAAATTTCAGTTGTGTTTTCATTCGACTGTCTGTGCTTGCGCATCTGAAATGAATGAGAATCGTGGCTTGTGTGCATCTGCAAAGTGGAGGTAAAGTTTTAATAAAAACTAAATTTAAGAACTCCTCAATGTAGAGTGGAAGTGAATCTGTAATAAAAACTCAATGCAGAGTAAAGTTCAAGGCTCCTTAATGCAGAGTGAAATTGAACTTCTAATAAAGACTCAGTGCAGAGTAAAGTTAAGAACTCCTCAATGCAGAGTGGAACTTGAACTTCTAATAAAGACTCAGTGCAAAGTAAAGTTAAGAACTCCTCAATGCAGAGTGGAACTTGAACTTCTAATAAAGACTCAGTGCAGAGTAAAGTTAAGAACTCCTCAATGCAGAGTGGAACTTGAACTTCTAATAAAGACTCAGTGCAGAGTAAAGTTAAGAACTCCTCAATGCAGAGTGGAACTTAAAATGTGATAAAATTATGAGTTTGTGTTTGCCACACTGCTGAAGTGGATGAGAGTGGTTTATTGGAGTTAGGCTTGACTAGTAAGGAAAGAGGTTGACTTGTAAAAGTTGATGGAGAATAAAATAATCTTACTAGTAAAAGAAACATGTAAGAACGTCGTTGGGATTTGACTAAGTGCAAAGTGATATAAAAACTTGGACCTGAAATTGTGACTAAGTGTGTCTACTAATGCCACAAGTATACGTGCTCAGTTGGGGCTAAGCTGTGATTTACTGACGTTGCAAGTAACTCAGTTTGGACCTGGAATTGTGGCGCTCAGTTTGGCTGAGACTTGTCATGCTTGGTCTGGCTGAGGCTTGGTCTAGCCGAGAGCTTCATGCTCAGTCTGACTGAGGCTTTTAAAGCTCAGGCTGGCTGAGGCTTTTGGTGCTCAGTCTGGCTGAGGCTTTTGGTGCTCAGTTTGGCTGAGGCTGTTGGCGCTTGGTCTGGCCGAGGCTTTTGGTGCTCAGGCTGGCTGAGGCTATTGGCGCTTGGTCTGGCCGAGGCTTTTGGTGCTTAGTCTGGCCGAGGCTTTTGGTGCTCAGGCTGGCTGAGGCTGTTGGCGCTCGGTCTGGTCGAGGCTTTTGGTGCTCAGTCTGGCTGAGGCTTTTTAATAAGTGCTGCAACCAAAATGTTATTGAGACAACACACAGATAGCTGAGATATAAAATTGTTGTCATGGAAAGTGTGATCCAGTTGATCAAATATTACATTATGCCAGGGGAGAACAAGTATGTTCATGTGTGTAAATTCGTCAAAAAGAAAATACAATAACTGAGCAATAACAAAGTAGGAGTTTATTGAAAGTAGCGCTTCAAGTGTTCAGCGTTCCATGGGTGGGGGAGGTCTCGACCTTCCATGTCCTGAAGTCGGTAAGTGCCCGGACGTGGTCGGGCTTTCACAACGTAAGGTCCCTCCCATTTGGCTACCAGTTTGCCCTCAGTATTTTTGGTGGCAAGAGTTACTTCGCTCAAGACAAGGTCCCCTACACGAACTCCCTTGGTCGACTTTGCGGTTGTAGTGTGTTCTCATTTTCTGTTGGTATGAGGCCAATCTGACAGTAGTGGTTCTCTGAGCTCTTCGATTAGGTCAAGGTCTGCTCGACGGAGCTCTTCGGTTAGTTCTGGATTCGGATGTAAACCCTTGGGGTAGGCAGACCGACTTCCACTGGGATGACCGCCTCAGCGGTATTAAGCGAAAGGGGGTCTCCCCAGTGGGAGTCGGCGGTAGTACGGTAAGCCCAGAGTACATTTGGTAATTCCTCAGCCCAAAGTCCCTTAGCAGCTTCTAGCTTAGTTTTGATGATCTTCAGAAGAGAACGGTTGGTAACCTCGACTTGGCCATTGGCTTGGGATGACCTGGGGAGGAGAAACATGGTTGGATCTGGAGGTCTGCACAGAACTTCCTGTACTTGGCGTTGTCGAATTGTTTGCCGTTGTCGGAGACGATGGCTTGAGGGATGCCAAACCTACATACGATCGACTGCCAGATGAATTTGGTTGTGTTCCGCTCGGTGATGGTAGCAAGGGGTTTTGCCTCTACCCACTTGGTGAAGTAATCAATGGCGACTATCGCGAACTTGGTCTGGCCTCGGCCGATTTCCTATTTGGCGAACGGATAAGGACTGCAAAGTGTGATCAACTCTATAGGAGGAGCATGAGGGATGTTGGCAAAACGCTGACACTTATCACATTTGAGCACGAAGTCAGTTGCATCTTGATTGAGAGTGGGCCAGAAATAACCAGTGCGAAGTATTTTGTGGGCTAGGGACCTGCCGCCCGAATGATTACCACAAATACCCTCATGGATTTCCCGCATCACATAGGTTGCTTGAGCTGGATTGAGGCATCTGAGGTATGGGCGTGAAAAGCCCCTCTTGTACAAAAGACCGTTGACAAGAATGTAATTGGACGACCGGGCCCTGACTTTGGCGGCCTGCTGTTTGTCCTCTGGTAGTTCTCCCGTTGTCAAAAATAGAAAGATGTCGGACGCCCAGGGGATTGGTTCATTTTGGAGGAAGTGGACCGCTTGTTGGTCGGGGGAGATGGCAGGGTGGGTCAGGTATTCGAGGCGAACACTGTGGTTGAGATCTGACTGATCTGCAGAGGCTAATTGAGCCATCTCATCGGCCTGGGAGTTTTCCGCCCGAGGGATGTGTTTGATGTGGAAGGTATTGAAGAGGCGAACAAGGGGAAGGGCTATATCCCTGTAAGCCCGCATTTTGTCCTCCTTGGCATCGAATTCCCCCGTAATTTGTCCGACAATGAGCTGGGAGTCGCTGAACACCCGGATGTGGCTGACACCAATGTCCCTGGCTAAGCGGAGACCTGCTATCAATGCCTCGTATTCGGCCTCATTGTTACTGGCCTCGAACAAGAAACAAAGAGCACATTTGAAATAGCCACCCTCAGGGGCGGTGAGGATGAGACCGGCCCCGCTGCCTTCCCTGCGGGATGATCCGTCGACGTTAAGAGTCCAAGAATGGGGGTCTTCTGGCTCGGTAAGGGTTGGTAGGGTTGGAAGGGCCGTGGTTGGGGTAAGATTAGTGAATTCCAGGATAAAATCAGCGACAGCCTGCCCCTTTATTGCTGTTCGAGGTCGGTAGGAGATGTCAAACTGGCTGAGTTCCATTGACCACTGCATGAGTCTGCCGGAAAGTTCTGGTTGCTACATGACCTTCTTCAAAGGTTGGTTGGTGAAGACCACTATGGAATGGGCTTGGAAGTAAGGACGGAGTCGTCTGGAGGCAGTGACCAAGGCCAAAGACAATTTTTCTAACAGTGGGTAATTCTGCTCCGCTCTCCTGAGAGCCCGACTAATGTAGTAGACCGGTCGTTGGACAGAGGCGTCTTCCCTGATAAGAGCTGCACTGACTGCGGTGTGGGACACGGCTAAATATAGGAAGAGGGGCTCGCCCGTGATTGCCTGTGAAAGGAGGGGGGGTTGGCCATGCACTGTTTCAACTGCTGAAAAGCCTCTTCGGATTCGGTTGTCCATTCAAAAGTTTGCCGAAGAACTTTGAAGAAGGGGAGGCACTTGTCCGTCGCGCGGGAAATGAAGCGGTTGAGGGCGGCAACTCGGCCAGTGAGTCTCTGAACCTCCTTGACCGTTCTGGGTGACTGCATCTCAATCAAGGCCTTGATCTTTTCAGGGTTAGCTTCAATGCCCCGCTGACTGACCATGAAACCCAAAAACTTCCCAGATCCTACGCCGAAGGCGCACTTCTCCGGGTTGAGCTTCATTTGGTACTTACGTAGGGTGGCGAAGGTCTCTCGTAGGTCGGTCAGATGATCGCGAGAGTTTGCTCTTGACTAGCATGTCGTCACATATACTTCCATATTTCGACCGATTGATGATGGAAAACGGCGTTGACCAACCGTTGGTAGGTGGCCCCAGCATTTTTCAGTCCAAACGGCATCACACGGTAATGGTAGGTGCCTCGGTCGGTAATGAAGGAGGTGTGTTCACGATCAGATGGGTGCATTAGAATTTGGTTGTACCCAGAGAAGGCATCCATGAAGCTGAGCATTTGATAACCGGCCATGGTGTCGACCAGCAGATCTATGCGGGGGAGAGGATAACTGTCTTTGGGGCAAGCTCGGTTGAGGTCGGAGTAGTAGACACAGAGTCGCCATTTACTATTGTTCTTACGGACCAGGACGACATTTGACAACCATCTAGGGTAGTCCACGTTCTTGATGAATTGTGCCTCAAGGAGCTTGTCGACCTCTGCGCAATGAGAGTGTTGCGCTCCGGATGAAAATGCGCTGCTTCTGGCGGTAAGGTCAGAAATGGGGTTCAATGCTGAGGCAATGGGTTATGAATGAGGGGTCAATACCCGGCATGTCTGAGTGGGTCCAGGCAAATACATCGTTGTGCTCGATCAAGAGGGCAGTAAGGTCGGCTTTTGCTTGGAGGGATAGTTGGCTGCCGATTTTGGCAGTTTTTGCTGGGCTGGTGGAGTCGATGGGGACTTCGATAAGTTCTTCAACTGGTTCCCCCCTAACCAGTTCGTCTTCGTCTCTTACATCGAGTCCTTCGATGATCATAGCCTCTTTCAACTTGACTTCTTTAAGTAAGGCGACATAACATTCCCTGGCCACGGTCTGCTCCCCCCTCACTGTCCCGACCCCAGATCGGTAGGGAACTTGATGGCTAGGTGATAAGTTGAGGTAATAGCTTGGAAAGCATTTAGGGCGGTACGACCAAGGATGATGTTGTAGGCAGAGGGGCAGTCGACAACAAGGAAGGTGAGCAGCTTGGTGGTCTGGCGCGGGTGCTCGCCAATTGTGATGGGGAGGTCGATGGAGCCAATGGAGGTCACCCGGTCACCAGTGAAACCGACCAAGGGGGTTTGGAGAGGGGACAGACTTTCTTCCCCGATCTTGAGCTGGCGGAAGCAATTGAGGAAAATGATGTCTGAAGAGCTGCCGTTGTCTATGAGAACCCGTCTGACCTTGTAGTTGGAGAGGAGAGCCGAAATGACTAGAGGGTCGTCATGGGGATAACGAATGCCTGTGCAGTCGGCGTCCGTGAAGGTAATAGGCTCGGTCCATTGCCTGGGCTGTTTGGAAGGTCGGTCCAATGTGGCAACCTCTTTGTCTGAGCCTTGCCTTATTTTCCTGAGTTCTGCCCGCTGAGCCGAGCGGGATGGTCCTCCACAAGCAAGCCTGCCGGAAATAACTCTGATTTCTCCAACAGGTGGGGGGGGTTAGCTTGTGCCCGAGGTTGCTGTGGGAGACGATCGTGGCCTTGATTTGGTTGGGCTGGCTGCCGGGGGGAGTGCGCCGGCGGGTGTTTCTGGTGGGCTCTGCCCTTTGTCTCTGCTGGGGGCGGGTGTCCGTGAACCGGCTAAGACGTCCCTGACGTATTAAGGTCTCGACCTGATCCTTGAGGTTAACACACTCATCGGTATTATGGCCGTGGTCCTGGTGAAAACGGCAGTATTTGGATTGGTCCTTCCGATTGGAAGGGGTTCTTGACGGTTGGGGCCATTTGAGGGGGTAGTCCCGCTGGATCTGGTTGAGGACTTGTTCCATAGGGGAGTTAAGGGGTGTGTACCGCTCGAACCGACCAGGCGGTCGGGCAGGTATCGGCCGGTCGGCTCGGGGGGGTCGGTCGGTATAATGTGGTGTTTGGGTATTATACTGGGTGTGTCTGGCCTCTGAGTCTTTTCGTTTTTCTCGGGGGGTCGGGTGTTTTGCTGTAGGGTCTTGGCGGGCGGCTAGGGAATCTTCGGCGTTCATGTATTTTTGGGCTTTGGAAAGTAAGGCTGCCATGGTGGGGGGGTTTTTGGAGAGGGAGAAGAGGAAGTCAGACGACCGTAGTCCGGCCATGAAAGCTGTGAGGATGACCTTATCATCGTTTTCCGCCACCTGCAGGGCTTCGGTGTTGAAGCGAGTAACGAAACTGCGCAGGGACTCCCCCTCGGTCTGGCGGATGTTGAGGAGTTGGGTTGCCGGACGGCGTTGGCGCTGGGCTCCAATGAAGTGACTGAGGAAAGAGTCACTGAGATGCTGGAAAGTGGAGACGGAGTCTGCTGGTAACTGGCTGAACCACAGTCGAGCTGATCCCTTCAGTGTCACGGGGAAAGCCCGACACATGATCTCGTCAGGGAAGGCATGGAGGATCATGAGGGTTCGGTAGGTCTCCAGATGGTCAACTGGGTCTGTCGTACCATCAAAAGAGTCAATGGTGGGCATTTTGAACTTGGGGGGCAGGGGTTTGTCCTTGATGGAGGCAACAAATAGTGAGTTGGCCGTGGTAGAGGGTTTATGCTGGATGTTCTGCATGACCCCTTGGAGTTGGAGCTTCATGGCTCGGAGTTTTGCGTCCCAGAGAGGGATGTTGTCACCATCGGAGGGCAGCAGGGGCTGGACACTACTGGCTTCCCCTTCAGGGGTTGGTGCCAGGATCGACGGATGCGGGGGGGAGGTGGTGGATTTATATGTGGGGGTGGAGGTTGCAAGCCTTCCAAGTTGGGTGGATAGGGCTGCGGATAGTATGGCTCGGGGCTCGTTCTTGGTTAGGGGAATATCTGGAGGTGGTGGCGGAGGCATAGGAAGGTTTCCTTTGGAGTAGAGCATTTATCAGGGCTTGGTTTTGCTCGGCCATGCGGTTAATGCTGTTGGTAAGCTCGATGAAATACTGTGGTGGGTTGTTTGGATTGGGAGGGTCGGTTTGATGGTCGGCAACATTATGGTGAGAAGCCATGGATCTAGTCGTAACCATACACTTTGATTGGTAGTAGGAAAAGGTTGTTGGGACAGGGTCTCCGGCGACAATGAGCACAACTGGCGCACGGAGTAAAGCTTTCCCACAGACGGCGCCAACTGATGATGCAGTTAATATACAACGGGTACCTGGCAGAGCGGGTCGGACTGATCCACGCTTCTCGCACCAATATCCGAGTGATCAAACCCACCAATGAACCTGCAGGTAAGTTCAACGGGGAACGGGGAGTCCCCCAGTGAACCCTCCGACGAGTAAGTTAGAAAGAGAAGTAGAGTGTAGAGAGATTGGAGATAGAAAGCTTAACCTTCTTCTTGTCTTCAACGTTTGCTTATATCCTTTGGTCATCATTTCGCTGTCCCTTCCGACCTGCATCTTGGCCGAAAGTCTATGCTGTAGCTTACCTTGTTCAGGGCAAGGGGGTGCTGTTCCGGAGAGGTGTTGTCGTAATAAATGCTGTGATGGGCTGCATTAATGGTGATGTGCAGTGGCAATAACTTTGCAGATCTTTGTCTGCTGATGTGGCTTGTCCTTTACCTGCCGTATGTCTGAATGTCATTGGCTCTTTATGCCACGTTGGATTCCAGCTGTTCTGGACTTCACCAGCTGGGCTATGTATTGGGCTCCAAGTGATGGGCTTGAGTTGTTCATAGTGGGTTATGGCCTTTATGACTTACCCACGTCAACATATACATTATATTTTTAACTCATTCACTATATAGTTCTTTCTTCAATATATATTACATTCTTCTGCAGAGATAGTCATGAAGCTTCTGCTAATTGATATGAAAAGTGTTTTTCCATAGAGAGCCCACAAAGATGCAGTTGTCGGCATGGAAGAAACTTAGGCCTCGTTTGGGAATATGTTATTTTAGTAATTTTTTGACTTTTTACGAAAATAGTGCAAAAAGTAGAGAGAGTTATGAAAATATGTGTAGAAAATAGAGGGAGTAATTTGATAATTTATAGTAATTTTTTGACTAAAATATGTAGTCCTCAAACGAAGCCTAGTGTGCCCCATTAGCATCTTGCAATATTAAAGCAAAACAATTATGACAGAAAGCGATGCAGCCATGCTTGATTTGAATTTATTGTTTTCAAAAGGTTGTTTCATAGTTTATGGAAGACAACAACCAATGAATCATGATTTATGTGGACTAATCTAAAGTGATAGACAGATTTGATCTGAGGACAAACTATAGTACCTATATATGAGATGTTTACCAAGAAGAAAAAGAGAGCTCAAACATTCATCACCTGTAAGTAGCTTCTTTGATTTTGTCTTTTGGTTTGTGATGGCAATTTTAATTTTTTTTCTCTAATTTTTATGAGTATTTTAACACCAATTTAACATTGTAGGACTGTTTTGATGATCCAACAGTAAAATCATTTGCATAACTTGGGATTGATGTTGGTGAAGTTTCTGCTTGCAGGTAAGCAATCCTACGAAAAACTTTTTATCGACAAGAATATCGTGCGGATGCTTGTGGAATATTATGTTTAACCAGAAATGACTGGAATAATATTTATGCTACAATACAAATGTCTGGATGTTAAGAAGTTCATTCATTCATATCTTGTATTAATTTAATGTAAATGAAAGCTTGGACTGATATATTTGGAGCTAGTAATCAATACGGACATTTATAGAAACAAACCTTTCTTAAATGGTACTGGTGATGGTTCAATCATGCTGATCTGACCACAAAAATAAATAAAAAAACAACAATGTTAGATCTCCTAATTTATTATTTTTAAATAATCTCTAATGACGTGGCAATGAGGTTAAATCTCACATAATAAAATATTTGACAAATCAAAGTTTGACACTGATTCAGCACATTATTAGGGATGATTTTTATGGGTGATAAATTAAGTGTCTCAAATATTTGTCTTAAAAAAAAAAAAAAAAGAGAAGGAAAAGGAAAGATGGTATTGATATTAATAAATTGTAGAACAATATTTGGTTTCAGTTTTATGAAAATTGAGTTTTTTATTTTTCGTATTTTTTTTGTTTTTATTGAATTTTTTTTTATATTTTAAGCAAATTTTTAACTTTTTGTAGATACATCTTACTTAGATGTATCTAAATAGTAAAATATTTGTAAAAAATATTTTAAAAAATTAATAAATACACAAAAATACAAAAAAAAAATGTGCTGAATTTTCATTTTTTTGGTATATAGTGTATTTTTTAAATATTTTTTCACAAATATTATACTTTTTAAGTGTATTTATGTTAGGTGTGTCTAAAATTTTTTTTAAAAAAATTGCTTAAAATATGGGAAAAAAATTCAATGAAAATATTAAAATACAAAAAATAAAAAAGTAGAATTTTTTGAAAATTGTTTTCTGAAAACCAGAACCAAACAAAGTGATTTAGCTTGCTTCTTTTTAGTTTTCCAAAAACACTTTTCAGAAAATTGTACTTTCTTGTTTTTCATATTTTTTTTTTTTGTTTTTATTGAATTTTTTTAATATTTTAACAAATTTTTTAATTTTTAGACACACCTAATATAAATACACAAAAAGTATAACTTTTGTAAAAAAAATCTTATAAAATTCACCAATATAAAAATACAAAAAATAAAAAAAAAAACGAGAATTTAGTATATTTTTTGTATTTTTATGTAGTTAAAATATTTTTTCGCTAATTTTTTACGTTTTAGATACATCTAAGTAAAGTACATCTAAAAAATAAAAATAAAATGATTAAAATTTTAAAAATATTCACTAAAAACCAAAAAAAAAACACAAAAAATAAAAAATTCAATTTTTAAAAAACTTAATTAAAAAAACTCAAACCAAACACATTTATTTTGCCGACCAAAAAAAGGTATATGCTGCTTATTTTTGTGATATGAAAATGTCCGGACTTCTTTCCCCTTTTTTTTTTGCTAATTAGCGGGGGAGTGTGAAGTGGACAGGGAAGTGCCAATGCCATTGAGGAGTTCAACGTGGATGGATCTAATCTGAGCAACTCAAAGCTTAGCCCATAAAATCTTAAACGTGGGCATGCCAAAATTCAAAATTTTTAACCTGAACCAAAATTCAAGTTGGATTTGGATAGAGGTTTTGGGCAACCCGAGCAACTCGTGGGATACAATTAAATTTTATGTGTAAGAAACAACATACTCTCCTCTCACTGCAACCATTGGTGCTCATCTTCTCTTGCTATGATTGTTGGATTAAATTCAATTACAATATATACAGGTTCAAACTGCAGTCAGATTCAAATCTTTAAAAAAAAAAAACACTCCAGTCGGATTACCCTTTTTCTCCCCCTTTTTTCTCAGTTTCGTGGCATAAGAGTTTTGTTGGTTATTGGATTAATGTCACAAGTTATATGACACTTTTTTTTTTTTTTTCTTTTTTCTTTTTCTCCTTGAAATCCATCATCAGAAGAACTTCATCACTCAACCCAATATTTGCTCAAAATTCTAGCCTAATCTTTTGTGGGAAACTCAAACCTAACCTGAGTTAAGTTTATTGTGAAAGCATTACTCGGGTTTGAATTTGGGTTTGGGTTTAAGCAAGCTTAATCCAATTTGGCTCACTTTTTTTTTTTTTTTTTAACTGAAAACCCCAAAGACCGGGCCCATTTGGCCAACTTGCACTACTTCCAAAAGCTCTTACGTGTTGAGGGGTGGTGGTATCTTTCGCACACTCGTGTGACATTTCTAACCCACTTTCAATTGTCGACATGAGACAGCCTGTTCCCTCCTTTGGAGAAAAAAAAATATATATATTATTCTCACATAATTGTTATACATATTTATTACATGAATGATGTTGGTATTTTTGTCATAATATTATTTAATTTATCACTGTTTTTAGGAATAATAAGTTAAACTACAGTCATATTATTTTATAATTTTTATTTATTTGTATATTATTTATTTGGAAAGCTTACGTATAAATTTTAATGGGACAGTTTTTCATAAATTCTTTTTCACATATTTTTGTTTCATTTAGTCCACATCATTTTTTGATATTCCTAAGTCCTATAGGTAACATAGTTACTGTGTGAGTAATTTTCCGATCACACTGCCAACTCAGTGATCAGCTGGAGAGAACTGGCAGAATAGATGACACCTGGCTAACCAGCAACAGAAAGAGAAGATTCCGGCGGTGGTTCTTCCACCCGAGGGCACTCTGACGATCAAGTCAGTATATCTCTCAAAGATAATCAAGTGCTAAATTCACTGCTCAAAGCATAAATTGCGTACCTTAGACCCATGGGGGTGCCTCCCTTTTATGGTTTACTCAATCCTAGTCCCACTAGAAGCCTGACTTCTATGGACTCTCATTTAGTGCTTACTTTGGACTCTACAAGAGATAAGGATAGACTCCCTAGGAATACTATCCTTATCCATCTTGAAGTCTTTCTTCATTCTAGGACTCTTGTCCCTTATCTGCTCATCTCGGATTCCGATATCTTCGGAGGTTACCTCGGCAACACCGAGATCACCTCGGCATAACTATCAGGACACGTGGCACCTCGGCTGACACGTCGGCGTCACCTTGCTACGTATCGGTACTCAAAAAATATATCCCCACAACTGCCCCTAAATTCTATTACCTCGGCATTCTGAGGTGATGGAACCTACATCGGTACTTTCTTCCAGTACGTCGGCTTAAAGTATCTCAGCCGAGATCATCATCATAGGCCGACATGTCTTCCAAAAGATCAAGAACTCCAATGAACTTCTTTATGTGTGTAAGCTATCAAGCATCACTTTTCAACCGTTTCACCTACGCGTTTGATCCTCATTGGATCGTGTTTCTGACACGCCTGAAAAACCGTCTTCTCTACGTGCGCCGTCTGACGTATGCGTTGCTCCAGGCGCATTAAATGCTCCGTTTTGCTGCCGTTTCAAATTTTTGACAAAACCTTTCCCCCTTTCTCATTTTTTCACTTTTGCATCCGATTTCTCTTTGTCTTTTCTCTCTCTAGCTCTTGAACACGCCATTGTTCCAGTCATCAAGCTCTGTAACTGCCTTCCTGTGAAGCTTTCGTCGTTTTGTTACATCTGTAACTGTCGTCTGACTTCGGCAATCTTCATATCGGCTCCATTTTTCTGTAAGCAACTGTTCCTCTTGTTTTCAATTCCTTTGATATTCCTCATTACTTCTTTACGTTTTTGTTCAAACATTATCTTGCGAACCATATATCTGAATGTATTTATTCCATGATTCTGTTTTGCCCAAATCTTGAACACACGCACTGTTTCACCACTTTCTTGCGCTTTTGTCACTGTTCTTGACCTTATACTCCTTGTATTTTCTGTGCTTTTGATAGCTCCACATCTGTTCTTGATTCTGAAACTTCATTCTTGCTTTTCTGGTTTCCAGATTTGTCCTTCAATCTTCGTCTTCATAGATTTAGGTTTGGGATTTGACTGTAGAACCTATCAAAACTAAAACAATCTTCACAAATTCTTGCATCAATATACACCTAGGTCTTAGCCGAGGTTCACAAAACCTTTTTTAGATCATCTCTCTTCTGAAACCCAGTCCTTCTAATTTAGGCCGACGTTATGGGTATGTGGAGGCATAGGGTAAACACCTCATCCAAACTAGAATACTTTAGACAGGAGTTTGAAATCCCAGCCGACGTCATCTGAGGTTGGCTGGGGATGATGACTCCATCATGCCTACTGACGACTCCATGCCCTTCCCTGTAGTTGCCTTTATTGAGTGTGGACTTTGGCTTCCACTCAACACCCTGTTTCGCGAGATTCTCCACTATTATAAGTTGAACCCCATGCAACTTGCTATAAATTCTTATCGAGTGATCAACGGTATCATAGCCTTAGCTAAACAGGAAAACGTTAGGATCACCTTAGCCGACGTTCAATACTGCTATACCATGTGCAGCCTTAACCAGAAAGAAAAAGGCTACATTTATTATCTTAAGCCGAGATCCACAGAGTTTAAAATCGTAGCCGACCTCCCAGACTCCAACAAGGGGGCTGGAGACGATTACTTCATTACCTCAGGAAATTGGGAGTTTGCTCCAGATGAGGATCTCCATCTCTTCCCTCTTCCCCGATCAGTTTTAGAGGGCAAGGGTAAGAGCCTAGTGTTAATACTTGATTGTTTCTTTTAAAGTCTTTAATACTTTACCTGTTTCTAATATCTGTTTTCTCCTGCAGCTCTCCGTCAGCCACCAAAGAACTTTCGTCAATCCTTCATTCTCAGCAAGGATTTGAAGAAACTTTTGGACTTGCCAGTCCAAAAATGGAAGACGCCTCTGCTTCTCAACTTTATTCGACATATAAATCAACTCTTCCCGACGTTCCTAAGAGAAAAAAGAAGAGCTTATCTCCTCCATTTGCCACAACTCCACAAGCCGCATCAACATCTCGGACAGACCAAGGATCAACATCTGATCCCGCAGAACAGCCGTCTACTTCGGCTCAATACCTGATCCCACCATCTCAACGCAAACGTCGCCGACGTCTTGTTCTTGCAGCCGAGATGGGTCGCGCAAAATTAGTGGCCAAAGATCTCTTAGCCAATATCCCAACTGATGTTGATGCTCTACCAACACAAACTCAGCTTCCACCCAAGCCAAAAAGAGTTAAGAAGGCTCAACCAAAGGCCAAAGTGACTCAGGTTGAGACTGAAGACACTTTGCCAATTTCCAAGTTGGCTCCAAGTGAAAAAACTACCTCTGTCCCTACGAAAGGTCCGCTGAAACCCTTCCCTCCGAATCCACCAAGTAAAAAAGGCCGAGGTCATCCTCTGGAACGACCTCGGGGTCTAAAAAACCTGATGCCCCTTGGGCCCCCGAGATTACCCTAGAGGATAAGCCTGTTATGGCTAGTGACAGCACCGATGATATCAATGTCGGCGTTGCCCTCAGCACTGCACTACTTCTTCCAGGTGATCTGGAGCGAAACGTAGGGTTTAGTGAATATGAAAACTATGCTTTGATGCTTCAACACTCTGTTCAAGTAAGTGTTTTTGTCTGGTACTTTTTCTTTCTTTCTCTTTATTTTACACTTAGAATATTTTTCTAATACTTCTGTTTTCTTCCAGGCCATCCAGCATGCCCACTCTTTCTCGATGCAATCTTTTGAGAACCGTGAGAAGTTAGCCGAGAAGAAGAGGGAAGTCGCCACACTTCAGAAAACCAATAAGAGTCTACAATCAAAGATGAAGATGCTAGAGGATCAGGCCGAGGTTTCCATTAAAGAGAAGGATGCCGCCGAAGAAAAGGTCGGTGCTGCTGAGGCGATAAATAAAGTTCTTCAAGCTCAGCTGAGGGAGGCCGAGGAAAAAGTGGCCCAGGCCCAAAGGAGCTTCAGGATGCTCTGGCCACCAAAGTGGCCGAAATCAAGGATGCTGATGAGAAGGCGTATGCTCAAGGCATGGCTGATGTCACGGAGGCTTATAAGCAACAAGTGAAGCAGGCATGCAACAGGGGTTTCTCCCTTGGTTGGATGTCTCTTCTGAAAAAGACCAATGTCCCCGAGGACTCGCCTCTTCGGAGTGCCGACGCCATTCCTCTTCCATTCCCTCCGCCGCCACCTCCAACTCAATCTGATGATGATTCTGATTCTGAGAATCAACATGAGGATGAGGCTTTGGTGAGAAAATCTAAGGAGGCTACTGGGGCAAAGTCCTTCCTCAAAATGAGCAAGTCCTTGACTTAACTCAAGATGAGGAAGTTGAGGAGGTTCCCAAGGAAGCTGCCCTTGAGCAGGTATCATCCGATGTTCCTCTAACCGAGAGGAGTATTGATGAAACCCTTGCCTAAATTGATGTCGAGCTTGCTGTGGAAAAGGCAGCCGAGGTGGCTTCTCAACTGTCTTCCGAGGTCCAGACTCAAGTTGTTGCTGATGCTGAGGAACCTTAATTTTCTTTTGTCTTTTGTACTCTTGTACTTTTTGTTTTTCAGACAATGTAAGCTCTGTATATGGCCGACGTGCCTCTTTGTTTTTTGAATATATAATTCAACTTTCCTTCTCTTGAATGCTTGTACCTTTGTCTTCTCTTGACTGCTTCTGCATGATTCTATACTTAGAATATTTTGCAAGTCTTTCCTTCTTTGTGCAATCTTCTCGGGGTGACATACCTTGGGTATAAAAACTGATGATTTACCTCGGCTTGATTTCAACTTGTAAATTGCTACAAATTTCAATAAGTGAAGATAACCAAATTATCTCGGCTTAACTTCAACTTGTAAATTGCTACAAATTTCAACAAGCATTAGGCATTACTTCGGTTTAACTTCAACTTGTAAATTGCTACAAATTTCAACAAGCGTTAAGCATTACTTCGGTTTAACTTCAACTTGTAAATTGCTACAAATTTCAACAAGTGAAGATAAACAAATTATCTCGGCTTAACTTCAACTTGTAAATTGCTACAAACTTCAACAAGCGTTAAGCATTACTTCGATTTAACTTCAACTTGTAAATTGCTACAAATTTCAACAAGTGAAGATAAACAAATTATCCCGGCTTAACATCAACTCGTAAATTGCTACAAATTTCAACAAGCGTTAAGCATTACTTCGGTTTAACTTCAACTTGTAAATTGCTACAAATTTCAACAAGTGAAGATAAATAAATTATCTCGGCTTAACTTCAACTTGTAAATTGCTACAAATTTCAACAAGCGTTAAGCATTACTTCACTTCGGTTTAACTTCAACTTGTAAATTGTTACAAATTTCAACAAGTGAAGATAAACAATTATCCGGCTTAACTTCAACTCGTAAATTGCTACAAATTTCAAACAAGCGTTAAGCATTACTTCGGTTTAACTTCAACTTGTAAATTGCTACAAATTTCAACAAGTGAAGATAAACAAATTATCTCGGCTTAACTTCAACTTGTAAATTGCTACAAATTTCAACAAGCGTTAAGTGTTTTTTGTCTTCTCTCTGTCTCTCTCCGAATGAACCTGAGTTCCACTTGGGTTCTCATTATTCAAAAACAATATTATGCATAGTTTCACAAATTGTGGAGAATTCTGCTAAGATTTTATTGACGACATCGGCAAAAAATAAAGCAACATCTAATGATAGAAAAATTTTAAATAAGTGTTCCAGGTCTTGGCAATGCTTTGCCCTCATTATCTTCAAGCCGATATGCCCCATTGCCTAGTACCGAAGTGATTCTGTAGGGTCCTTCCCAGTTTGGGCCAAGCTTGCCCTCCCTGGGATCCTTCTTGTTGCCGACGACTTTTCTCAGGACTAGGTCGCCGACTTGAAATTCCCTTGGATTAACCTTCTTGTTATAAGCTCTAGCAAGCTGTTGCTGGTATGCTGCAAGCTGTATTGCAGCTTTCTCTCTTCTTTCTTCTAGAAGATCCAGATCTCGGGCTAAGAGTACATCATTAGTCCCGTTCTTAACTCCCTGGGATGCCGACCTCCAATGGAATGACTGCTTCTGTGCCATAAGCCATGGCCAAGGGTGATTCCCCTGTTGATCTTCTCGGCGTAGTCCGATATGCCCAGAGTACATTGGGCAATTCGTCTACCCACTTCCCTTTTGCTGCCTGCAGCCTCTTCTTTATCCATCCAGAATTACTTTGTTGGATGCTTCTGCTTGTCCATTGCTTTGTGGAAAACTTGGGGTTGAAAAGTAGTTCTTGATCTTGAACTTTGCACAGAAGTTTTTGATCAGCTTACTGTCAAATTGTGTCCCATTGTCTGCAACAATTGCTCTTGGAATCCCAAATCTGGTGATGATGTTTCTCCATATAAAGTTCTTGACATCCACATCTCGGATCTTGGCAAGAGGTTCTGCTTCTATCCACTTTGTGAAGTAATCTGTTGCTACCAGCAGGTACTTCCTTTGCCCAGTTGCTTGGGGCAATTGCCCAACGAGATCCATTCCCCATTGGGCAAATGGCCAAGGACTGGATACAGGGTTTAGGTCAACAGCTGGCTGGTGTATCAAAGGTGCAAACCTTTGGCATTGTTCACATTCTTACGTAGGCTTCTGCATCTTTTTGCATGTAGGGCCACCAATACCCCTGGGTAATGGCCCTGTGAGCTAGTGATCTGCCCCCAGTGTGGCTTCCACAAATTCCTTCATGAATTTCATATAAAAAATCTTCAACCTGCAGAGGGTGACGCACCTTAAGAGGGGTCCAGTGAAGGACCTTCTGTAGAGATGTCCTTCTGCTGTCAGACTGAATCTTGCGACTTCAATCTGATCTTGTGTGCCTCCTTGTGGTCATCTGGCAGCTTTCCTTCTTTCAGGAACGCAACAATTGCGTCCATCCAGCTTGGTCCCATGTCTACGCACATTGCTTCACGTTCTGTGACTATTGGTTCAATGCTCGGGCCCGACAAGTATTCAATCATTATTGTCCTTGCTTTTCCTGGTTGTATTGCACTAGCTAGGTTGGCCAATGCATCGGCATGGTTGTTATCATCTCAACATCCTCGGCTCGAACTTTTAATTGATGGTACCCAGACCGTAGATCAATCTTGGAAAAGATTTGTGCTCCCTGGAGTTGATCGAATAGGTCATCGATTCTTGGCAACGGATACTTGTTCTTGATAGTGACTTTATTAAGTTCCCTATAATCAATACAAAGCCGGAGTGTTCCGTCCTTCTTCTTTACAAACAAAACTGGCGCTCCCCACGGAGACACACTTGGACGGATGAATCCCTTGTCTAATAAATCTTGCAACTGCAGTTTTAATTCCTTCATCTCAACTGGCGACATTCTATACGGAGTCTTCGAAATGGGTTGAGTTCCCGGTACTACATCAATAGTAAACTCAATTTCACGGTCTATCAACTGCCCTGGTAATTCCTCAGGAAAGACGTCCAGAAATTCACATACAACTGGGATTCTGTTGATATCCCCATTCACCACTTGGCCTTCCAAAACACTGCATAAGTATCCTTGACACCCTTTCTGAATCAATTTACACGCCTTTGCCGCAGAAATCAAATAAGGTGGAGAAGTCACTTCCTGTCCCTGAACCATAGACTCTGGCTGGCCCGGAGGGTGGAAACTGATCTGTTTAGTCAGACAATCTATAGTTGCACCATTTTCACCTAACCAATCCATTCCCAGAATGATATCAAAATAGGTCATGTCGAGTGGTAACAGGTTGGCATAGACCCGGATATCCCCAAGTTCAAGTTCACAATCAAGGTAAACTGAAGTACAAAACATAGAGTCTCCCAAAGGTGAAGACACATACAACATATAAGACAATTGTTCTTCCGTTTTATCTAAGTTTTGTGCAAACAATTTTGACACGTAGGAATGAGTAGAACCGGAATCAAATAAGATAGAAGCAGAATGACCATGAACCATAAATGTACCTGACACCACTGTTGCTGTATTCTGCACATCCCCTGGAACCAATGCAAACACTCTGCCTTGTCTTGTTGTGTCCTTATTGTTGTTAGGTTTCACCGGTGCCTTGGTGTTAGTAGTTGGTGCTGACCCCGCTGAACTAGTAGCAGCCCTGTTGCCATTTCGTTGAGTCCTTTGGGGGCAGTCCTTGACCAGATGACCCGTCTTGCCACACTGATAACAGGCTCCAGACTTCCATTGGCATATTCCACGATGCCTCTTTCCACATTCCGAACAAGCAGGAATCGTTCCCTGGTTAGAAGCAGGAGTATTTGAAGTCCCTGAGTTTTGCTTCTTGTTTGGTGGAGTGGTCACTCCCTTGGACCAATGATTGTTTTGTCTCTTTCCTTTCCATTCGGCAATCCGGTTCTGAGCAGCAAGGTTTCCCTCTGCTATAACAGCCCTCTCCAATACGTCTACATAAGTAGGCAACTTTAACATATTGACTCGATCTAAAATTGCTCCTCGTAATCCCCCTTCAAATTTCCGTGCCTTCTTGTAGTCCGTATCCACCATATGCGGTGCAAACCGGGCTAGTTCCGCAAATTGGGCCTCATATTCAGCAACAGTCTTGTTCCCTTGTCTGAGAGTTTCAAATTCAGTCACCTTTTTATCCCGCATGCTTTGAGGAAAGTATTTATCATAAAACAGTTCCAGAAATCTGTCCCATGTTAACCCTGGATGGATTGTTCTTGTAAGCATCCACCATCTGCGTGCTTCATCTTCAAGGGTGAAGGCAGCCAATTGCACTTTTTGCACTTCGGTGCAAGGGAAAACTTCAAATAATTTTTCTATGCCCAACACCCAGGCCTCAGCTTTCATTGGTTCTATTCCCCCTTTGAAAGATGGTGGTTTCATCTTTTTAAACTCCTTAGTGAGTGTGATAGTTCGGTCTTCAGCATGGAACTCTGGCACTACCGGTGGAGGTGGCGGTTGTTCTTGTGGTTGCTGCTGCTATGGTGGCTGTTGCTGTTGTTGCCGTATGGTCTCCGCCAACTCCATAATCATCCTCTCCATTCTATCCAGCCGTGCGGCAGTAACATCTTCCTGCTCCTCCGTCCTTGTTCTTACCATGATCTACACAATAGTCAATTATATACAATAAACATAATTCAAACTTGTTAGCATTATCAGAGTACTCTTCCTGTTGCCATCAACTAATCGTATACTTTTAGGGTGTCATGCATGGTACCTAAATCTTTTCTAGACACCCTACAGCTCAATGGATCCGTGTGTGAGATGACAACTCGTGCTCTGATACCACTTGTCACACCCCAAACTTGCCCCTAAAAGTTTGGGCATGACCTACTTGTAAATGGGCATAGAACCTGATGAATAAACCTATGGGGCCTTATCGGAAGCATAACACAAACATAAAATAGATACGACATACACCATTGAGCGATTTCTACCATGCCAGGATCTCATGCATCGAAATATGTTATCAAAACAGACCTAGTTAAAACTAGAGCCCTGAACATTAGTTACATACACATTCATTAACAGTCCCAGCTCTATTATTGGGCGTATACAAAACATCATGAGGTTATATCTAACACCGTAGGTGGCACTCAATAAGTAACTAATATCTTTACAGTTCACCAAAAATGAGCGGCTTGGTATAGTGCCTGGATACGTAAGGTTGAAAAAGAGCGGTGTCCTGAGCTAGGATTGACCACCTGGTGGGTGACCTACAGAAACAGACAAATTGAGAGTGAGCCGGGCTCAATGAATAGTAGCGCATAAATGAAACATTACTTAACTTAAATAGATAATGTAACAACACATTAGTCTGATTCTGCAACATACACATAACAGCTTTAGGCTTAATCTTGTACATAAACTTGGTGGCTTTAAGCCCTTGAAAGTGGCACTATGGCCCTTGAAAAGTGGCATGAAGCCCTTGTAAACATGTTGGCACAATGGCCCTTGAAAAGTGGCACGAAGCCCGTGTAAACATGTTGGCACAATGGCCCTTGAAACACATAGCATTATGCTCTTGTAAAAAAAGTGGCTCGAAGCCCTTGAAAATATATGGCATTAAGCCCTTGAAAGTATATGGCATTAAGCCCCTAAGACTTGTACTGCGTTAAACATATCATAAGCATTAAACATGTACACAACATAACTTAGTTGCCTTACGTGTTTTCTTGAAACATTAACATCATTGCTTAACCTTACATACTATGGTTGCCTGACATATTGCAAAACATAACCGAAAGTACATAATGCGCATATAAGTACTACTACTCACAATGTTGAGATGACGTGCTTGTTCCGCCCGTAGTGTGCCCTTAGCTTTGATTCTTTCTATGCCTTCTTGTTTTTTGGCCTCTCCTCCTTTCCTCTCAAGGATTGTACACCATTTCTAAGTTTGAAGCTTAATTGACATAGATATATATATATGCATTCATAACTACTCTCATATAAGACGAAAGTGAATCGTTTAATCGGTCCGAAATTAAAATTTCACAATCATGCTTAAAATTGCTTAAAAATCATGCTGATCGCGAATATCTTATCAATTTCAGATACTTAAGCTGTTAAGGCTTCCAATTTCTAACTTAATGTTTTTAATGGGAACAGATAGTTTTCGTAAGAAACAGATAGGCATCTAAAAACATGAATGTCACTTGCTTCATCGAACTTTTTCATGGACTTTTTCAATAAACATTTAAATGTACTAATCGAGGGCTAGGAATAGAACAAAAATCATGTACAAGGGTCGGGTTATTACAGATACTACCAAGGCATCGTTATGCGGATGCTGGACCATCTCTAGGTCGGCTTCAGTAAAGGTTATCATTGGCCCTGGCATCATTCTGCCCGATATCTTTTCTCCCGACTTGATAGACATGTTGTAGGTGTTTTACCTTCTGGGTCTCCCCTCTGATTTCGTTCTCGTTGACCTTTGAGTGAATCACATTGACTACCCGAGGTCCTCCTGCCTGAGGTTGCTGTACTGGGGGAGGCGGAGCTGCTGGTGCTTGAGGCAATCTTGCCTGTTCTTCTCTTGTTCTGGCCTCGTCGACCAGATCTCTCAAATGGCCTTGCCTTACCAAGTCCTCCGAGTGTGCTTTCAGGGCTCTGCAACCCTGAGTTGTGTGCCCCTCTTCATTGTGGTAGGCACAGCGCCTGCCGACGTTCCTTCCCATGAATTCCCCTGGTGCCCTGAAATAGAGTTGATTCCGAATTTGTTCCAGGACTTTGTGAATTGGGGCCCGGAACACAGTCGTCACCGCCTGTGTAGCCTTCAGTTCTGTTTCATGTTTGTTCGATCCGTTGTTACCTCGGCCTCGCTTCGGCGAGCCGTTTCCTTTCTCTTGCTTTACTTCCCTAGTCCCCGATGTATCTTCCTCGGCTCTGGCATACTTCTCGATTCTCGCCATGAGCTCTTCCATGCTTTTTGGCAAAGTTTTTGCCAAAGACTTCCGTAGTGGACAGTTGTCTTTTAGGCCGTTCTTGAATGACACGACCGCCACTTCTTGATTACATTCTGGTATTCGGTTGAATACCTTATAGTACCTTTTTGCATAGGCCCTAAGGCCTTCATCCTTACTGATCTTCAAAGCCATTAGTGCGTCCACCCTCAATGGCTGCAGCTTGTTTGTCACGAACCTGGCCACGAACATCTCGGCCAGGCCTTCCCATGTCTTCACGCTTCCCTTCGGTAGTTGTTGGAACCAGTCTGATGTAATCTCCCCGAAGGATGGGGAACACTTTGCAGAGCAACGGCTCGTTCCCACTATACAGTGCCATTGAGTTCAGATATAATCCGACGTGGAAGTTCGGGTCTGACTTCCCATCGTATATTTGAAACCTCGGCATACTGAATCTCTTCGGCACCTCAAACCTGTCCAATTCTACCGAGAATGGTGTCCTCGGCTTATCTGGGGAATTTACCTCGGCTTCGGCATTCTGTTGCTTCCTTTTGAGGTAATTTTTAAGTCCTCTTTTGTCCTCACAGGAGCTCGGCTATCTCCTGCTTTCAGTCTTTTTTTGCACTACTTTCAGCCTCGTGGTGAGTCCTCTTTGACCCCTCTCCATGAATTGTGTCGAAGCACCAGTACCTGCCCCTGAACATGCTGCGATGTCCCTTGGGGTTTGCTTCCTTTGTATGATGCGTCCTCCGTGATTCTTCTTTTCTTGGCTCCCTCCGTCCGACCTCCCTGGAAGGTCGGTGAGAGTGTCTTTCGCTCCCGTTGTGTTGAGGGGATATGGGGATTGTTCTTTGCCCTCCCTTCTGGGGATTGGCTGCTGGAATCGGCGTGTCCTGCAACGGGAACGGCGGCTGCATGACGTTATTTTGCATCATGAAATTGACAACCGACTGCAGGTCTGCCAATTTGTTTGCCATCTCCTTCATCTCTTCGTCCCTCCGCAGGCATCTATCCTTCCATACCTGGAGGTCGTCTTTGTTGTAATAGCCACTTCGATCTGGCTTCTTTGGTGCGTCGCTAGTCTGGCCGACGTCCTTTACTCCGTGATTCTGGTCACGAGTTTCTGCATTGTATTCGTCTCCTGTGACATCCAGGTCAATAGGTCTCCCACTCCCAGCAGGAGTGTCATCCCCAATCTTTTCCTTCTGTCCGTTGCTGGCCATCTATTCTCCTATCTTTCCCACAGACGGTGCCAAATTGTGTGAGTAATTTTTCGATCACACTGCCAACTCAATGATCAGCTGGAGAGAACTGGCAGAATAGATGACACCTGGCTAACCTACAACAGAAAGAGAAGATTCCGGCAGTGGTTCTTCCACCCGGGGGCACTCCGACGATCAAGTCAGTATATCTCTCAAGATAATCAAGTGCTAAATTCACTGCTCAAAGCATAAATTGTACCTTAGACCCATAGGGGGTGCCTCCCTTTTATGGTTTACTCAATCCTAGTCCCACTAGAGCCTGACTTCTATGACTCTCATTTAGTGCTTACTTTGGACTCTACAAGAGATAAGATAGACTCCCTAGGAATACTATCCTTATCCATCTTGAAGTCTTTCTTCATTCTAGGACTCTTGCCCTTATCTGCTCATCTCGGATTCCGATATCTTCGGAGGTTACCTCGGCAACACCGAGATCACCTCGGCATAACTATCAGGACACGTGGCACCTCGGCTGACACGTCGGCGTCACCTTGCCACGTGTCGGTACTCAAACAATATATCCCCACAGTTACTAAAATTACCCTAATAATATTTACATTTATAGTGCGAATGTTCTGTGATGTGAATGTTCATATCGTCAATGTGAATGTTAATATGTCAATGTAAATATTCATATTATCAATGAAAATATTCACATGTCAATGTGAATATTCACATTGTAAAATATGAATGTTCAAATTGATAAGGAGCCTAGCCATGATAGCTACCTTAGCCACAGTCAAGCTTCAGCTCACAGTCCAGTTCTAGCTAAGCTACAGTCCAGCTCCAGCTACCATAGTCCCACAGCTGAGTTCCATCAGTTGACAACTTGAACAGCAGCTTCAATAGCTGAGCCACTGAATCAGTTAGACAGTTAGGCAATTACAGAGTAAACTAGAGTTAGCTGGTTTTTTATGATTTGGTCAACTTGAACCAGAGTTACTTAAAGTCATTTAGTGGTTTATAAATATCTCAGTCTCTGTAATTGAATATTCATTGAATCAATAGATAAGATTTGATCTTCTTTTATGGTATCAGAGCCGTAGGCTCTTGCGAGCACTGGTTCTTGAAGGTTCATCAATGGCATCTTCAATGCCATTTCTGAATCTGTCCTCGTCTTTTGTTTCATCCACTCCATCTTCCATACCTCCAAATCTTGCGCTACTCATTTCAAGTCTGAATTCGTTTGTGAATGTCAAACTTGATTCCACAAACTTCATTATCTGGAAGAATCAAGTTCAGAATATTCTGAAAGCTACACAGCTTCTAGGTTTTGTTGGTGGCACACAGGTATGTCCATCATCCACCATCATTGATGAACACAATCATGAGATTTTGAATCCAGAGTATACACATTGGATGATGATTGATTCTCATCTTCCTAGTTGTTTGACTACAACTCTCTCGCCATCTATCTTCACTTCTGTATTTCATTGTTCCACAAGTTATGAAGTGTGAAGTGTTTTTCTCAAACGATTTACATCTTTGTCAAGATCACATATTCACTAGTTGAAAAACAAGCTTAATCATATTGTTAAAAAAAGGCCATACGATGGATGACTACTTGACTCAGATCAAGTCAATTGTTGATCTATTAACTTTAGCTGCATCACCTGTTGATGATGAGGATCTGGTTTTACTAATCCTTAATGGTTTGCCTGATGAATATAATGCATTCAAAACTGCAATCAGAACTAGAGTTGAAACCATTTCTATTGGCGAGTTATGTTCTCTGTTAAATTCTGAATCAATTCATATTGAATCCTTATCTAAGCAAGCTCATGCTTCCTAAATTCCTTTTGCTTATCATGTTTAAAGCACTTCTTATCGAGGTGGCTATAGAGGAGATTCTTACAGAGGTCGATGAGCAAGAATTGGTAGCAGGTTCTTTAAAGAAAATTCCAACAATTCTAATTTTTGAGGCAAAGGCAGATCTCCTAATCATCAAGGCCAAGGTCAAACAGGATATTAGTCAAGTTCTGCTACTCACTTCTGCTACATCTAATTCTTCTCAAGTGATTTGCCAGATCTATGGGAAACCAAATCACTCAGCATTAGAGTGTTGGTACAGATTGGACACCTCTCTTCAATCTCCAAGAGCTTAAGCTCATCAAGCCTATGTTACCAATACTAACCCATCTCACTACAGAAAATATCTGTTTCGGAGGCGTATTTTTAATGGCGTTTTTTAAAACGTCACTGTTTCTAATATTTAATGACGTTTTATAAACGTCGCCTTTTTCTTTAAATTAAAACGGCGCCATTTCATGAATGGAAGATGTTTCTAAAAGCCTTCAAATGGGTTATTTCCCACGCGCTCCTTCTGTCCATCTTTTTCACCTTTATTTTGAATCTGATAAGCGAAAACGAAAATCTCGAGCTCTCTCTCTCTCTCTCTCTCTCTCTCTCTCTCCCTCTTTCTGCGCTGTCTAAGTTCTTTCAAAATCGAAGTCAGAGCCATTTCGAAGATCTTACATTAGTGATTCATCAGAGCCATTTCAAAGTTCTTTCTCAAAATCAATTCAAATTGGTGAGCTCTACTGCTATCTAAACCCTAATTATCTCAGAGATTCAGATCGGTGAATCGATTCAGGTCAGTGAGCTCTACTGCTATCTAAACCCTAATTATCTTAGAGATTCAGCTTAGTGATGTAGAGATTCAGCTCGGTTTCAGCGAAACAAAATGGTGATTCATCAGAGCCATTTCAAAGTTCTCTCTTGAAATCAAAATCAAAGTTCATCTCAGCGATTTAGATCGGTGAGCTCCACTATCTATGTCTCTATCTTTGTCTCTCTCTCTCTCTCTAGCTAAACTGATGGTGCAATGTCAATTTGGTTATTGAAATCAATCCTATGAAATTCTGTGAATGGTTTTGATATTTGAATGTTGATGTCCTGTTATTTTTTCTCAGTGAACGTACTGATTGTTTGTTGGTTCATATTTTGTTTTTGAAAATATTTCATTTTATGCTGTTTTTTAATGGTTTTGATATCCTTTATGCTTGTTCAACATGGCTATTATTCTCTAGTTGGGGTTGGATTGTTTGTGGCTTAATTTACATTGCTCTGTTCTGATAAATCTTATTGTTCTTTTATATGCAAATGTCGTATATGTGTGGATCTTGTTCATCTGTTGGTACATCAGTTGTTGTCATGGGTATGATAAAATAATAAGATTATAAAACACTTGAATTATTTTTATTGTAATGTTTTGGGTGTCATCAGTTTTAAGTTTTAACCAATTTAGATCTGTGACAGTTTCTAATTGTTATTTCTCTTTACTGATAAGGCTAAAGCAGAACTAGGGAGGAGGATAGTGAAGAACTGTTGGAGCAGTTGCCTGCTTTGCAGCAGCTGCTATATCGTCTCATTGGACGTCAGGTACTCTTCTGAAACCTCAGGATTTAGATGAATATATATAAGTTTCTATTTTTTAGATGATCTTTATCTGGGGATTCAGACTGTAGTAAGACATGTGTAGCGTGATATTTTTTAGATGATCTCTATCTGGGAATTTAGACTGGAATCACATTGATATTTTACTAGCAGCCATTATATTTGTGATTGTCATAAAGACTCTTGTGGTTGCAACAGTAGTTAAAGGATTTCGATATAATAACAAGACCTCACTACTTGTAAGGATTTACCAACTACTTGCTTGACTACTCTTTTGTACACCTTGATCTTTGACATCTCTGTTGACAAGGGGGACCTTAGTTGTTCGATATTTGTAGGTTGGAATGTCTCTGGCAGAAATTGGGGAATTTGCTTTTGTTCTCTTAAGTCATGCTTCCAATGTTCATCTAGGTGAGGTAAATTTTCCATTTTTAATTTGTTAGCACGGTTTTGAATGGTTGTGTCCACTTAAACTGAAGTCTTTTTTTTTTTTTCAAACAGAAGTTTGTAATGTCAATATGTGTATTTCGGAGCTGTTAAACTGATAAAAAGTCACCGTGCTTGTTTTCACTTTTCAAAAAACACTTTTCAGAAAATTTACTTTCTTATTTTTCGTGTTTTTTTGTTTTTACTGAATTTTTTTAATATTTTAAGCAATTTTTTTACTTTTTAGACACACCTAACATAAATACACCTAAAAAGTAAAAAATTGTAAAAAAAATCTTTTAAAAATTCACTAAATACCAAAACTATAAAAAAAAATACAAAAATTCAATACATTTTTTGTATTTTTATGTATTTATTAATTTTTTAAAATATTTTTTCACAAATTTTTTACTTTTTAGATACATCTAAAGTAAGGTGCATCTAAAAAAGTAAAAAAAAAAAATTTAAAATTTAAAAAATATTCACTAAAAACAAAAAAACACGAAAACCAAAAAAGTCAGTTTTCAAAAAACTTAATCCAAAAAACTCAAACCAAACACACTGATCTTACATGAATTACAATTCTGATAATGCTATTGCATCAACCTTTTTCCATCTATAAACCTACAAGCCTCAATCATAGTTTTGGTGTGTGGTTTCATCCTGTGTAATTTCAATTAGAGAATGTAACTTGAATTTGAAACCATTGCAGGGTAAGTTGTATTTGCTGCTGCTGGGCACAACAGTTCTCAACCTGGTCAGTAAGCCATTTTTAATTGTGTTGCAAGTGATGCCATTTTAGTTCATAGTTCCCATTCATAATTCTTTTTGTGATATATATATATATTCATTTTTTATGTGAATGACTAGTCGACACCACATGGTAATAGTTAGAATTTGATCAATAGCATTCTCTTGGACGCCAATGATAATTTTGGGAGTAGTTTATAAACATTTTCATGATTTGCCTAGGATTCTGAGCCCATGTTTACTCTTAGACTACTTGACTACATGAATTGTGCATTTGGATGTATTAGTTGGAACTCCAACAATTTCTTTTACACTAGCTTCTGTTCAACTAAGTTATTTAAAATTACCATATTTTCTTCTTAATGTCATGCTAATGATGAAAGTTTATCCTAGACAACAAGTTGGTGGTGTTGAGGCTGATATGATGGCTGCAAATGAGCTAAATGTTCGCGCATTCCTTCAAGTAAGATATCATACTTTCAATAAAAGATCTTAAAAGTATTTGAAAATTTCATTCTGTTATTATAATGTCTTCATGCATACTAGGAAACAAGTGGTCATCTACTAAGTGGATGCATGTTGAGGAATTCATAGCCTAAGCCATATTTTTCAAGGTAGCTATAATACATGAAGTTATTCTATGGCATTTCCATTGATTTGGCATGTGTGTAACTACTCTCATAACTTGAGTTATCTTATGGAGAACGTTCTGTAACTTTCAGGATTTGACAATGAAGCCGAAATACTTGGTAACATTCACAATTGGTTTGGATCAAAGGAACAACATTGATGCAGCAGTTTAAAAGGTTACACAAATGGACCATTCCATTATATGTATTATTTTTATGATGTTGCAAGTAGGGGTTTGTAATCTTATTTTATTTTTTGATAGTTTTTTGAGGATTTTCAAATTATGCTTTTTCATTATGATGGCTGGACAAGTGGTCAAAGAGGGCCATCCATGTCAGTGTAAGAAAGCAAACAAAATGGTAAGGTGTGTTAGTATTTTACATATTTTTGGTGTTATACCACATTTTCTACTATACCATGTTTGAAAAGAGAACTCATAAAATGGTAAGGCTAGCTATATTCTTTAAGACTAGTTATGATAATATTATACTAATATTAACAAAATTCTTTAAGACTAGTTATGATAATATTATACTAATATTATCATATTATCATAATCCTTTTAAGGCTAGCTACATTTTAGCCTACACATACAGTGGATTGCACTTGGATAAAAGACAAATCTTTACATGATTGATTTCATGCAATGGAAGCATTAGTGAAATTTTGTACATGTTGTGGTAAATGATGATTTTTATGTGAACATATTTCCTTCCATTTCCCATGTTTTTCTTTCTTGTATTATCATCAATTAAAAGGAGAAATATCAGTTGGGTGCCTTTTCCATGACTATCTGTTTTCTATGCATTTTGAGTAATATAAATGGATTAAATATTATCTTGTTGTTCAAACTACTTAATGCTACTTTAGAATCACTTCATGTATTGCATTGGATAGCATCATGTTATTGTTATTGACATATTGTTCCTTTATGTTTGTTTATTTATTTATTTGTTTGGTTAAGAGATAAAAGAAGAATAAAAGTGCATAATATCGCACACTTTATTGACACTTCTTGAATCCTTCATGTCTTGTGTTTTGAATCTTTTCATAATAACAATGTTTTACATTCTTCATAATACTACTTATATACTCTAAATATGTTTTGAAACTTTTATTAGATAAATACATCATGTGTGCTCCCTTGATTTGCACACACAATTTTGATTTGCTAATTGAAAGAAGGTGCAAGGGATATAATGGACATAACTTGTGCTGACTTACCATGGCAAGTTTAGCTTAAAGTTGATGGGAAAGACATCCCAATCCCAAAGGTACTTTAACTCAAATAACCTAAGATCTTTATTGTTATTGTTGTTTTAAATTATTATTACTATTGTTATTTCATATTTTAAAATTTTTTCCTTTTAACTTTTCCTCCAGGATGCTGAGGGTTTAATTGTGCTCAACATAGGCAGCTATATAGGTGGAGTTGATCTTTGGCAAAATGATTATGAGCATGATGATGATTTCAATCTTCAGTCCGTGCATGACAAAACGCTTGAGGTGGCGTGCATTTCTGGAGCATGGCACCTTGGCAAACTTCAGGTACAAAATCTTGGTTTTAGCTAATCCTCTAAATCACTGTAATGAGTGACTGAAATGGGTTCACCCAGCTGCCAAAATGTATGCTTCATAGTAAGTTTATTTGTATATGCTACCACAATGAGTTCTGTGTGTATACCTATGTTTTGGTTTCATGATACTGTCCTTTTCTTTTCTTCTCTTTCTTCTTTTCCCAAAATCCCTCTACAGGTGTGTGGGAGAGAAGAAATAAAATTTACTTTTTGGAAGCTAAAATCTTGTTAAAACAGGTGTTTAATTTTTAAAAAATTATGAGATGTTATCTTCAATGCTAATTTAAAAAGTATATGTGCATGTCAAAAGTTTATGTTCACCTTTATAATGCCAAGCCTTTTTCTTAGTACTATACTATATGAGCCTAAGCCTTGCATAGGAAAACCTTATCTGCGCAAATCTGTCACAACTACTAGAATTTTGGCTCTAGTATCTCCTAATTGGTTTGTACTACTTCATTTGTATTATGTTAATCTGAAATCTGAATTTGATTGCTTTTTAAATACACATAAAGACTCTTTTTATTTGTCTTCTTCTTCCTTTTGACTAGCCTCTCTGTCTCTACATCTGCTTCCTCTTTCATTTCAGGTATGCAAAACCCAATACTTATCTTTCTATATATGTATATCTATTGTAATAATAGTAATTTTTACATGTGGGTTTGTGTAATGCAGATGATATATTTGAGGGTAATTATGTGATCGATATTTTTGTATTTCTAAATTTTTATACATTAAATTGTGAAGGTATTGTATTTTTACTTGAAGACTTTATGATAACCAATTAAAATAACAAACAAACTATAAGTAATGCAAAATATGCCATGTATTATACTTCTATTTGGGCAGATCATATAAGGATTGACTTGCACATGCTGTGTACACACATACACATACACTAAAAAATGGAAGTTTATAAGTATTGCTTGTACTATACTAACTACATTGTGCTCATAAAGATAATTCCCTGAATTTATAATTTCACACATTATTGTATAAAAAAAATCTAAGAATACAAAAATCGATTATAGAATCAAACACATCTTATATAATTGATTTCTATACAAGTAGAAGAATTGTTATTGTATATAATGTCTAGTAGTGATGGAAAAGTTCATGATCAGGTTAGTTTTCCTTTCAAAGTTATAATTTTACAATAATTACTTGTGGAAAATAGTCATTCCCTTTGTTTACCTTGGATTTCCTTTTCTTGTGTTGTTCAATTATGGTCCTCTCACTGTGGTATCAAATAGGTAACTTTGAGTGGTGCCAAATCATTTTAGTTATCGATTGTTAACAAGAAAATGATATCAAATAGGTAACTTTGAGTTGTGCCAAATCATTTTAGTTATCTATTGTTAGCAAGAAAATGAATACTTTCATTTATAAACAGCCTGTTTGGAAATGCACCTTACTCTTTGTCTCTATCATCAAATCACTGTATTAGAACATAATATTTTGGGTTAATTTCATGGATATCTCTTCGGCTATCATTGAATATCTCTTAAATCTGGCTCTCAATTAAAAAATCGTTAGACTTGGACATTGCAGCACTTTTGTTACTGCCTTGTGAGGGAGATGGTGAATTGTTTGGTGGATAGACAATAGTACTGTGCATAGGAATAGTATCAGGAAAGGAAGCATTATTAGAAATGGCTGATATATATATGCAGATTTGAGTCTTGAATTTGACGTACTTGGAATTAAGTGGGTGCAAAATTGGAATAAGATATGTTGTTGCAAACTTGCTAGCTTTATGTCCTATTGGGTGATAGATATATGGGTATATGTTTTATATTGAACTTTATGATTACTGATATCAATATGGATTGATGATTGTTTTCTTTATGAAATTTTCTTTTGTTGAGAATTAGTCTTTGTAGCTTATATTTCCATTTCACTATTATAATTACCTGTTGAGAATTAGTCTTTTGTTGAGAATTAACTGTTTATGGATAATTGTTTTCTATTGTTTATGATTACTTATATCAACTTTTTCTCTCTCTCTCTCTCTCTCTCCCCCCCCCCCCTCCCCCTCCTCCTCCTCCTCCCCCAATTGTATACATGTTTTTAAGTTTAGAGAACAACAAAGATAATTGGAAAAAGTGCATTGGAGATAAAGATAGAGAGGCTAGATTACAAGTCAACAAAACTCAGATTCCTAATGTAATTGCAAAGACCTATGACACTGCATAAATGGGCATCCTATTTTGGTGAACTAGGTTGATATGTGTGACAACCCTCACTTCTGATTAGTATTAACTTGTGATCAAGCATGATAAGTAATTGATTAAGATGAAATCCTAAATTGTTTGTGTGAGTGTGTTGTTTAGAATGCATTTCTATCTGTTCGTTGCTGAATGATCTGTTCATGTTTTAATTTCGAACTGCGAATTAAAAGCCTTATCGGCGACCGATTCAGAAATTGATTAGTGTTATATGCCAATTAGTCTTTATAGAATTTTATGGTAGGTTTAATTAAAATTTGATTTGGGATGATTAAATTAGAATAAATAATGCTAGATTAATTGAATATAGGTTATTTACATAATTGCCCTTGAGTGGGCTCCCTAAAAAAAAAAAACTATTGTTTTAGTCTTAATTCACACATTTGATACATCATCTTTTCCATTCTCAAGACCAACCCATGAGAGAGAGAGAGAGAGAGAGAGAGAGAGAGGAGAGTTGGAAGATAGATTGATTCAACAAGAGATTGGCTTAAAACTTAGAGGAAATTGAAGAGGACTTGAGAAATTAGGCTTCTACACTTGGAATTCAAGACTCAAGGTAGGAAGTTCATTCTCTTAATTATGAATTTAAGTTGTTACATGCATGGTTCATGGGAAAATTGATGTTTGGAGTCAAGAGTTAGCTTAAAGTGTTGTATTGAGTAGCAATGTTTGCATGCATGTCCATATCATTGAATCTTGAGATCATTCTCATCTGAATTTCCACATGCATGTCCATATTATGGTTATATTCTAGAAATTCACCATGTTTTTGAGCTCAATCATGCATTTGATCATACCTTAGAGCATTAGAGTTCTTAAGAACTCATGCATGTTATGTTCTTGCATTGTTCTTCAAGCTTACATTACAAATTGTGTTCAATTGTCACACATTTGGGCTTGATTTTATAAAATGATCTTCAAAACATGTTGTATTATGAGTTTTTAAGTGTTTTCCAGAAAATTGGCCCAAAAGGATGAGTTTTGGTATGTTTGGTTCTTGGTTTGAGCTTTGGAAGCAAATATGGAAAACCCAGATTTTGGCTTTCACGCTCGAGCGACCACCTTTGTGTTCAGAGATCCGCTCGAGCGACAGAATGCTGGCTCGAGCGTAGATTGTAAGCTCTCAGGTTTTTGCGTGTGCAGACGCACGCTCGAGCGACGAGACCTACACTCGAGCGAGGAACTGTGTCTCACGCTCAAGCAAGCATCGAGCGAGCATCCAGCGGAGAATTTCAGCAACTAGTACTTTTTGCATTTTTACAGAATGCTCGAGCGAGGGAGTCTACGCTGGAGCGACCCCTCTGTTTTGGTAAGCTCGCTCGAGCGGAGAAAGCCACGCTCGAGCGAGACCCCTGTTTTCAGCAAATTTTGAAAAGTGTTTTAATGTACATTTTTGCATCCTCATCCCATCCTAGGCATTCCTAGGCCATGTTTAAGGCACCTTAATGAGGATAATGTTATAGAACCACACCAAGTGAAGTTAAGGGGCTAGGTTATTAATCCCAGGTGTGTAACTTAGTGTGTGTTCATTCTGCAACTGTGTAGGGTTGGCACCGAGGACGCTGATTAGCCTGTCTATAGCCCAGTAATCTGTGAGTAACAATGTTGTAAAGATATGTTCAATTAAAATTATTTTCTGAATGATCGACTGTACTACTTTCTGAAAGGACATTGTTTACTGAATGAATGTTTGTCCTATCTTATAAACTGTACTCGTGGCATCCATAGCAACTTACTGTTACTGCTACTGTCACAGAGATCTCTGTTAGTTCCAATGTTTGGAACCAATACTGTATACTGTTTCGATGGCCATCAACTGACTGTTCAGTCTGTTAAGACCTACTATACTGTTCTGCTATTGGATGTACCACATATGGCTGTTATGATTTCTAATTGACTGATATGGCATGAAATATGAGCCATTGATCGAATAACTGATCTACTGATGCAAATGACTATTTTAATTACTAAAAGGACATTCATTCTTAACCCGTTACGCATTCGTTATTCACTGGGCTTTAGCTCACAGTTTATATATGTATGTAGGTGGCCAGGCACTGGACCAAAGCTAAAAGCGTCAAGTTAAGCTCATGTTTTGTCAAGCCAACCATTGTGCCTCACTTTGAGGCTCCGAGTCTTCTCAAGTCAAGGCTGTTTTAGGGGTGTTTCAGATTCACCATTTTGTCTCTGTTATGTATGAATGTTTAAGACTTGATTACAGTTATGGTGTAGGGATTGGATCCCTAACCTGCAGGTTATGTGTTCTGATATGTATATATGTTTATGGTTATGAATGTGGACTAGTCCATAAAAGTCTTTTTTCATCCAGATTCTCACAGCTCATTGGACATCTTTTATTTACTGTATGGCTTCCACCAGCCCCTTACTCTGTACTATTGTTATTACTGTTAAGCAGGCCTTTGGTAATCACGGATTACTGGCCAGGTTACGATGCTAAACCCTTAGGGGCGAGTTTGGGTCGTGACAATATGGCAGGAAAAGGATTTGTGTGTGAATATGGTTATTGTGAATGGGAATATGAATGTCTAGTTGGCTCAAATGTCCAGATTCCTATTTTGGCTCAAACAGAATGACATCCTATTTTGGTGACTCCTTAATGTTGTTCAAATGATTTGTGTGTGAATGTTTTTTTTTTTTTCTGCACGATGATTGTGGACCATCATTTGATAAGATTTTACTATGTGAATGGGAGTTATTATTTCATACTAGTGTTATTTTTCAGTTTTATTATAGGTATTTTTTTAGTTCAATAACATAAAATTAGTACAATTTAAAAATTAAAAAAAAGGGCTATCACGGCGTTTCTAAAAATGTCGCTAAATAACATAACGGTTGGATTTTTCTTTGGGAAAAAGAGATAAGACGGCGCATTTTTAAAACGTCGCTAAATAGAACTTTTAGGAAAAACGCTGCCTATAGTAATATAGCGACGTTTTTAAAGCGCCATAGAGTTATAGCGACGGCCGTATCTTCGGCATTTGGTGCTAAACGTCGCAAAAGGATTTGACGGCGTTTTTAGGACTTATAGCGGCGTTTTTTAAACGCCTCTAAAACCTTGATTTCTAGCAGTGTCTTCTCAGCTTGGTACTGGTTCTCCTGGTGATAGTTCTCCCAACAACACCAACTGGCTTTTAGATTCTACAGCCACCAGTCATATCACCAATGATTTGAACAATCTCTCTTCTTATCAACCATATCATGGGCATGATCAGGTTACTGTTGGTAATGGAACAAGCTTACCTATTAATCACACTTGTCAAGGTCTCCTCCCTACTCCATTTTTTCCTTTTCATCTCTCAAACATGCTTCATGTACCTTCCATTTTTTCCAACTTAATTTCAGTCCATCAGCTTACTTTTGATAACCATTGCACTATTACTTTTGATAAAGATATGTTTATCATACAGGACAAGAGTACCAAGAGGGTGCTATATAAAGACTTTCATTCCCATGGTCTCTATCATCTTCCTAGTGCTGCTCCATCTACTGCATCTGCATCTTCTTCACCAACTTGTTTTCAGTCCACTGTTAATTCTTCTTATTGGCATTTTAGATTAGGCCATCCTTCTTCAAGGAAATTTTAGCACATTGTTACTCATCATTTGTTACCTTTTTCATCTGTTAATGTTTCATCTGTTGTTGATAATAAAATGTACTCACATTGTTGTGTTTCCAAAAGTCATAGACTTCCTTTTAGCTTGTCTAATTCTACAGTTAATAAACCCTTGGCCCTTATTCGCTCTGATGTATGGGGGCTATTCACTTCATCTGTTTCTTTATACAAATATTATGTGTTGTTCATTAATGATTATAGCAAGTTTACATGGTTGTTTCCTCTTCATTATAAAAGTGAAGTTTTTACTAAGTTTTTGGAATTCAAAGTGTTTGTTGAAACTCAATTTTCTACTCAATTGCAAGTGTTAAGAAGTGACAATGGTAGTGAATATCTCAGCACCAAGTTTCATGATATCTTAAAGAGTCAAGGCATCCAACATCAGTTGAGTTGTCCTCACACACTTGCTCAAAATTGAGTAGCAGAGAGGAAGCATTCACATCTCATAGAGACCACCATTGCTTACCAAATTACTAACCGTTCAAAAAATATTTATAAGGGTAGACATATCCATAAAATACCTTAAATATGATAATTATGATTTGGTAAGGGTTGTTTGGGATGTGCTATATAAGTGTACTTTTTAAATTTTTGACTAAAAAAGTAGAGAAAAAAAAAAGATATATGTTTGGGATAACTTTTTGACTTTTTATAAAAAATTATGTAATAAAATATTATAGATGCAGAGTACACTGACCAAATTGTTGACTTTTGGGGTGTGCATGAATTTTATTTTTTAATAGGAATTCTTGGGATGTACGTCTTCTCACTTTGCTAAATGTATGTTCAAAGTACACTGACTAAACCTTTCGGATATTAAAAAAAAAAAAAGCTTCCCCCACACGCTTATAGCATGGACTTTTTGGTTTTTCTAGTAACTTTTTAACTTTTTAGCTTTTATAGTAGATCCCAAATAAGTACTAAATGTTCAAATAATAGGATTTATTGGAATACAATAATATCTTATGAACTAATTGGGATATAAACACTTGAAAAATAATTTTCTAATAAATCTCACAATCTTAATAGGTAGACTTATTGTTCAATAGGTTTTATGATAATTAATGACGTTTTCATCAAACACTATTAAAAAACGTCACTAATTGTTAATTTTCAGAGACAGTTTGAAAATTTTATCACAAAAATGTCTCTGATTATAATTTTTAGCGATAATTTTAAAAAATCGTCAAAAAAAGTAACTAATTTTTAAGTTTGAAAAATTCATTACAAAAAAAGTCGCTAATTGTGAGCTTTAATGACAATTTATAAAAATCGTGACAAAAAAAGTGACTAATTATTAATTTTTAATGATATATATAAAAAACTATCATAAAAAATTATTTTTAGTAATAATTTTATTAGAATTTATTTTTAATAAAAATTAAATTTAACTATTAGAAATAATTAATAATTTATTTTATTTATTATTTCTTTTTTAAGCCAATAATTACAAGAGAGGAAGGCAAGTCGGCAAGACAGCCGACTGACTTTTTTTTTTAGTGGTGCTATTAGCACCTCATGAATTATTTTGGATCTCCCATTTCTTTGAACCCCCACTTATGAAACCCTTAAAATTTCTTTTTTCCCCCCAAATAATACCAAAATTATCCTTAAACATTCCACCAATTGAATGCACACCCCCACTATCACGACCCAAACCCGCCTCTATGGGTTTAACACCGTAACCGGCCAATAATCATTGGATTACGAAAGGCCTCTGAACAGAACGACTTATAATTAGGGGGTTGCAGAAGCAAATATAGAAACATATATAGTCCATTGAGCTGTGGAGACATATATGGAACAGAAACCCTTTTTTTTTATAAAAAGAAAAAAGAAAAAAGAAAAAAAAGTTATACATATATATACGTGACGTCATAATGTAGATCTTACGTCACAATTAATATAGATGTAGCCAAAAAGGGACTTAGCCCAGCATATACATAACAAAAAACTCGTTCATAATTCAAAGAAGACAAGGTCATAAACACAAGTCATTTAAACTCGACTCGCTCACAAGAGGGAACCTCCTTGGAGGCACAATGGCTGGCTGACAAAACCGGTACGCCAGGTCCTCAATTCTGAGCCTGGTCACGCCTTTGGTCACCTATATACATAATAATAAATAGTGAGTGGAAGCCTAGTGAGTAATAACAGAGTAAAGGGTTTAAATGAATGATGTCCATCACAAGTATAACTTCGATTCTCTTATTGAACAGAAGCATAACCATATTCGTATCAGAAACAGAATCATAAACATATTCATATCATGAGTGATATATCCGTTTGCATTAAACATATCTCTTTGGTTAAGCTTATTAAGTTCCACTTTGGAACCTCCAGTATCGGGTTACATATCTCATACATGAGCCACGATATTGTTTTCCCCGAGCGAGGGCCTCATGACCATAAGCCACAGTATTATGTCCCCTAGGCGAGGGCCTCTGCTAAGAATACCACATAAACATTTCAAAGAAATGGATCATCATTCATATAATCACAAAATAACCTTTTGTATCATTCAGAAACAGTTCATATCATATCATAATGTTCGGAAAATATTTCATATCGAACATAGCTTTACTAAGTTATTACTCACAGATAGCTTCACAAATAGTTGGTAGCAAACCAATGGATTAACCACTCACGGCGCGTGACCTACACCAATCATAACAGATACACACACTGAAACACACGCTCGGATTGAACATAACTCATTTCATTTTGTTCTTAGTGTGTTTTTAGCCTTCACTCTCATTATTGAGTTTTAATCTTGGTCTAGGAATGCCTAAGATGCAATGAGGATGCAAAAATGTATTTGAAAATACTTGGTCAAAAATGCTATAAATTGGGGTCCTGCTTGAGTGCAACTTCCTTTGCTCGAGTGGACATGCAAAGTGTGAAGGGCCGCTCGAGCGCAACTTCCTTCGCTCGAGCGGTCTGCAAACTTTGAAAAAGTACTGGTTAAGTGATTTTCACGCTTGATCAGGTCCTCGCTAGAGCGCAAATCTTGTCGCTCGAGCGGTCTGCAAAAACATGAAACTTCTAGGAGCTTGCATTTCACGCTCGAGCGGACTTCTAGTCGCTCGAGCGCAAGATCTGTCGCTCAAGCGGAGAGGTCGAATTCTGGAATTTGCAGATTCGCCTCTAAGCTTCCAAACTTAACTTCAAAGCTACAAAACTCATCCTTTTAGACCAAACACTTGAGAAAACACATTTAAACTTGGAAAACATTGAAAATTCAAGATCATTTCATGAAATCAAGGCCCAAAAGCATGCCCAATTGACCAAAATCCCAACTTGAAATATACAAAACATGCCATGTATGCAATGGTTTGACTCAAAAGCTTCCAAAACATAATCAAGTGACATAAATTGATGCAACACAAGATGAATTCTCAAAACACATGTAGAATGAGTACATGCAAGTTGAAATTCTTTGAGATCAACCTCCAAACTTCATGAATTACACATGCATATGGAAATTCTTTGATTTCAAACTCAAGATGCTATGATATATGCATGCATGTATGGAATGACTTAACTTTCTTCAATTCTAGTTGAAATCCCTTATGAATTCACCTCACTCACTTGTTTCCATGCATTAAACAATTACATTAAAAAGCCAAAGACTAGAATTCTTACCTAGAGTCTCAATTGCACAAGTGTAGAAGTTCACCTCTCAATTCTCTTTAATTCTCCAATTATTCCTAGCTTTGATCTCAACTCCTTCCTTCTCTTACTGTAACGCCCTCAAAATAAACCCATAATATATACAATATTAACATGCATTGTTAAAAGAAAATAAAATATTATTCCATTCATCAGAGTATTCTTAAAAGAAAAACATTACATGTAACATCAAACGTAAATGCCCTATGGGCTTACATCTTTCCAAGCCAACACTTGGACACAAAATGTGAGTTCTAACTCAACTACAAATTAAGCCCTTGGCTTGAGTGTTTACATGTAATATCAAATAAAATAAATAACAACTAAACTAAGCAGAGTCTTCAACTCCTACTCCTTCCAAGCTAAGTCCTTGGAGGTTGCATATTACTTGAACCTGAAAATGATGTTCCCGTATAGGGTGAGCCACAGCCCAGTAGAAATATACTAAACCAAATATAAGCATTGAATAAAGCAATAGCATTTAATAGATGGTTAACACAAATATCCATTTCATCAACATACAATTTCATAACATGTTTCACTTTCCATTTATATCAAATGTGGCTCAGAACCTGGCCAAACTATAACAGTGAATTAAATATCACATTAATGTTACTTCCAATATCAACGAAAACAAATGAGACTAAGGCTCATGCCAAAACACTTCCATACTTCCAAATTGATACACATTTTAGTGTGTATCAACAACATGTAAAAACACTTCAAATCAATAAGCACACATATAGTGATGTAATGGAGTCCATCCCTATCTCCTCCCAAACAAAATCCGGTTTAGAGGTCCATCCCTATCTTCCCCTAAACCGTGGAGTACATCCCCTATCTCCTCCCAAACAAAATGCATATGCAACACACAATCAATACACGTAATTTCTGTATTAATTCAACAGTCAAAATCAACGACTTAACCAATGTGATTAGTTTCATTTTTCCCTAATCCACATGCAAGGTCTACAACAATCACGACTATCCTCCACCGATAGCCCAAAACAGTTATTTCTAAACAGGAAATAAATGTATCAATAAATGTAAATTTAACATTTTCATAGGTGAGTAATTAAACTAACCAACTACACCATTAAATCACTAAATTTCCCAATTTCATGAATTAAACTCAATTCCACATTTTTTCCTAAATTAATTATACAAATTAATTTATTAAACAACTAGGATTTTTCCCAAAATTACCAAATAACCCCCAACATCAAACTACCAAAGCTTAGAACAAAACTTATAATATGGAGTAGGAAATCCCTACCTCGAAGCGAAGAACTCGAATGGAGAAGATGACGAAAATCCAAAGTGCTCCAAACCCAAGATTGTTCAGATTAAAAGAAGCCCTCGACTCACTCTATCTTTTTAATAAAGAGCCTAGGGTAGAAACACCCTAAAAATAGATGAAACCTAAGAGAGAAGGTGAGTGGAGGGAGAGAAAACTCGAAACTAGGTTTTAGGATCAAAAAGAATGTGAAAAAACGTTTTAAAAACGCTGCTGCGTATTTATACCCGATAGGCTCGCTCGAGCGAAGGATTGGTCGCTCGAGCGACCAGACACAAAAATGACTCGCTCGAGCGAAGAAAGTCTCGCTCGAGCCAAGAATGCAATGCTTCAGGTCTGCAACCCAGAAGCATGCTCGAGACAAAATGCTCGCTCGAACGAAGAACTCGAAACTCGCTCGAGCGAAGGAAAGCTCGCTCGAGCCAACAAATACAGCTCTCAGGTCTATACTAGACGCAATCGGTCGCTCGAGCGAAGAAACCCTGGCTCGAGCGAAGGACCAAAATCAAGAGCTCGCTCGAGCGACAAACTCCTCGCTCGAGCGAAGGTCCAAAAATCTGGACAGCAACACTTGGTTTCTAAACCCAACCCACCTGTAACAAACCTGCCCAATACATCCTATAACTCAAGAATAAGGAATTTAAAGGACAGCAACAGCAATACTATAACAACGGAATCTACGGAACATAAGTCCGGATACAACAACTGAATGGGAAAAGACCGGGGTCGCTATACTTACTCTCCCTCATGTTTTGTTTGTGTGAATAGACTCAAAAATGTGTAAAACCCAAAAGAGCTAATGCACAAACTAGCCTTATATAGGTTAGATTAGAGAGTTTAACTAATTAAGCTTACCACTAATCAAATGAGCACAATTTATTGTAATTAATTCGTTCCAAATCAAATTTTAGTTAAACCTACCATAAAACTCTAAAAATCCCAATTAACACATAAATCAAGTTAACTTCTGAATCGGATGCCGATAAGGCCTTCAATTTGCAAATCGAAACGAAAACATGAACAGATCTTCCTACATTGAACAGATATAAACACAAATAAGGCAACATATGATGCAAAATTTCACTTTAATTACTTATTAGGCATAAGTAAGCATGGATTAACGTTAATCGTGGGTCGGGGTTGTTACACCCACACTCCCACATAAAAAAAAAAATCTCCCTTTCAAAAAATCTTAACAAAACCCACTAAAAAGAAAAAGAGTCTCATCATTTTCAAAACCCACAAAGAAGAAGAATATTGTCTATGTTCATATAAGCTACAACATGGTATTGCCTTTCGACTAACTACTACAGAGAGAGACAGAGACAGAGAGACATCTTTATTTCTTGTTTTTAATCTTGTATGCTGACTTGTTGATCAATTGCTCTTGTTTAACATGGTATAGCCTTTTGATGTGCTCTCGTTTCTACCATAACATATCCTTCATTTCTTCTCTCTTTCTTAGTCTTGGGACTGTGGCGGTGTAGATATAGGTGTATGTGTGTGTGGTGAGAATTGAGGGAGAGTCATAAACAAAACAGAGTTGTTATGTACCCAAAAATGGCGAGTTTCCTTTATGTTCGGACCTGCATTCCTGAACAAATAAGCTATGTTCAGGAATGTGTTCTCAAACAAATAAGTAATGTTTGGGCTTGTATTCCCAAGCTCGAAAAAATAAAATTTCTGCAAATGTTAAGAATTTTAACTGTTGACTAGCCATTATCATAATGTTCAGTTACTTGTTTCAGAACAAATAAACAATGTTCGGGCCTGTGTTCCCGAATTTTAATCATATGTTTGGGAGTTCGGTCCTGAAAAAATGACGAACATATTTTATTATTTTTGTCATTTTTTTCAAGAAACTTACCCTTATAAGGCCAATCTCCTCTGAGTTAAGAGCAACATCAAAGTTATGGGCCTCTTTTAAGCTTTTATTGTTATACTTCTCTCGCCTTATGGAGTGTTTGTTGCCAGAAAAACTTTCACTCATTATCATTGCCAGAGAAGTGTAGGTAATCAAATGGTTGCCACCGTTACTGCTAGAATATTGCCGCCCAAGAGTTTTCAAGATTTTGAGGGTAGGTAGGTTTTGAATGTGGGATTTGGGGAAGATAGATGGGTGGTAATGGAGGTGGGTGCTCTCATAAACCCTAATTCATGATGTAATGAGTGTATAGATTTAATTGTAAGATAGGGTGTCCCAAAATTAATGATATCCTTTGTAGTAATTTTATTTGAGGTTATTATTGTAATAGATAAAAAGTTAAAAATTAAAGGGTCCAAAATAATTTATAGAGTGCTAATAGCAGCACTATTTTTTTTTTTTCTTTTTTGTGGTAAAGCAATTATTACAAGAGAGTAAGTCGAGCAGGCAAGAGCAATGTGCATTTCAACCTCCATTATTGTAGAGTATAAAAGTTGGTGAGACAAACTTCCCTTAAACTCATCAAATTGTTTCCAAATTTAGTAGTTTTAGAATTTTGTGTGACGTTATTTTTGTAATGTTTTAAATTAATTATGTAATAAAAATTTTACGAATGTATTGGTGCTAAAATTTGAAAATTTGTCATCAACATATTGCTGATATAGCGTGACTGGTTAATACAGCTGACATGGCATAAAGATGATGTGGTAAAACTGGATAATGAGGCTAATATAAGGATGTGTTGAAGATAGAAGCATAAGGAAGATGATGGTAGAAAATCAAGGAAGAAATCAGAAACTCAAGGAAATAATTCTTAGAATATTGGGATAGACATGCAAAAAAGCAGAGAATCAAGGGAGATCAAAAATAAAAAGCTAAAAGACAAGTATAAAAGAGAGCTGTGTGCAGACAAAAACAAAAAAAAAAGAATAAAAAAACAACAACTCACAAATCGTGAATAATTATTTAGGAGTAGTTTAATTTAACAATTGTTAGGAGTAGATTAGTGATAGCTTTTCCAACCCTTAATTTTCTTCTTTATGTCGATTGCTGTATTTTTCATTTCTTTGTTCTTGTTTAAGTTATTATAACTAGGAACAAGTGACAATTTAATTGAATAAATACATATTCTATTCCATTCCATTCCCTCTTTATTTAATCACCTCCAGGGAAGTCCTTTATATGTTTAAGGCATAGAATTCAATCATAAAATCTGATCTTTTTGTATTTATTTAAAACTGGTTTGAGTCCGTTGATCAATCAATATCGATTGGGCTCAAACTGAATTTTTACCATCAGAGTGTGATATGTTAACTTTTTTTTTATATGTAATTAAGAGATAAATAATGACACATTAACGTGTATTGTTGTTTTTCATTAGTTAAGTATGTAGTACTTCGAAATTATCTAATAATTTCTCCTCAAGATCTTATCAATTAATTTCAAATTGTAAATATTTGTTAGACTCATGTAATATCAAAATTAACCCTTACCCTCTCAAACTCTAACCTTACACTCACTTCACCTACTTCAGCCACCTTTCTTTGCCTTTTCTTAACTCTGACCAACTACTCTATTTGCCACAACTCTTTCTTATTTTCGTTTTGTGGTTCCCTCCTTTGCCTTTTCTCAACACCACCAATCCTCACAAGAGAGAGAGAGAGAGAGAGAGAGAGAGAGAGATTGCAATGTTGGAGAGAAAGAAAATGAAAGGGAGAGGGTTGCGCAAATAGGGGTCGTATGAAGGTTGGAGAAGGGTTTGGTGTGGTGGTCGAAATTGAGGAGTTAGGGTGGTGGTGGGAAAAACTAGGGATGGGTAGGAAAAAGTTGCCAAAGCTAGTGGTGGTTAAAATGAGGTGTGATAGAAGTCCAGTTAGAGTTACAATTTAAGAGATTAGGAATAAGACAATATTAGAAATTTATAAAAATAGTTATTTATTTATTTTAATATAAATGGGAGTTCAAAAGGAAAAGTTAGGAGTGCTAGCAGCACGCATATTTTTGGTGAGCAACGAGATACTAAGGGCCAGTTTGGTAACCATTTTGTTTTCAGTTTTCAGTTTATATTTACAAAAATTTTAAAAACTGTCATAAAAACTTGTTTGGTAAATTTTTTGGTTTATAATAATAGTTCTCAGTTTGTAAATTTGACCAAAAAAATGTAAATTGAAAAAAAAATGTTTCCATTGGTTTATAAACAAAAAAACATAAGGCACTGTAGCGGAACTACAGTAAATGAGTTGTCGGCGTAACGACCACAGTTCAAATCTTCGGAGCACCCCCATTCAATTTCTTTTCTCCAACGGTAATAAAACTTGTATCTAAACCTTATCATCTTCCTCTGCTTCATGTTGAACGAAACTTCAAGATCAGGTCAGTCTCTCTCTTTTTCCTCTCTTCTCTCTTTCCCCTCCCTTCTCTCTCTCTCTCTCTCTCTCTCTTCCTTCTCTTCTCTGTGTTCATTGAGCTTCGATTTTTTTTTCTTTAAATCTGCAGATCTTTGTAGATCTTCCAACCAAATCGATCTCAGGTCTCTCTCTCTCTCTTTCTCTCTTCTCTGTGTTTCACTGAGCTGCCATGGTTTTTTTTTCTTTTTCTATAACAACAAATTTGTTCTGCAGATCTTTTGCAAAATTTTCGAAGCAAATTGATCTCAGGTCACTCTCTCTCACTTCCCTCTCACTCTCTTTCTCTCTCACTCTCTATTTCACAGAGAGCTTGAGCTTCTTTTTTTTTTTAACAACATATCTACTGTTTTATATATATATATAATATATTATTGGTGGTTGTTTGTAGATCTGTGCTAGATCCATGTAAATTTGTTTGTGTTTTTTTATTTTTTTTTTAAAGAACATATAATTGTTAATCTTCATTTTAAATCTGTAGATCTTCTTCATTTTAATGATATTGTTCCTGAAGCTAATTTGGATTTAGTTGATTTTAGTGAATGGATAAAAATACTAGATTTAAACACTAGATTTAGTTGCCTGAATGTCCTAGTTGCTGTAGATGTCCCGAACGCCCCGGGAGGGATGAGTCCCCCGTTCCGTTCATTTTGGGCTCACTACAGTTCAGGACTCAAATTGTCACGGTTCTTAATCTGAACCAAAGAGTCCAAATCCGGCAAATCGTTTTGAGAAAACAAATTTTTGAAAGAAGTGCCAAACATAGACTGCTTTGCCAGATATAGAGTCGCCACCTAAATATTTTATTTTGGGAAATTTAGGAAACCCTGACTCGTGCCTAAGGCCACGTGTCCGTCATCACCAAAGTTGCCTCGGCTCGGGAACTTGGGTACGATTGGGAAAGGTCACTTCATGAGCACCCCCGCTCACCCGATCAAAGATCGGCCTCTACTAACCATGATATCGAGTTTTGAAAACCTTATGCATTCTTATTCCGGTTATTAGCCTAGATTTACTATGTGATGCGCACAACATACAAGTATAGACCGGGTCGCCTGAATTGGAACAAAACATTTTATGTTTATTTTTGAAAGATGGTTTGCTACTCGCAAGTAGGCTCAAAATGTGGATTTTGCCACCCTCGGGTGGGCTTAGAAAACATGGTTTTGCCACTATCTAGTGGGCTTAAAACTCACAATTGATGATTTGTCCCAATCCAAACAACCCAACCTTCACCCACAGGCATTCAGGCAGTTTTATCACATAAGCAAATAGCATCATGGTAAGCATGCTATCATGGCAGTCACTCACACACATGCAAGGATGCTAAAGCATAAAAACTTACCGAGTACTCCAAGCCAAAACAGAAGCCAATTACAAATCATGCATGATCCTAACTATATAGAAATGCCTAATGCAACACATGCAATAATGCAACTAAGATAGGCTCGGCTATTCTAAACATGGCATATGGAATGCTACAACTATCATGTATTCAACTTAAAATTGAAATACAAATGCAGTTAGTATGATGCGTCGAGCCCGGTGCATGCAAAACAGATGAATGAATGCAAACATGCTATCATACTGTATGCTAATTGAAACATGCCCTATTCTAACCATCATAAGCTGGTAAATAAAAGGGAGAAAGACGTGGGATTGGAAGACATACATCACACGCACACACACTTATTACAACATTACCCTCGCGCAGAGGGTCCGAATAAATAATATACAGTCCCAAATGAATAATTTACAGTCTGAATAAATACAAAATCCTAATTAAGTAACAAATTAATCTAGGAAAGCAATAAATGGCACGCAAATCCATGGACCGCCTCGGCTCTGTTCCAAATGATGAATGATGCATGCTCGGGTTGCTTGGCGCAGAAATCCATTGCGACGCCCCAATTAGCCTCTGTTTACAGTTAAGCCCGGAATGTTGCGCGAAGCCCCAAAAGATTGCCGATTTCTGATTTGCTGCAACAGAGAGCAGGAAAGGGGCATGGCAATGTATTTTCACATATGTATGCTTGACTACTCTTCAGGGAGCGTAGTCCTCGATCCTCGTGCCACCAATCACGCATATCGATGCATGATGGCCGAGGAGTCGAATTGCACGACTTAATATGAAATGAATGGATGATCCGGAGTGTTGGCGACTGGGAATTGAGACACGTTTCGTCACTCGGAGTACGAAACGTCCCTCGTTTCCCGTGCTCGGGCTAACTCCTACCCCAAACACAATGCAATATGCATGGCATGCATGAATGCAACTAATATACAACCTAGCATGCACAATGCTATGAAATGGCATACACAATGCATGATGTAACATGGCACACACGGTGCTCTAACATACAACCTAGCATACGCAACGCTATGAAATGAAATGGCATACACAATGCATAATGGACTTACACCAACATGAGTGGACCTCAGCCACACTCACATCAGTGGCCATGAGATGAAAATGAGACACTCGAGATGCGCGCACACGTGCACGCAAACCGAGGACCGATCCTAAGGCACAAATGCCACTCTAACAAGGCATGGCAAGGCATGAAACATGGCATTCAAACATGCAATTTTTAGCACTGAAATGTGATGCAAAATGATCCCGAAACATGGAAACATGGCACCCGATGCATGGAATGGTCCTGAAACACAAAACTAGGCACATGCATTGACCTATAGCTATACAAAGCATGCATTATTTGACCATGAAGCATAAAGACAGAACCGAGGCAGTCCCAAAACATGAACAATTCTAGTTCAAAGCATGGCCAAAAGATGCTAGCAAGATGGACTAAAATAGCATGCGATTTTGACTAGCAAACATGGTTTACATGGCAAGTACATGAATCAAGTGAGCCCTCACCAAACCAGAAAAAATTGGTGAACTAAAAATGCCAAAATATACCCAAATAAACATGGAAATACAGCCAACACATGCACAAATGAAGGGCTCCTTTGGAGGGCATACAAAGGGGTTATTAAGCACATGCATCAAGGACACTTAGCATGGCACAAACAACTCTGAAAATCAAATATGATAGCTCCAAAACTCACCAAATTGACCCTGAAATGTGACTTCAAAGCATGTAAAGAGGGGTCCCTTTGGAGGGCCAAAATGACCATCAAACAAGTCAAGGTGAGAGGGGGTCATCCCCCTCTGATTTGGAGGCTCAAAACAGCATCAAAGCCACTGGAAATCTACTAGATTACAATGGCTAGAAGGTCAAACAAAGCATGCAACAAGAGCCAAGGTGTAAGGCTCAAAATAAGAGACCATCAAGCATACAAGGAGGCATATGACCTCAAAAAAAAATGGGACCTTAAACAAACTTGAAGATGAGATTAAAAAAATATATTTTTCAGTTTATGACAACTCTCAAAAATGAACACAAGTAGGGCTAATCTATCATGCTAAAATGGCCCTAAAAGAGAAATTAGAGACAAGGGACAGTATCTGACCCCAAATAGAAAAGATCCCTTCAACTTAATAAGGCACTTTATAGTTTATATCAAGTCTCTAAAATAAGCACAAGTAGGGCTAAACTATCATGCAAAAATGGGCCTACAAAGAGAGATAGGAGACAAGTGGTAGTAGATGGCCTCAAACAGAGGAGAGCCCTTCAACAAAGTTGAAGAGGGGCTCAAAAAAAGACATTTTACAGTTTGTCTCGGAGCCCAGAAATGCTCAAAAACAAGGCTAATATATCATGCAAAAATAGGCGTGAAAGAGGGATAGAGAGACAAGAGGTAGTAAGAGACCTCAAACAACAAGAGGTCCTTGATCAAACATGGAGAGGAACTTAAAATATGACTATTTACAGTTCGGGTCAGAGCCCAAAAATGCAAGAAAAAGGAGCTAAGATATTGAGCAAAGATGCAAAAAAAGGGAAATGGGAAACCAAACTTCAGCAGCTTTTGGAGCAAGGAAATGAGCTTTCAACCTCTGGAAATCAGCCTCAAGATGTTGGAATGGAGGATGGAGGTGTGGTGCTATGGGTTGTAGGGTGAATGGGCCAAGAAACCCCCGGGCAGGGGTCTGGGGGGAAACAGAGGGTACAACTGTAAGGAACCAGGAGAGAGGATTCTGGCCGGCCAGGTTCAAAGGGTTCAGGTGGCCGGCCGGCCACCTCTCCTGGCCGGCCGGCCAGGGTCAAAAGGGTCAAGAAGCTTTGTTGGCTGGCCACCCCAAAAAGGTGGCCTCCCATGTGTGTATAACACAGCTATGTGGATAAAACCAAGAAATGTAACCCAAGAGAGAGAAAAACCAACTTTTTAGAGGGGTTCAAAAGGGTCAAGAAGATTTAATGGCCGGCCAATCCATATTGGTGGCCTCCCAGGTGTGTACAACACAATGGTGTGAAGGAAAGTCAAAAAAAGTGGCCCGGGGATGGAAAAAGTCAGCTTTCTAGTGAAGAAAACGGGTGATGAAGAGCGACGAAGGAATAAAGCTGGTCTTCAGAACAATTGCTAGCCTCCCACCTTTCTACAACCTTCCTAACAATGAAAATAAGGTATCCGCCAAAAATGAACCGAAACCGATGTAAAACGAAGGTTCGGGGGCCAAAACGCGCGGCCTGGGGCCCCGAAAACAAGCTGTTAAGCACCGGATGTGGCGTTCGACCACGAAGTTGGTCTCTCAAGCCACAGTGTCCCTCAAAAGGGAGGAAATAAGGTGTATGCCAAAAACCGGAGCAAACAGAGATGGTTAAGCGGTCCCGAACCGAGGCACACGGCCGACGGCTCTGAAAACCGAGAATCGGGCTCCAAACGGGAAAAATGACCTACGACCACGAAACGTAGCCTACGGCCACTGAGAGATGATCTATGAGACCTCTCCCTCCCTTCGAGAAGAGAAAACGGGGAAAATGGAGCCTGGTTCGCAAACCGAGCCAAGGCACAAAAGAGTCCGGAAGTCCGGAGGCAAGGCTCGCAGCCGAGACTCCGCAACCTCAGAACGAGCACAATATGCAACATCATCGAGCGCTCAGTTGGTGACGTCTGAGTCTTAAGGTCGGTCAAAAATGGGGTGTCTACAGTTGCCCCTCTTTGACAGAACTCGGAAGTCATAAGTGACGGGAGTAAATGTCAAAGCCCAGAGACGACCCATTTTTGACAAGGCCGAAGACTTAGACAAACATACTAGATAACAAGGAGATGTGCCCGCAGGCATGCCCGCAGGCGAGGGGGCAAAATGCAAAGCGATATGCACCAAGCCGGATGTAACTCAATGATCATGCAAATGCAGCAAGCTGTAATGAAGCAAGTATTCACAAATAGATGCAACAGTTTTAAGCAAGAATGCAAAGCAACAACCACATTTCATACAGTTAAGAATGCGAAGAATTGTTCAATTCTCGTCACGTCTCACACGGAGAAGGTACACTACCTGTGCGGCTCGTCTGGTCGCACCAGCCTCAAATGAACCGTACATACAATATCGTGCCTGAAAAAAGAAGAAACTCAATAAGCACAACATAGTTGGCAACATATGTTCAGTGTGATATCGAGCGCAGACAAACGCGGTGTTGATTGATGAGTGCATCGCAATGCGAGAAGCAACGTGCGTGACAATGCGAGTTTAAGTATGGAGGCATGACAATAACAAGGAAACGTGTATAACAATGCAAGTTATATGCATAAGAATGCAAGTGACGTGCATGGCAATGCAGAACAAGTGTAAACTCGGATGTATGTTTGTCACAAAACAACGATCAAAGCCATGCAAGTTTCGACAAAGGTGGCTCAGTCGCGACCTCCGGTTTACCTCCTGGAGGGGTCACAACATATTCAAAAAGGATACACTTTGCTTTTGATGAGTAACAATGAGACACGCATCGAAAGTTGGAGTTGAAGTTCCTGTGGAGGGATTTCGCGACGAAAAGTGCACTTTCCTTGTACTTTCTCGGGTGCCGGGGACTCCAATCATCACCAAAATTTGCAGGGAGCTTGGGGACCACCTTGGGAACACTGCCGGCCATGCCTGGTCCAAGGGGGAGGCTGCCGGCCAGGGTGAAGCAAGGAGATGGCCGGCCTGCTAGAAAAGGTGGCCGGCCGGCCACCTAGCCCAGATCCGGGGCAGTTTGGTCCTTTTACTCTCTTTTCTTTAAAAACACTCGGCCAAACACCTTTTCCTCATAACTTCAGCTCCAAAATCAGCCTCTCTACCTTCCTAGAGCATTTTCCCTCTCAGATCTACGCTCCATACGCGTTTTCCAATGCCCCACGCAAGTTGTTTTCGCGAAATCTTTCAGTTTTCGTCACTTTGAACCGATTAAATTTTGATTTTGGTGCTTCTTTTCTCATTTTCACCACTTGAGGTAAGTTTGTCTCAACATTTGGAAGATTTTCTTGGGGGTTGACTTTTGTTGACTTTTTCATTTCCCGAGAGTTGACTTTTGTTGACTTTTTCTAATTTTGGCTCATTTTGCTCATTTTTGCAAATTTTTCGAGATAGCTGGTCATTTCCCTCATGGTGGAGGTCCTCCGGGTGCCGGAGATGTTCCCGATATCATGGCTCTGCCCCCGAGAGTTCGGTCATTTGATCCCGAGAGGTATCATCCTCAGGAGCACATCCTCCCGCAGGCGGTTTTTTATCATTTTACTGATTTCGATGACCGAGCGCCTAGGGATCTGTTTTTGTGAGAGCCGGAGTCCCACCTCTCTCATGAGGCACGAGAGGTATTTACTCTACTTTTACATTTTCTGCGATGTATTCTGCATTTTCCGGGCATTTCATGCTTTCGCTATGTTTATCTGCTCATTCAAGCACACAGCTTATTTTGAATGTTTAGTCTATAGCACCGTATTCCGTTTGCATCTTGAACACATAGTTCAAACATTCTGACTTTCTGAATACGCGGCCCGTATATTGATTGTGAACACACAACACACACTCGTTGAGAGTCGAACACACAGCCTAAACTTTGAGATGAACACACAGCCCACTGATTTTGAAATCTGAACACACAGCTCAAATACTTGATGTCGAACACACGGCTCGTTGTTGAGGTGAACACTCAGCACACACTGATTGAGAGTCGAACACGCAGCCCAAACTTTGAGATGAACACACAGCCCACTGATTCTGAAATCTGAACACACAGCTCAAATACTTGATGTTGAACACACAGCTCGAACTTTGATGATGAACACACAGCCCATTTTTCTGATTGTGAACACACAGCACACACTGATTGAGAGTTGAACACGCAGCCCAAACTTTGAGATGAACACACAGCCCACTGATTCTGAAATCTGAACACGCAGCTCAAATACTTGATGTTGAACACACAGCTCGAACTTTGAGATGAACACACAGCCCATACTTTGATGTCGAACACACAGCTCGTTGTTGAGGTGAACACACAACACACACTGATTGAGAGTTGAACACGCAGCCCAAACTTTGAGATGAACACACAGCCCACACTTTGAAATCTGATTTGATTTTGCACACAGCCTAGACATTTCATTTGCACGCAGCTTATTCATTTCATTTGCACGCAGCTTATACATTTCATTCTGAAACTGAATACGTGTGTTCATCCTGGATGCAGGTGACTTCTCGTAGTGCGCGAGGATATGGCTCTATCTCGGCGAGAGAGTGGTACACGGAGCTCCCAGAGGCTGTCCGGGATTTGGTGGACGTGGCAGGGTTTGGGCCCTTTTGCACCGGGATCTCCCGCTGTCCTGCTAGTAGGACGTTGATGGGTGCTTTGGTAGAGAGATGGTGGGACACCACCAACTCCTTCCATTTCTCTGCCACCGGGGACTTGACCATGACCCCATTTGACTTCGCCGTACTGACGGGCCTTGATGTGGGAGGCTGGGCCATTCCATATGATGAGGACATGGGCCAGTGGGAGGCCGCTTGGATATATTTATTGGGGGCTCGCCCGCCAGTTGACAGATCTTCGGGCAAAGTCCGATACACCTGGTTCTCTTCCCATTTCAGGAGGGTGGAGATGGAGCCTGAGACTCCCGAGGAGGTGGCATAGTATACTCGCGGATTCCTGATGTTCCTCTTCGGCACCACTCTGTTTGCCGATAGGGGGAACACTGTCGGGCTTTATCTGCTGAACGCTCTAGTGGACCTTTCACAGGTTAGCCGGTATGATTGGGGCGGCGCCAGCTTGGCTACCCTCTATTGCTATATGAGCGCGACCTCCCGCGGACGGGGAACATGGTTGGCGGCTATTGGAGGGCCTGGGAGGTACTTTCTGCCTTCCTGATTTGCATTTCTGCTTCTCATTACTTGTTCATTGCACACACGGCGCACTTTACACTCTGTACCTTGTACTTTGCTTTCAGCGCTTTGTACTTACATTCTGCACTCAGCATTCTGTATTCTGACGGCTATTGCTCTGTTTCTCATAGTTATGGGTCTACGCATACTTCCCGACATTAGCCCCAGAGCTTGAGGTAGAGGTGCCCCTCACGACCCCGTATTCACTTGTATTTGAGGGCCAGTACCGGCCGAGACCTCGGGAGTCTTTCCTTTACCTGCGACAGTACTTCGATACAGTGCGGTCGTCGGAGGTATTTCAGAACTCTCAGTTCTCCATGTTTTCATGACTTTGATTTATCTTGCACATTCACAATTTCTGATCAGCTTATGCATTGGTTATCCGCAGATCACATGGCAGCCTTGGGTGCCTTTGGGCAGAGACCTCCGATTCCATTTTGCCGGAGCGTGGAGGGCCTCTCGGTATAGGATCTTGTTCGAGGGGCTAGTTGGGAGGGCCTAGTTTTTGGGAGATCGCTTCTTGCGTCAGGTATGGGGCTACCCTGAGCAGGACATTCCTTCAGCGCCTCCAGACGATATGCGGACCGCTGATAGGCTCTCTCCCCAGGATGTCGTTGATGCTATGCAGGTACCGATGCCTTCTACATCTGGAGCAGGGGTATGCGACCTACCGTCACACCTACTTGATGCCTCCGCTGACGGGAGTCCGTACTCCGACGAGGAGATCTGCTGGTATGCCTTCATCGAGCCGGGCTCGGACTGCAGATGCCCCTTCCACCAGCAGGGCTGGCACATCTAGAGGTGGGGGTGGACTGGTTCCCCCGATTCCTCCGACTCATCATCATCCTGGATGGCCAGATATGCCGACTGAGTTGATGGGATGGCAATATGGGACCACCTCCCGATTCCGATTCCGATAGAGCCTCCGATGCCTGGCCACCGATATGTCAGTGACCCTGACTCACCACCGGTATGTTCCGCTGTTTTCCGTTTATCACACAGATACTTTGGCATTTGTTTATTCATTGATGACTTGAGCTTGTATCTGCAGCCACCCAGGGAGTACATGGATGAGGTGCTCGGGATGGTAGCCTCACTTGAGGGCATGGTCCTGCGGAGAGAGGCGCAGTTGTCCATCATGGGTTTCCAGGTACCCTTTAGTTTTCTGGCATTTATCATACTTCTGATGACATGCTGATCTTGAACATTTTACTGCATTGATAGGCTGCCTGTGTAGAGCACATCTGACACACACCACATTTACATGTGTGCATGCACCCACTCTGTGTAGTTGCTTGCATTATCTGTATCTGATATACATGTTTTGGCTGATGTATTCAAACTGCATTCTTCATTTTCAGATGCCTCCAGTGTATGCTCAGTCACAGGCCGGGCCATCCAGATCTTCCCGAGGAGCTGGGCCATCTAGGCCTTCTCGAGGGGTTGGGAGAGGGGAGTCGTCTCGCGGACGAGGCAGACGCAGGGCACACATCATAGAGGAGGAGCCCAATGAGGAGGAGGAGGAGGCTGCAGATCCCCAGTCAGAGACATCTGCTGACAGAGAGGGTGGCTCTGATCCTGGTTCCGGTAGTGGAGATGAGGCTGAGGAGGGTTCCGAGGATGACCCGACTCAGATGATGTGATGATGGTGCAGAGGCTGTTCCAGAAGAGGACGAAGAGGGCCTCTCCTCTTGCTCTTGAGAGCATTGATGCAGTTGTTCCCTGATTTATTTACCTTTTTACTAGTAGTTGTAGCACATTGTACATTGTTAGGTAGTTTTATTTTCTGTAAAACTTGTACCCTTGTTGTAAAACATGATGGAATGAAACAGCTTTTGAAAAAGTGTTGTATTTTATGTTCTTAGCATCGCATCGCATCATTTTGCACCAAAATGAGATTGAATGGAAATGTGCATTGTGTATTTGCCCAGTCAGGTAGTGAACCGACGCAACAAACTAAACAACTTAACTTACTAAGAAATAACAAAACCTTAGCAAGTTTACAACTCGATAAGCAAAACACAACAAAGTTGACGACTCGATAAATAAGGCACAACAAAATTAAACAAAAAGTAACAACTCGATGCACGAAACTCGACAGCTCGACAAAACTTAACAACTCGATAAGCAAAACAACAACTCGATAAGCAAAACAACAACTCGATAAGCAAGACAACAACTCGATAAGCAAGACTTAACAACTCTATAAACAAAGTGTATTTCGGACGATCTGGGTGACGGAACGCATCCGAAACTGAGGGAAATGGAGGCCTTCGACACTCCCGATGCATGGAAATGCTAGGAACTTCCTTCTAGAGGGTAAACAGGACCAAAGACACATTTGCAGCATGGCCGGCCACCTTTGGGAGCTGGCCGGCCAGCTTTTTGCATTTGAGGGGAGGGGGCCGGCCTACCAGAAAGGTGGCCGGCCGGCCACCTAGCCAGCAACCACCAAATTTTTGACACGTGTCCCCCGAACAGTGTCTTATCCTCTTTAAAAGTCCTAGCCCGTGGTTGATTCATTTCATCTCAGTTTTGCACCAAAATGGAGGCGTTTCTCTCGAAAATCTCACAGCTTGGATCGCTTCTCTAGATGGCTCGGAAAAGTTGAACTTCCGGGGCTTCGGCTTGAATGCACTATTCACGCTGAGCCGTACTCCGCTGCACCTTCCCTTCCTTCATGCCGCGGCGAGGTTTTGGAACCCGGTAACGCATGTGTTTAGCTTCGGCGGGCAAGAGGTATGTCCAACTTTCGAAGATTTTCAAGTTTTGATGGAATCTGAACGCTATGAAGATTTTGCCTCAGTTTCGCTTTGGCCACGCCCAAGCTTTAGGGCGGATGTGTGGGCTCACCATGCATGACGCTCGGTCTCTGATCTGTAATGGGGAACTGGACATCCTCGGCTTGATTCATCGCTTTTCTGAGCCGGTGACCGCGCGCCATTATTGGCAAGGTTTTCGACAACATGCCCTCTGCTTGTGCATGCTGTCTCACTTTCTGCTTGCCCCGGGCTTCGGTGGATCTAGCATTCGTCTGATTGAAGTTGCTCAAGGCTTGAAGGAAGGAAAGAGCTGCATCGCCATGACATTGGCCGAGACACTGATGGGCTTAGATGCTTTCTATCGCCAGGAGACGACCAGATTCGCGGGGAGTCCACTACTGCTGCAGGTAATGTTTCCCACCCAATCTCACATATATATTGCTCACATCACTCGGCCCTCAGGCTCGTTTTTCTCACAAAACCCTTTTCTTACTTTTCTCTCATCGCATCTCTCTATTCTTTATTCTCTCATTTTTCATCCCTCCCCAGGTATGGTTGATGGATAAATTGCAGGTTGTGGACTCTTGCCCAGCCTACTCAGCCCGGCTACTTCTTTCGACAACGCCTAGTCGATGCCCTTGATGAGGGATGGTGGTTCGACTGGATGTGCAATTTGTCTGCAGATCGCATTGCTTGGCGCTGTCCTTGGCTCAATCTCCCGGCAATGAGCTATAGCATGTCCCGGCAGACCGGGATCCAGTTGATTGGTCTGACCACTGTGTGTTCTACTTTCCGTTCCGGTTCCGCCAGTTCGGTCATGATCAGACTTGCCCGCCAGAGGGGATAGAGTACCTGCCACATTCCCGGTTCGAGGCGCACAGCTTGCCCGGTATGCCACAGCATGGAGGACTAGAGAGCTCCTGGCCCCCTCCCACTTTCAGTTGCACTTTGTCTGACGAGTGCTTGGATTGGCTCAATGAAGAGGCACAGATTGGGCCCAGCTTGGCATCAGAGGCTTCGACCAGCTCTGGGAGGGGGCGCAGGGACACCTGACTTGACTATGCCCCGGATTTATTGCTTTATTAGTACTTTCAAGTTTTCTTTATGATTGTAATAAAAAGCAACTTCAATTTGTATGCAAGAGCAGGAGAACTCTGTATTGAAATCAATGAAATTGAAGGTTGTGGTACTGAAAATTTTCCGCTTTGGTCCAAAAATGGTCTAGTTGTAAAAAGATTAATTTGAACAAAGTCAACTTTTATTAAAACTTTTCAAAACCATTTTCGATATGGATCAGAACTGGACACGCCTGAGATCTGTCACTGAGATGCACAACCCCGGATCCTAGCAACTGGAAAGTTGCCCCTAGTCTGAATAGTACCGCAGCAAGCAACGGAAAGTTGCCCCTAGTCTGAAAGCACTGCACCGGAGATTACGATGAATGCTGATAGACAAAGATGACTGAGATGATCAAATGGACAAAGTTGATCGGGGAAAAGTTTATGGCTGAACTTCAGGATGAAGTTGCCTACGTATCCCAAAGATGGGAATCAAGCCTTACGTAGTTCAGGCTCGGGTTCACTCGAGTATTTTCACTCTCCTTTTACGCTCTAACTTTTGCCAAGGCCGCCCTTTGCGGGTTTTCAACCTTGCGAGCTCAGTTTTTATAATTTCAATTTTTTTTGTGCTCTGAGTTTTGCCTAGGTCGCCCTTTCGGGTTTTCGGCCTAGCGAGCCTCTCAAGGGTAATATTTCTTCAACTTGTCCATATTGATCGGTTGTGAGAACTCCAAGCCATCTAGATCCATCAGAACCACAGCTCCACCTGACCAGATAGACTTAATGATGTAGGGGCCAGTCCAATTAGGTCTGAACTTGCCCCTTGGGTCGTGGATGGGAGCTCGGTTATCCTTGAGTACCAAATCTCCTTCCTTTAATTCCTGGACTTCACTTTCTTGTTGAAAGCCCGGGCAATTCTGCGCTGATAACCTTGAACATGGTACAGTGCTTTCAGTCTTCTCTCATCAAAGAGCATGAGTTCCTCAAACCTGCTCTGCTGCCAATCTGCTTCGGCTATTTGACACTCAGCCAATACTCGCAATGACGGAACCTCAATCTCGATAGGTAGAACGGCCTCCATCCCATAAACTAATGAATACGGAGTCGCCCCAGTAGAAGTTCTGATTGAAGTCCGGTAGCCCCACAGAGCAAACGGCAGCTTATCTGGCCAGTCCCGGTAGGTTTCCACCATCTTCTGCAATATGTGTTTGATGTTCTTGTTGGCGGCCTCAACCGCTCCATTGGTTTGCGGCCGATAGGTGATGACTTATGAAAAGCCACGTTGTATTTTTCCAACAAGTCAATCACTTCCTTCTTGAAGTGGGAACCGTTATCTGAAATTATCTCGTTTGGGACTCCGTAGCGACAGATGATGTTGTTTCTGATAAACTTCGCAACATGTGAAGCCTTCAACACCGCATAAGATTGGGCCTCGACCCACTTCGTGAAATAATCTATCGCGACCAGGATGAACTCATGCCCATTCGACCCCTTCGGAGTGACAGCCCCGATCACATCAATTCCCCAGACTGAAAATGGCCATGGCGAAGTCATATTGTACAGCTTCGACGGCGGAATGTTCATGCGATTTGCATGAATTTGACATTTGTGGCATCGCCGAACAAAACCGATACAGTCCTCCTCCATGGTGGACCAGTAGTAACCCTGTCTGAGGATCTTCCGTGCTAGCATTACTCCATTCATGTGCGCACCGCATTCCCCTCCATGGATGGCTTCCATTAGACGCTTTGATTCTTCGGCATCGACACACAGCTTATGCATTCCCAGATGACCTCTCTTATACAGCTTACCCCCACAGATGATGAACTGAACGGCCATTCTTCTGATTGCCCTCTTATCCTTGGCATTTACCCCTGGTGGGTATGCTTCCTTCTCCAGGAAATTCCAAATGTCGTGGTACCAGGGGTTTTCGTCCTGAACCTCATCTATAGCAGCAATCGACTCGTAGGCTGGCGCAAATTTCTGGTCAATGATGACTGGACGCATCCGGACTCCGAACGGGATGTCTATCATGGAAGATAGAGTTGCTAAAGAATCTGCGAACCTGTTGTTCTCTCTTAGTAGATGAGCAAAGTTTAGCTTCTCAAACCGAGGAATTAACAAGTCCAAGGTCTGGTGATACATCATCATCTTTCTTCTTTGACTTTCCAGTCTCCTTTTGCTTGAGACACAACAAGGTTCGAGTCCCCGATGACGTCCAACCGTCTTGCCCCTAGTTCCAGGGCTGCTTCTAGACCGGCAATGCATGCCTCATATTCTGCTTCGTTGTTCGAGACTTTGAACCGGAGTTTGAAGGCTAGAGGGATACGGGAATTGTCGGGTGCTATCAGCAACACTCCTATCCCATACCCGTATTGATTTGACGCTCCGTCAAAGTACATCGTCCAAGTTTCATCGTCGATGTGCAAAATGGCTTCATCTGGGAATAAGTACTCGACTGCTTCACCCCCTTCCACTGGATGGTCGGCTAAGAATTCTGCTACTGCTGCTCTTCCCTTGACTGACTTGCGTGTTACATATTTCAGATCAATTCGGAGAGCAACAGCAACCAACGAGCTAGCCTACCCGTAAGTGCTGGTTTCTCGAAAAGATATTTGATGGGATCGAGTCGTGAAACCAACATTACGGAGTGAGCTAACAGGTAGTGCCGCAGCTTCCTGGTAGCCCATACCAAAGCTAAGCAAGCCTTCTCCAACGGTGTGTAGCGAGTCTCATACTCTAGCATCTTCTTGCTCAGATAGTAGATGGCTTTCTCTCTTTGTCCTCTGATTCTTGCGCATACAGCCCATTGTAGTCTCAGTCACTGAAAGGTACAATATCAACGGTTTCCCCGGCTCTGGCGGTGACAACACGGGCGGGTTCTGTAAGTATTCCTTGATTTGTTCAAAAGCAGCTTGGCATCGGCCGTCCCATTGGAATTTCTTGCCTTTCTTCAGGAGACCAAAAAGTGGTTCACAAGTCAAGGTTAATTTTGAGATAAACCGTCTTATGAATTGCACTTTACCCAGAAAGCCTCGCACCTCCTTTTCAGTCCTTGGTGGGGCATTTCTAAGATGGCCTTGATTTTGGAAGGGTCGACTTCGATACCTCTCTGTGTAATCAGAAACCCCAGCATTTTTCCCGCTGTAACACCGAACGTACATTTCTGAGGATTCAGCCGCAACCGAATTCTCTGATCCTTTGAAGAACTTTTGCAAGGCGGTGTAGTGGCCCTCTCTTTCTTTGGACTTGACAATCATGTCGTCCACATACACCTCAACCTCTTTGTGGATCATGTCATGCAATATTGTGGTCGCGGCCCGTTGATAAGTAGCTCCAGCATTCTTCAACCCAAACGGCATTACTCTGTAGCAGTATGTCCCCACGGGGTGGTGAATGCAGTCTTTTCCTCTTCAGGTGCCATCACTATCTGATTGTACCGAGAAGCCATCCATGAATGAAGCAAAGCATGCCCCTGTGAAGTCCACTAACTCATCGATATGCGGCAAGGGAAAGTCGTCCTTCGGACTAGCTCTGTTCAAATCCCTGAAATCCACGCATACCCGGATCCTGCCATCCTTCTTCGGCACCGGAACAATGTTGGCCAACCAAGTCGGGTATTCGGATACCAGCAGGAAGCCTGCGTCGATTTGCTTGGTGACCTCTTCCTTAATCTTGAGAGCCCAATCCGGGCGGATCCTCCTGAGTTTCTTGTTGACGGTCGGGCCTCGGGGTCAAGGGGATCCGATGCTGTACAATCTCAGGATCGATCCAGGCATGTCTTCGTAGGACCACGCGAAAACATCTTTGAAATCTTTTAATAAAGCGACTAAGCGCTCGCGTTCCTCCGAAGACAACGTGGACCCGATCTGGACCAGCCGCGGGTCCTCCTCAGTACCAATATTCACGTAGTGATTTCATCCATTAAGGGTTTGACAAACCTCTCCTGCTCTTGTTCAATTAAGCGTTGCAAAACCGGAGGAATTTCGTCCTCGTCGTTTTCATCAAAGTTTTGAAAGTCTGAGTTAATGCAATAAATCAAGGGCACAGAAAAGTACTCAGAAACCACAGTTACTTGATTCTCATTAAGCACATCCAAATCGTCCGATTCTCGGTTACAACAGACTCAAATGAGAAAGAAAAAGACGACCTGGACAAAACTGTGGCATCCGGGTTATCATCCCCAGGATTACCAGACTCAGACTCAGTCGAGCTGGAACCTGATTCCGACTCACAAGATCGGTGGAATCAGATTCCGGCTCACTACCTGACCCGGTGCTGCTGGACAAAAATCCCTCTTCGTATTGCCAAGTGAGAGAGGGTGCGATAGATGCATCCAAAATAGTTGCTGTAGGCCCGCCGTTTCATCCCCAATCATGGAAACCGAGAAGTTATCCCCCAAGCACTTATGGTCGATCGGAGGATCTGAAGTAGACATGCCAGTGCTACCCCCATTTCAATTTCAGCGCCCTCGGAGTCCACTGCCTTACACTGCTCAACCTCAGCTGATGGGTCTGTCTGCTCTTCGGCAACGTCATCCCCGGATAATTGTAGGTCAAGAAATCTCGAAACCTGGCACGCGCTTCTTCTCCGCGTTCAGCCACGGCTCGGGAAGCCACAAAACGGAAAGTCCTCCCCCTCCCGGACGAAGCGTCCGTTTAGGGTACCCTGAATGGGCCTGTGCATTAAGTCAAAAGGCTTCCCCGCCTTCTTCTCTGGCTCTCCAGCCATTTCCTTCCTTCCTTCGCATCCAATCCTCTTTGGTGGGCAGATAACCCAAGCCAAAGGTATGAGGGTTGTGTGGCACTTCGGCCAATGCTGCGACGCCCTTCCGGCCGCTCCTTCCCAATCCCATCCCGGGGATGTGTTGTAGCTTGTTCATGAGGTATACAGATTGAGCACTGACGTACACTCCCTCATTAACAGCCATGATATTCTGCACAACCCGAGCCTCAGCCAGAGTAAACCCTGATAAGAACACATCCTCCGTGCCGTGCTCGATTTCCAAGACTGGTGTAGACACTCTCGGGGATGGATTGATGAATTCCCGAAAACAATGGCTACCCCCTTCCCGTGAGGGTACTTCAACATCTGATGTAAAGTGGAAGAGACTGCCTTCACTTGGTGCAACCACGGCCGCCCCAAGAGTAGATTAAAGGTTGCAGGAACGTCCAAGACATGGAATTCAATGTTGTGTTGTCCTGGACCAACCTGGGTCTGAATTTTGACAGTCCCCATCACCTCCCTGCTGGTGTTATCATAGGCTCTGATCACTTGAGTAGTCGGCACGAAGTCCGCGGGCTTTAACCCGATTGCATATGCCGTCCTTGACGGGCACACATTAATGGCGGATCCCGTGTCGACAAGAACCACTGGCACCCACTTGTCTCTACATTCCACAGAGATGTAGAGGGGTTTGTTATGATTTGCGCCCTCAGGCGGCAGTTCTTTGTCTGAAAAGGTTAACGTCGGGGAACCTCCTCCCGGAAAGACCAGTCCAACTAGCTGCTCTGGTGTGGTATCTATAGAGTTGGTTTAGCCTTGTCCATAGCAGATAGGACAGCCTGTCTGTGACACTCGTGCACTCGTGATGCCATAAGCAGTCCCCAGATGGAGATGTCTGCTTGTATCTTTTTCAGCTGCTTCAGTACAGCTTCTTCTTCAATCTGCTTCTCTTTCTGCTTTTCAGTTTCTTTATCCTTCCCAGATGCCTCTGGTTGGTCCAGGTGCGGGGGCTTGAAATACCGCCCACTTCTTGTCATGTGATCAACTTCATCGAGATACCAGGTGTCGTCTGGTTGATTGCTCCCCCAATCTTCGTCTGTGTGGGCAAGACATAAATCATCGTCTTCCCACCACATTCCGTTGGCATTCAAAAGGCACCTGTCTGGCTCCGGCATGATTGTACTCGCAGCACTTTCAGCCCACATGCTCACAGCATCTTCTGTCCTTGTGCCCACAGCATTTTCAGTCCCCTCATGGGTTTTGGCTTTCCCGGCTCTCAGAACCCTGTTGTTCCACCTGCATCAGCGCAGTCTGTTGTTCAGCTTTCCCTGTATTCTGAGCGAAATTCTTCGTACCGGCGCTCTCCGGCAACATACTCTGACTTCCGGCCCTTCCGGCCACAACTGATACCCTCGCCCTTGCCGGGCCTTGTTCTGGTTGGAACTCTACAACATCCGGTTGATCATCCATGCCCCGGGAGGATGAGTCCCGTTCTGTTCATTTTGGGCTCACTACAGTTCAGGACTCAAATTGTCACGGTTCTTAATCTGAACCAAAGAGTCCAAATCCGGCAAATCGTTTTGAGAAAACAGATTTTTTGAAAGAAGTGCCAAACATGGACTGCTTTGCCAGATACAGAGTCGCCACCTAAATATTTTATTTTTGGGAAATTTAGGAAACCCTGACTCGTGCCTAAGGCCACGTGTCCGTCATCACCAAAGTTGCCTCGGCTCGGGAACTTGGGTACGATTGGGAAAGGTCACTTCATGAGCACCCCCGCTCACCCGATCAAAGATCGGCCTCTACTAACCATGATATCGAGTTTTGAAAACCTTATGCATTCTTATTCCGGTTATTAGCCTAGATTTACTATGTGATGCGCACAACATACAAGTATAGACCGGGTCGCCTGAATTGGAACAAAACATTTTATGTTTATTTTTGAAAGATGGTTTGCTACTCGCAAGTAGGCTCAAAATGTGGATTTTGCCACCCTCGGGTGGGCTTAGAAAACATGGTTTTGCCACTATCTAGTGGGCTTAAAACTCACAATTGATGATTTGTCCCAATCCAAACAACCCAACCTTCACCCACAGGCATTCAGGCAGTTATATCACATAAGCAAATAGCATCATGGTAAGCATGCTATCATGGCAGTCACTCACACACATGCAAGGATGCTAAAGCATAAAAACTTACCGAGTACTCCAAGCCAAAACAGAAGCCAATTACAAATCATGCATGATCCTAACTATATAGAAATGCCTAATGCAACACATGCAATAATGCAACTAAGATAGGCTCGGCTATTCTAAACATGGCATATGGAATGCTACAACTATCATGTATTCAACTTAAAATTGAAATACAAATGCAGTTAGTATGATGCGTCGAGCCCGGTGCATGCAAAACAGATGAATGAATGCAAACATGCTATCATACTGTATGCTAATTGAAACATGCCCTATTCTAACCATCATAAGCTGGTAAATAAAAGGGAGAAAGACGTGGGATTGGAAGACATACATCACACGCACACACACTTATTACAACATTACCCTCGCGCAGAGGGTCCGAATAAATAATATACAGTCCCAAATGAATAATTTACAGTCTGAATAAATACAAAATCCTAATTAAGTAACAAATTAATCTAGGAAAGCAATAAATGGCACGCAAATCCATGGACCGCCTCGGCTCTGTTCCAAATGATGAATGATGCATGCTCGGGTTGCTTGGCGCAGAAATCCATTGCGACGCCCCAATTAGCCTCTGTTTACAGTTAAGCCCGGAATGTTGCGCGAAGCCCCAAAAGATTGCCGATTTCTGATTTGCTGCAACAGAGAGCAGGAAAGGGGCATGGCAATGTATTTTCACATATGTATGCTTGACTACTCTTCAGGGAGCGTAGTCCTCGATCCTCGTGCCACCAATCACGCATATCGATGCATGATGGCCGAGGAGTCGAATTGCACGACTTAATATGAAATGAATGGATGATCCGGAGTGTTGGCGACTGGGAATTGAGACACGTTTCGTCACTCGGAGTACGAAACGTCCCTCGTTTCCCGTGCTCGGGCTAACTCCTACCCCAAACACAATGCAATATGCATGGCATGCATGAATGCAACTAATATACAACCTAGCATGCACAATGCTATGAAATGGCATACACAATGCATGATGTAACATGGCACACACGGTGCTCTAACATACAACCTAGCATACGCAACGCTATGAAATGAAATGGCATACACAATGCATAATGGACTTACACCAACATGAGTGGACCTTAGCCACACTCACATCAGTGGCCATGAGATGAAAATGAGACACTCGAGATGCGCGCACACGTGCACGCAAACCGTGGACCGATCCTAAGGCACAAATGCCACTCTAACAAGGCATGGCAAGGCATGAAACATGGCATTCAAACATGCAATTTCCAGCACTGAAATGTGATACAAAATGATCCCGAAACATGGAAACATGGCACCCGATGCATGGAATGGTCCCGAAACACAAAACTAGGCACATGCATTGACCTATAGCTATACAAAGCATGCATTATTTGACCATGAAGCATAAAGACAGAACCGAGGCAGTCCCAAAATATGAACAATTCTAGTTCAAAGCATGGCCAAAAGATGCTAGCAAGATGGACTAAAATAGCATGCGATTTTGACTAGCAAACATGGTTTACATGGCAAGTACATGAATCAAGTGAGCCCTCACCAAACCAGAAAAAATCGGTGAACTAAAAATGCCAAAATATGCCCAAATAAACATGGAAATACAGCCAACACATGCACAAATGAAGGGCTCCTTTGGAGGGCATACAAAGGGGTTATTAAGCACATGCATCAAGGACACTTAGCATGGCACAAACAACTCTGAAAATCAAATATGATAGCTCCAAAACTCACCAAATTGACCCTGAAATGTGACTTCAAAGCATGTAAAGAGGGGTCCCTTTGGAGGGCCAAAATGACCATCAAACAAGTCAAGGTGAGAGGGGTCATCCCCCTCTGATTTGGAGGCTCAAAACAGCATCAAAGCCACTGGAAATCTACTGGATTCCAATGGCTAGAAGGTCAAACAAAGCATGCAACAAGAGCCAAGGTGTAAGGCTCAAAATAAGAGACCATCAAGCATACAAGGAGGCATATGACCTCAAACAAAAATGGGACCTTAAACAAACTTGAAGATGAGATTAAAAAAATATATTTTTCAGTTTATGACAACTCTCAAAAATGAACACAAGTAGGGCTAATCTATCATGCTAAAATGGCCCTAAAAGAGAAATTAGAGACAAGGGACAGTATCTGACCCCAAATAGAAAAGATCCCTTCAACTTAATAAGGCACTTTATAGTTTATATCAAGTCTCTAAAATAAGCACAAGTAGGGCTAAACTATCATGCAAAAATGGGCCTACAAAGAGAGATAGGAGACAAGTGGTAGTAGATGGCCTCAAACAGAGGAGAGCCCTTCAACAAAGTTGAAGAGGGGCTCAAAAAAAGACATTTTACAGTTTGTCTCGGAGCCCAGAAATGCTCAAAAACAAGGCTAATATATCATGCAAAAATAGGCGTGAAAGAGGGATAGAGAGACAAGAGGTAGTAAGAGACCTCAAACAACAAGAGGTCCTTGATCAAACATGGAGAGGAACTTAAAATATGACTATTTACAGTTCGGGTCAGAGCCCAAAAATGCAAGAAAAAGGAGCTAAGATATTGAGCAAAGATGCAAAAAAAAGGGAAATGGGAAACCAAACTTCAGCAGCTTTTGGAGCAAGGAAATGAGCTTTCAACCTCTGGAAATCAGCCTCAAGATGTTGGAATGGAGGATGGAGGTGTGGTGCTATGGGTTGTAGGGTGAATGGGCCAAGAAACCCCCGGGCAGGGGTCTGGGGGGAAACAGAGGGTACAACTGTAAGGAACCAGGAGAGAGGATTCTGGCCGGCCAGGTTCAAAGGGTTCAGGTGGCCGGCCGGCCACCTCTCCTGGCCGGCCGGCCAGGGTCAAAAGGGTCAAGAAGCTTTGTTGGCTGGCCACCCCAAAAAGGTGGCCTCCCATGTGTGTATAACACAGCTATGTGGATAAAACCAAGAAATGTAACCCAAGAGAGAGAAAAACCAACTTTTTAGAGGGGTTCAAAAGGGTCAAGAAGATTTAATGGCCGGCCAATCCATATTGGTGGCCTCCCAGGTGTGTACAACACAATGGTGTGAAGGAAAGTCAAAAAAGTGGCCCGGGGATGGAAAAAGTCAGCTTTCTAGTGAAGAAAACGGGTGATGAAGAGCGACGAAGGAATAAAGCTGGTCTTCAGAACAATTGCTAGCCTCCCACCTTTCTACAACCTTCCTAACAATGAAAATAAGGTATCCGCCAAAAATGAACCGAAACCGATGTAAAACGAAGGTTTGGGGGCCAAAACGTGCGGCCCGGGGCCCCGAAAACAAGCTGTTAAGCACCGGATGTGGCGTTCGACCACGAAGTTGGTCTCTCGAGCCACAGTGTCCCTCAAAAGGGAGGAAATAAGGTGTATGCCAAAAACCGGAGCAAACAGAGATGGTTAAGCGGTCCCGAACCGAGGCACACGGCCGACGGCTCTGAAAACCGAGAATCGGGCTCCAAACGGGAAAAATGACCTACGACCACGAAACGTAGCCTACGGCCACTAAGAGATGATCTATGAGACCTCTCCCTCCCTTCGAGAAGAGAAAACGGGGAAAATGGAGCCTGGTTCGCAAACCGAGCCAAGGCACAAAAGAGTCCGGAAGTCCAGAGGCAAGGCTCGCAGCCGAAACTCCGCAACCTCAGAACGAGCACAATATGCAACATCATCGAGCGCTCAGTTGGTGACGTCTGAGTCTTAAGGTCGGTCAAAAATGAGGTGTCTACAGTTGCCCTTCTTTGACAGAACTCGGAAGTCATAAGTGACGGGAGTAAATGTCAAAGCCTAGAGACGACCCATTTTTGACAAGGCCGAAGACTTAGACAAACATACTAGATAACAAGGAGATGTGCCCGCAGGCATGCCCGCAGGCGGGGGGGCAAAATGCAAAGCGATATGCACCAAGCCGGATGTAACTCAATGATCATGCAAATGCAGCAAGCTGTAATGAAGCAAGTATTCACAAATAGATGCAACAGTTTTAAGCAAGAATGCAAAGCAACAACCACATTTCATACAGTTAAGAATGCGGAGAATTGTTCAATTCTCGTCACGTCTCACACGGAGAAGGTACACTACCTGTGCGGCTCGTCTGGTCGCACCAGCCTCAAATGAACCGTACATACAATATCGTGCCTGAAAAAAGAAGAAACTCAATAAGCACAACATAGTTGGCAACATATGTTCAGTGTGATATCGAGCACAGACAAACGCAGTGTTGATTGGTGAGTGCATCGCAATGCGAGAAGCAACGTGCGTGACAATGCGAGTTTAAGTATGGAGGCATGACAATAACAAGGAAACGTGCATAACAATGCAAGTTATATGCATAAGAATGCAAGTGACGTGCATGGCAATGCAGAACAAGTGTAAACTCGGATGTATGTTTGTCACAAAACAACGATCAAAGCCATGCAAGTTTCGACAAAGGTGGCTCAGTCGCGACCTCCGGTTTACCTCCTGGAGGGGTCACAACATATTCAAAAAGGATACACTTTGCTTTTGATGAGTAACAATGAGACACACATCGAAAGTTGGAGTTGAAGTTCCCGTGGAGGGATTTCGCGACGAAAAGTGCACTTTCCTTGTACTTTCTCGGGTGCCGGGGACTCCAATCATCACCAAAATTTGTAGGGAGCTTGGGGACCACCTTGGAAACACTGCCGGCCATGCCTGGTCCAAGGAGGAGGCTGCCGGCCAGGGTGAAGCAAGGAGATGGCCGGCCTGCTAGAAAAGGTGGTCGGCCGGCCACCTAGCCCAGATCCGGGGCAGTTTGGTCCTTTTACTCTCTTTTCTTTAAAAACACTCGGCCAAACACCTTTTCCTCATAACTTCAGCTCCGAAATCAGCCTCTCTACCTTCCTAGAGCATTTTCCCTCTCAGATCTACGCTCCATACGCGTTTTCCAATGCCCCACGCAAGTTGTTTTCGCGAAATCTTTCAGTTTTCGTCACTTTGAACCGATTAAATTTTGATTTTGGTGCTTCTTTTCTCATTTTCACCACTTGAGGTAAGTTTGTCTCAACATTTGGAAGATTTTCTTGGGGGTTGACTTTTGTTGACTTTTTCATTTCCCGAGAGTTGACTTTTGTTGACTTTTTCTAATTTTGGCTCATTTTGCTCATTTTTGCAAATTTTTCGAGATAGCTGGTCATTTCCCTCATGGTGGAGGTCCTCCGGGTGCCGGAGATGTTCCCGATATCATGGCTCTGCCCCCGAGAGTTCGGCCATTTGATCCCGAGAGGTATCATCCTCAGGAGCACATCCTCCCGCAGGCGGTTTTTTATCATTTTACTGATTTCGATGACCGAGCGCCTAGGGATCTGCTTTTGTGAGAGCCGGAGTCCCACCTCTCTCATGAGGCACGAGAGGTATTTACTCTACTTTTACATTTTCTGCGATGTATTCTACATTTTCCGGGCATTTCATGCTTTCGCTATGTTTATCTGCTCATTCAAGCACACAGCTTATTTTGAATGTTTAGTCTATAGCACCGTATTCCGTTTGCATCTTGAACACATAGTTCAAACATTCTGACTTTCTGAATACGCGGCCCGTATATTGATTGTGAACACACAACACACACTCGTTGAGAGTCGAACACACAGCCTAAACTTTGAGATGAACACACAGCCCACTGATTTTGAAATCTGAACACACAGCTCAAATACTTGATGTCGAACACACGGCTCGTTGTTGAGGTGAACACTCAGCACACACTGATTGAGAGTCGAACACGCAGCCCAAACTTTGAGATGAACACACAGCCCACTGATTCTGAAATCTGAACACACAGCTCAAATACTTGATGTTGAACACACAGCTCGAACTTTGATGATGAACACACAGCCCATTTTTCTGATTGTGAACACACAGCACACACTGATTGAGAGTTGAACACGCAGCCCAAACTTTGAGATGAACACACAGCCCACTGATTCTGAAATCTGAACACGCAGCTCAAATACTTGATATTGAACACACAGCTCGAACTTTGAGATGAACACACAGCCCATACTTTGATGTCGAACACACAGCTCGTTGTTGAGGTGAACACACAACACACACTGATTGAGAGTTGAACACGCAGCCCAAACTTTGAGATGAACACACAGCCCACACTTTGAAATCTGATTTGATTTTGCACATAGCCTAGACATTTCATTTGCACGCAGCTTATTCATTTCATTTGCACGCAGCTTATACATTTCATTCTGAAACCGAATACGTGTGTTCATCCTGGATGCAGGTGACTTCTCGTAGTGCGGGAGGATATGGCTCTATCTCGGCGAGAGAGTGGTACACGGAGCTCCCAGAGGCTGTCCGGGATTTGGTGGACGTGGCAGGGTTTGGGCACTTTTGCACCGGGATCTCCCGCTGTCCTGCTAGTAGGACGTTGATGGGTGCTTTGGTAGAGAGATGGTGGGACACCACCAACTCCTTCTATTTCTCTGCCACCGGGGACTTGACCATGACCCCATTTGACTTCGCCGTACTGACGGGCCTTGATGTGGGAGGCTGGGCCATTCCATATGATGAGGACATGGGCCAGTGGGAGGCCGCTTGGATATATTTATTGGGGGCTCGCCCGCCAGTTGACAGATCTTCGGGCAAAGTCCGATACACCTGGTTCTCTTCCCATTTCAGGAGGGTGGAGATGGAGCCTGAGACTCCCGAGGAGGTGGCACAGTATACTCGCGGATTCCTGATGTTCCTCTTCGGCACCACTCTGTTTGCCGATAGGGGGAACACTGTCGGGCTTTATCTGCTGAACGCTCTAGTGGACCTTTCACAGGTTAGCCGGTATGATTGGGGCGGCGCCAGCTTGGCTACCCTCTATTGCTATATGAGCGCGACCTCCCGCGGACGGGGAACATGGTTGGCGGCTATTGGAGGGCCTGGGAGTACTTTCTGCCTTCCTGATTTGCATTTCTGCTTCTCATTACTTGTCATTGCACACACGGCGCACTTTACACTCTGTACCTTGTACTTTGCTTTCAGCGCTTTGTACTTACATTCTGCACTCAGCATTCTGTATTCTGACGGCTATTGCTCTGTTTCTCATAGTTATGGGTCTACGCATACTTCCCGACATTAGCCCCAGAGCTTGAGGTGGAGGTGCCCCTCACGACCCCGTATTCACTTGTATTTGAGGGCCAGTACCGGCCGAGACCTCGGGAGTCTTTCCTTTACCTGCGACAGTACTTCGATACAGTGCGGTCGTCGGAGGTATTTCAGAACTCTCAGTTCTCCATGTTTTCATGGCTTTGATTTATCTTGCACATTCACAATTTCTGATCAGCTTATGCATTGGTTATCCGCAGATCACATGGCAGCCTTGGGCGCCTTTGGGCAGAGACCTCCGATTCCATTTTGCCGGAGCGTGGGGGGCCTCTCGGTATAGGATCTTGTTCGAGGGGCCAGTTGGGAGGGCCTAGTTTTTGGGAGATCGCTTCTTGCGTCAGGTATGGGGCTACCCTGAGCAGGACATTCCTTCAATGCCTCCAGACAATATCTGGACCGCTGATAGGCTCTCTCCCCAGGATGTCGTTGATGCTATGCAGGGTACCGATGCATTCTTACACTTAGAGCAAGGGGAGTATGCGACCTACCGCCACACCTACTTGATGCCTCCGCTGACGGGAGTCCGTACTCCGACGAGGAGATCTGCTGGTATGCCTTCATCGAGCCGGGCTCGGACTGCAGATGCCCCTTCCACCAGCAGGGCTGGCACATCTAGAGGTGGGAGTGGACTGGTTCCCTCGATTCCTCCGACTCATCATCATCCTGGATGGCCAGATATGCCGACTGAGTTGATGGGATGGCAATATGGGACCACCTCCCCGATCCCGATTCCGATTCCGATAGAGCCTCCGATGCCTGGCCACCAATATGTCAGTGACCCTGACTCACCACTAGTATGTTCCGCTGTTTTCCGTTTATCACACAGATACTTTGGCATTTGTTTATTCATTGATGACTTGATCTTGTATCTGCAGCCACCCAGGGAGTACATGGATGAGGTGCTCGGGATGGTAGCTTCACTTGAGGGCATGGTCCTGCGGAGAGAGGCGCAGTTGTCCATCATGGGTTTCCAGGTACCCTTTAGTTTTCTAGTATTTATCATACTTCTGATGACATGCTAATCTTGAACATTTTACTACATTGATAGGCTGCCTGTGTAGAGCACATCTAACACACACCACATTTACGCATTGTGTTTGCATGCACCCACTCTGTGTAGTTTGCTTTCATCTGTATCTGATATACATGTTTTGGCTGATGTATTCAAATTGCATTCTTCATTTTCAGATGCCTCCGGTGTATGATCAGTCACAGGCCGGGCCATCCAGGTCTTCCCGAGGAGCTGGGCCATCTAGGCCTTCTCGAGGGGTTGGGAGAGGGGAGTCGTCTCGCGGACGAGGCGGACGCAGGGCGCGCATCATAGAGGAGGAGCCCAGCAAGGAGGAGAAGGAGGCTGCAGATCCCCAGTCAGAGACATCTACTGACAGAGAGGGTGGCTTCGATCTTGGTTCCGGTAGTGGAGATGAGGCTGATGAGGGTTCCGAGGATGACAGCCCCGGCTCAGATGATAGTGATGATGGTACAGAGTCTGTTCCGTAGAAGAGGACGAAGAGGGCCTCTCACTCTTGCTCTTGAGAGCATTGATGCAGTTGTTCCCTGCTTTATTTACCTTTTTACTAGTAGTTGTAGCACATTGTATATTGTTAGGCAGTTTTATTTTCTGTAAAACTTGTACCCTTGTTGTAAAACATGATGGAATGAAACAGCTTTTGAAAAAGTGTTGTATTTTATGTTCTTAGCATCGCATCGCATCATTTTGCACCAAAAATGAGATTGAATGGAAATGTGCATTGTGTATTTGCCCAATCAGGTAGTGAACCGACGCAACAAACTAAACAACTTAACTTACTAAGAAATAACAAAACCTTAGCAAGTTTACAACTCGATAAGCAAAACACAACAAAGTTGACGACTCGATAAATAAGACACAACAAAATTAAACAAAAAGTAACAACTCGATGCACGAAACTCGACAGCTCGACAAAACTTAACAACTCGATAAGCAAGACAACAACTCGATAAGCAAGACTTAACAACAACTCTATAAACAAAGTGTATTTCGGACGATCTGGGTGACGGAACGCATCCGAAACTGAGGGAAATGGAGGCCTTCGACACTCTCGATGCATGGAAATGCTAGGAACTTCCTTCTAGAGGGTAGAACAGGGCCATAGACACATTTTGCAGCATGGCCGGCCACCTTTGGGAGCTGGCCGGCCAGCTTTTTGCATTTGAGGGGAGGGGGGTGGCCGGCCTGCCAGAAAAGGTGGCCGGCCGGCCACCTAGCTCAGCAACCACCAGTTTTGTGACACATGTCCCTCGAACAGTGTCTTATCCTCTTTAAAAGTCCTAGCCTCGTGGTTGATTCATTTCATCTCAGTTTTGCACCAAAATGGAGGCGTTTTTTGTCGAAAATCTCACAGCTTGGATCGCTTCTCTAGATGGCTCGGAAAAGTTGAACTCCCGGGGCTTCGACTTGAATGCACTATTCACACTGAGCCGTACTCCGCTGCACCTTCCCTTCCTTCATGCCGCGGCGAGGTTTTGGAATCCGGTAACACATGTGTTTAGCTTCGGCGGGCAAGAGGTATGTCCAACTTTCGAAGATTTTCAAGTTTTGATGGAATCTGAACGCTATGAAGAAGTTTTGCCTCAGTTTCGCTTTGGCCATGCCCAAGCCTTAGGGCGGATGTGTGGACTCACCATGCATGACGCTCGGTCTCTGATCTGTAATGGGGAACTGGACATCCTCGGCTTGATTCATCGCTTTTCTGAGGCCGGTGACCGCGGCGACCATCATTGGCAAGGTTTCCGACAACATGCCCTCTGCTTGTGCATGCTGTCTCACTTTCTGCTTGCCCCGGCTTCGGTGGATCTAGCATTCGTCTGATTGAAGTTGCTCAAGGCTTGAAGGAAGGAAAGAGCTGCATCGCCATGACATTAGCCGAGACACTGATGGGCTTAGATGCTTTCTATCGCCAGGAGACGACCAGATTCGCGGGGAGTCCACTGCTGCTGCAGGTAATGTTTCCCACCCAACCTCTCATATATATTGCTCACATCACTCGGCCCTCGGGCTCGTTTTTTCTCACAAAAACCTTTTCTTACTTTTCTCTCATCGCACATCTCTCTATTCTTTATTCTCTCATTTTTCATCCCTCCCCAGGTATGGTTGATGGATAAATTGCAGGTTGTGGACTCTTGCCCAGCTTACTCAGCCCGCGGCTACTTCTTTCGACAACGCCTAGTCGATGCCCTTGATGAGGGATGGTGGTTCGACTGGATGTGCAATTTGTCTGCAGATCGTATTGCTTGGCGCTGTCCTTGGCTGAATCTCCCGGCAATGAGCTATAGCATGTCCCGGCAGACCGGGATCCAGTTGATTGGTCTGACCCACTGTGTGTTCTACTTTCCGTTTCGATTCCTGCGCCAGTTCGGTCATGATCAGACTTGCCCGCCAGAGGGGATAGAGTATCCTGCCACATTCCCGGTTCGAGGTGCACAGCTTGCCCGATATGCAGCAGCATGGAGGACTAGAGAGCTCCTGGCCCTTGCTCCCACTTTCAGTTGCACTTTGTCTGATGAGTGCTTGGATTGGCTCAATGAAGAGGCACAGATTGGGCCCAGCTTGGCATCAGAGGCTTCGACCAGCTCTGGGAGGGGGCGCAGGGACACCTGACTTGACTATGCCCCGGATTTATTGCTTTATTAGTACTTTCAAGTTTTCTTTATGATTGTAATAAAAAGCAACTTCAATTTGTATGCAAGAGCAGGAGAACTCTGTATTGAAATCAATGAAATTGAAGGTTGTGGGTACTGAAAATTTTCCGCTTTGGTCCAAAAATGGTCTAAGTTGTAAAAAGATTAATTTGAACAAAGTCAACTTTCATTAAAACTTTTCAAAACCATTTTCGATATGGATCAGAACTGGACACGCCTGAGATCTGTCACTGAGATGCACAACCCCGGATCCTAGCAACTGGAAAGTTGCCCCTAGTCTGAATAGTACCGCAGCAATGCACAGCAACGGAAAGTTACCCCTAGTCTGAGAAGCACTGTGCCGGAGATTACGATGAATGCTGATAGACAAAGATGACTGAGATGATCAAATGGACAAAGTTGATCGGGAAAAGTTTATGGCTGAACTTCAGGATGAAGTTGCCTTACGTATCCCAAAGATGGGAATCAAGCCTTACGTAGTTCAGGCTCAGGTTTCTCGGTATTTTTTCTCTCCTTTTACGCTCTAACTTTTGCCAAGCCGCCCTTTGCGGGTTTTCAACCTTGCGAGCTCAGTTTTTATAATTTCAAATTTTTTGTGCTCTGAGTTTTGCCTAGGTCGCCCTTTCGGGTTTTTGGCCTAGCGAGCCTCTCAAGGGTAATATTTCTTCAACTTGTCCATATTGATCGGTTGTGAGAACTCCAGGCCATCTAGATCCATCAAAACCACAGCTCCTCCTGACCAGATAGACTTAATGATGTAGGGGCCAGTCCAATTAGGTCTGAACTTGCCCCTTGGGTCGTGGATGGGAGCTCGGTTATCCTTGAGCACCAAATCTCCTTCCTTTAGATTCCTGGACTTAACTTTCTTGTTAAAAGCCCAGGCAATTCTGCGCTGATAACCTTGAACATGGTACAGTGCCTTCAGTCTTCTCTCATCAAAGAGCATGAGTTCCTCAAACCTGCTCTACTGCCAATCTGCTTCGGCTATTTGACACTCAGCCAATACTCGCAATGACGGAACCTCAATCTCAATAGGTAGAACGGCCTCCATCCCATAAATTAATGAATACGGAGTCGCCCCAGTAGAAGTTCTGATTGAAGTCTGGTAGCCCCACAGAGCAAACGGCAGCTTATCTGGCCAATCCCGGTAGGTTTCCACCATCTTCTGCAGTATGTGTTTGATGTTCTTGTTGGCGGCCTCAACCGCTCCGTTGGTTTGCGGCCGATATGTGGATGACTTATGAAAAGCCACGTTGTATTTTTCCAACAAGTCAATCACTTCCTTCTTGAAGTGGGAACCGTTATCTGAAATTATCTCGTTTGGGACTCCGTAGCGACAGATGATGTTGTTTCTGATAAACTTCGCAACATGTAAAGCTTTCAACACCGCATAAGATTGGGCCTCGACCCACTTCGTGAAATAATCTATCGCGACCAGGATGAACTCATGCCCATTCGACCCCTTCGGAGTGACGGCCCCGATCACATCAATTCCCCAGACTGAAAAAGGCCATGGCGAAGTCATATTGTACAGCTTCGACGGCGGAATGTTCATACGATTTGCATGAATTTGACATTTGTGGCATCGCCGAACAAAACCGATACAGTCCGCCTCCATGGTGGACCAGTAGTAACCCTGTCTGAGGATCTTCCGTGCTAGCATTACTCCATTCATGTGCGCAACGCATTCCCCTCCATGGATGGCTTCCATCAGACGCTTCGATTCTTCGGCATCGACACACAACTTATGCATTCCCAAATGACCTCTCTTATACAGCTTACCCCCACAAATGATGAACTGAACGGCCATTCTTCTGATTGCCCTTTTATCCTTGGCATTTACCCCTGGCGGGTATGCTTCCTTTTCCAGGAAATTCCAAATGTCGTGTACCAGGGGTTTTCGTCCTGAACCTCATCTATGGCAGCAATCGACTCGTATCTCTACTGGCGTAGACTGCTGGTAAATTTCTGGTCAATGATGACTGGACGCATCCGAACTCCGAACGGATGTCTATCATGGAAGATAGAGTTGCTAAAGAATCTGCAACCTGTTATTCTCTCTTAGTAGATGAGCAAAGTTTAGCTTCTCAAACTGAGGAATTAACAAATCCAAGGTCTGGTGATACATCATCATTTTCTCTTCTTTGACTTTCTAGTCTCCTTTTGCTTAAGACACAACAAGGTTCGAGTCCCCGATGACGTCCAACCGTCTTGCCCCTAGTTCCAGGGCTGCTTCTAGACCGGCAATGCATGCCTCATATTCTGCTTCGTTGTTCGAGACTTTGAACCGGAGTTTGAAGGCTAGAGGGATACGGGAATTGTCGGGTGCTATCAGCAACACTCCTATCCCATACCCGTATTGATTTGACGCTCCGTCAAAGTACATCGTCCAAGTTTCATCGTCGATGTGCAAAATGGCTTCATCCTGGAATAAGTACTCGACTGCTTCACCCCCTTCCACTAGATGGTCGGCTAAGAATTCTGCTACTGCTCTTCCCTTGACTGACTTGCGTGTCACATATTTCAGATCAAATTCGGAGAGCAACAGCAACCAACAAGCTAGCCTACCCATAAGTGCTGGTTTCTCGAAGAGATATTTGATGGGATCGAGTCGTGAAACCAACATTACGGAGTGAGCTAACAGGTAGTGCCGCAGCTTCCTGGTAGCCCATACCAAAGCTAAGCAAGCCTTCTCCAACGGTGCGTAGCGAGTCTCATACTCTAGCATCTTCTTGCTCAGATAGTAGATGGCTTTCTCTGCTTTGTCCTCTGATTCTTGCGCCAGCATACAACCCATTGTAGTCTCAGTCACTGAAAGGTACAATATCAACGGTTTCCCCGGTTCTGGTGGTGACAACACGGGCGGGTTCTGTAAGTATTCTTTGATTTGTTCAAAAGCAGTTTGGCATCGGCCGTCCCATTGGAATTTCTTACCTTTCTTCAGGAGACCAAAAAGTGGTTCACAAGTCAAGGTTAATTTTGAGATAAACCGTCTTATGAATTGCACTTTACCCAGAAAGCGTCGCACCTCCTTTTCAGTCCTTGGTGGGGGCATTTCTAAGATGGCCTTGATTTTGGAAGGGTCGACTTCGATACCTCTTTGTGTAATCAGAAACCCCAGCATTTTTCCCGCTGTAACACTGAACGTACATTTCTGAGGATTCAGCCGCAACCGAAATTCTCTGATCCTTTGAAAAAACTTTTGCAAGGCGGTGTAGTGGCCCTCTCTTTCTTTGGACTTGACAATCATGTCGTCCACATACACCTTAACCTCTTTGTGGATCATGTCGTGCAATATTGTGGTCGCGGCCCGTTGATAAGTAGCTCCAGCATTCTTTAACCCAAACGGCATTACTCTGTAGCAGTATGTCCCCCACGGGGTGGTGAATGCAGTCTTTTTCCAATCTTCAGGTGCCATCACTATCTGATTGTAGCCGGAGAAGCCATCCATGAATAAAAGCAAAGCATGTCCCACTGTGAAGTCCACTAACTCATCGATATGCGGCAAGGGAAAGTCGTCATTCGGACTAGCTCTGTTCAAATCCCTGAAATCTACGCATACCCGGATCCTGCCATCCTTCTTCGGCACTGGAACGATGTTGGCCAACCAAGTCGGGTATTCAGATACCAGCAGGAAGCCTGCGTCGATTTGCTTGGTGACCTCTTCCTTAATCTTGAGAGCCCAATCCGGGCGAATCCTCCTGAGTTTCTGCTTGACGGGTCGGGCCTCGGGGTCAAGGGGGATCCGATGCTGTACAATCTCAGGATCGATTCCAGGCATGTCTTCGTAGGACCACGCAAAAACATCTTTGAAATCTTTTAATAAAGCGACTAAGTGCTCGCGTTCCTCCGAAGACAACGTGGACCCGATCTGGACCGGCCGCGGGTCCTCCTCAGTACCAATATTCACGGTAGTGATTTCATCCATTAAGGGTTTGACAAACCTCTCCTGCTCTTGTTCAATTAAGCGTTGCAAAACCGGAGGAATTTCGTCCTCGTCATTTTCATCAAAGTTTTGAAAGTCTGAGTTAATACAATAAATCAAGGGCACAGAAAAGTACTCAGAAACCACAGCTACTTGATTCTCATTAAGCACATCCAAATCGTCCGAATTCTCGGTTACAACAGACTCAAATGAGAAAGAAAAAGACGACCTGGACAAGACTGTGGCATCCGGGTTATCATCCCCAGGATTACCAGACTCAGACTCAGACTCAGTCGAGCTGGAACCTGATTCCGACTCACAAGATTCGGTGGAATCAGATTCCGGCTCACTACCTGACCCGGTGCTGCTGGACAAAAATCCCTCTTCGTATTGCCAAGTGAGAGAGGGTACGATAGATGCATCCAAAATAGTTGCTAGTAGGCCCGCAGCCGTTTCATCCCCAATCATGGAAACCGAGAAGTTATCCCCCAAGCACTTATGGTCGATCGGAGGATCTGAGAGTAGACTTGCCAGTGCTACCCCCATTTCAATTTCAGTGCCCTCGGAGTCCACTGCCTTACACTGCTTAACCTCAGCTGATGGGTCTGTCTGCTCTTCGGCAACGTCATCCCCAGATAATTGTAGATAAAAGAAAATCTCGAAACCTGGCACGTGCTTTTTCTGCGTGTTCAGCCACAGCTCGGGGAAGCCACAAAACGGAAAGTCTTCCCCCTCCCGGACGAAACGTCCGTTTAGGGTACCCTAAATGGGCCTGTGCATTAAGTCAAAAGGCTTCCCCGCTTTCTTCGCTTTGGCTCTCCCAGCCATTTCCTTCCCCTTTCGCATCCAATCCTCTTTGGTGGGCAGATAACCCAAGCCAAAGGTATGAGGGTTGTGTGGCACTTCGGCCAATGCTGCGACGCCCTTCCGGCCGCTCATTCCCAATCCCATCCCAGGGATGTGTTGTAGCTTCTTCATGAGGTATACAGATTGAGCACTGACGTACACTCCCTCATTAACAGCCATGATATTCTGCACAACCCGAGCCTCAGCCAGAGTAAACCCTAATAAGAACACATCCTCCGTGCCGTGCTCGATTTCCAAGACTGGTGTAGACACCTCTGGCGGCGGATGGATCGATGAATTCCCGAAAACAATGGCTACCCCCTTCTCGTGAGGGTACTTCAACATCTGATGTAAAGTGGAAGAGACTGCCTTCACTTGGTGCAACCACAGCCGCCCCAAGAGTAGGTTAAAGGTTACAGGAACGTCCAAGACATGGAATTCAATGTTGTGTTGTCCTGGACCAACCTGGGTCTGAATTTTGACAGTCCCCATCACCTCCCTGCTAGTGTTATCATAGGCTCTGATCACTTGAGTAGTCGGCACAAAGTCCGCGGGCTTTAACCCGATTGCATATGCCGTCCTTGACGGGCAGACATTAATGGCGGATCCCGTGTCGACAAGAACCATTGGCACCCACTTTCCTCTACATTCCACAGAGATGTAGAGGGGTTTGTTATGATTTGCGCGCTCAGGCGGCAGTTCTTTGTCTGAAAAGGTTAACGTCGGGGAACCTCCTCCCGGAAAGACCAGTCCAACTAGCTGCTCTGGTGTGGTATCTATAGAAAGTTTATCCTTTAGAAAGTTTAGCCTTGTCCATAGAAAATAGGACAGCCTGTCTGTGCACGGACAGCCTGTCTGTGCACTCGTGATGCCATAAGCAGTCCCCAGATGGAGATGTCTGCTTGTATCTTTTTCAGCTGCTTCAGTACAGCTTCTTCTTCAATCTGCTTCTCTTTCTGCTTTTCAGTTTCTTTATCCTTCCCAGATGCCTCTGGCTGGTCCAGGTGCGGGGGCTTGAAATACCGCCCACTTCTCGTCATGTGATCAACTTCATCGAGATACCAGGTGTCGTCTGGTTGATTGCTCCCCCAATATTCGTCTGTGTGGGCAAGACATAAATCATCGTCTTCCCACCACATTCCGTTGGTATTCAAAAGGCACCTGTCTGGCTCCGGCATGATTGTACTCGCAGCATTTTCAGCCCACATGCTCACAGCATCTTCTGTCCTTGTGCCCACAGCATTTTCAGTCCCCTCATGGGTTTTGGCTTTCCCGGCTCTCTTAGAACCCTGTTGTTCCACCTGCATCAGCGCAGTCTGTTGTTCAGCTTTCCCTGTATTCTGAGCGAAATTCTTCGTACCGGCGCTCTCTGGCAACATACTCTGACTTCCGGCCCTTCCGGCCACAACTGATACCCTCGCCCCTGCCGGGCCTTGTTCTGGTTGGAATTCTACAACATCCGGTTGATCATCCAACCATCCGGTAGCCTCTGCCAATTCCTCATACTCAAACCAGTTGACTGCCACATCCCCTAATTCTTGGTCATTGAAGAACTGGAGGTTGGCAAAGTCCTCTTCTACAGCCGTTAAATCATCCGTTCCCTGCTCAAATCTATCCCCCTGGATCACACACAGTTCTGTTCTCTCTGGCAATTCTACACTTGGCTCAGGCTGGCTTGCCCACATAATGTAGTTGCTCGGATCGTAGGCTTCCCCAGCAAAATTCTCAGACTTCTCAAACCCTGACTTAACGGTTCCATCCTCCTCTGCAACCTCCCATGTACTCTCTTCAACAGCCACCACCACTGGCTCAAGTTGGGTTGTGGAGATGTCCATCATGCACAAAAAGTCAGTGCAGTCGGGAAGGAGCACCTCCGGCTTAGGTAGATGGGAAGGAGTGATATAGATGCTAGGATCGTAAGACATGACCCCAGTCTGGATAAAGTTAATTCTTTTGGGAGGTGGAGCTTGGTTGTGTGTAGGGAGTGGGTTGGTTGTGACATTGGGTCTTTCTGGTGGCAAAATCACCTATTTGTCAACGAGATCTTGAATCTCGTGACGCAACCTGAAACATTGGTCGTTGTCATGACCGTGTTGCTGGTGATATGCACAGTATTTGGCTGGGTTGTAAGTGAGGGGAAGTGGATTTGGCAACGGCCTCGGCTCTAAGGGTTTTAGATGCCCTTTTCTAATTAAGACCCCTAGAAGCCTTGGACAAGGGCATGTACAATGGGGTGAAGGTTCTTTGGCCTCTGGGTTGGTAGTTAGTGGTCTGTGTATTGCTTCCGGATGAACCGGAGAAGGGTGTGGCTGCCATGGGCCTTGAAAGGGGAGGGGGAATGGTGGCGACCATGCTTACCTCCGAAGTTCTTGCAGTTGCAGCGCCACTCGGGCCTGCATTGTTGTTGCGGTTAAAGGTTCTCCGGGGTTGCTCCCTGTCTTGGTCAATCAGACCCTGTTTCATTGCATCTTCAATTTGTACCCCCATCTCGTGCAAATCCGAAAAGGTGGGGAAAGGGAGTACAATCATTTTTTGCATCAGTTTTGGCTGGAGATTGCGCACAATCATCCTGATCTGGTCCTTATCGGTGGGCCTTAAAGTCATCATCGAGGCCTTCGCCCTCCATCGGGTCACAAAATCCGAGAAACTCTCTTTGGGCTCCTGCCTTGTGGTTTCGAGATCTCGAGTCGTAATCTCGATCTGGGTGTTGTAAGAGTATTGTGCAACAAAGGCCTCGGCCATTTCATCCCAACTTCTCTTGACATCATCCTCCAACTTCGCATACCAGATAGCGGCCACACCCGACAGGGTCTGGCCAAATAGCGAAAGCTTCTGGGGTCTGGTGAGGCCCATTGGCCGTAATATATCTGAGAATAGTCGGAGGTGGACCATGGGATCACCAGATCCGTCGAAGCGATTGATCTGCGGCATTTTGAATCTATCCGGCAATGTTACAGCCACATCGGTATATCCGTCCTCGATATCCGGAATAGCTTTTACCCCCTGGGATTTTTTGAATAGCTTCTCGAGCTTGCTCAATTTCAGTGCTGTAGGGTCTATTTCGAACTCGAAGGGAGAGTCCGGGTGGTTGACGGGTGTATGTACTTTGGATGATTGAGGTGGAAGCGGGGGCGGAGCCGGCCCTGTTGGAAGGTCTGTGTCCTCCTGGATGTTCTGGACATTCGGCAAGGTGTTTTGGATGTTTGGCAGGACATTCTGGGTAGTTGGTGTCTGCTCGGGTATCGGGACCCCTGGTGGGGGAGGATTTGGATGTGAGGCTGATGCTCCGGCTTGCTGCTGTAGCCGGGTAATTAGCTCCGCCTGCTGGGCCATGATTGTGGCCTGCTGTTTAGAGAACTCCGCTTGGCAGACGGCATCCTCCTGCATCTGTTTCATACTCTCTTGGAGTTGGCGCATCATTTCTTCTATTCCGGCCATGTTCCGCTGATCCTGCTGACTGACTAGTATGTATATTTCTATGGCAGAAACTGAGACCTCAGCCCGACTGTTCGCTGCTAGGGTAGACCACTGCTCTGGTTACCTCTGTTCAGACACACTACGCCTTCTCGGCCTTCTCCTAACAACCGGGGGTAGAGAATGGAACACTGGCTATCCGTCAACCAGATCCTCAGATCGATTGAGCCGACGACCTCTTGTCCAAAGTGCTTGGGGAATATCTACTAGGTCGGAAGCAATTGTGCTAAAACTGTCCTAGCAAAAAGATAAATAAAGCAATAAGGAAATAAATAACCAAATAAACGGACAGCATAACAGCTTAAAATAAATACACAACACACAGCTGGCCATAACAACACACGGTCGATAAGCTGAATACACACTGTCCTCAAACACTAATCACTATCCCTGAATCACTGTCCCCAAAACTGAATCTGGTACCCGCAGATAGCTGATTTTCAAACACTGACTGGTGCCTGCATGCCTGATGCCCAAACTCATAAACTGATACATGCATTTCCCTGTAGAGACGCACTCTAACAGCACATAACAGATAAGTGAGAGCCAAAACACCCCTATGTTGGGGTAGGGTTTCCCTGTCCTATTCTGTCAGGAGCTAGGGTTTCACTACACACGCAGCGGTTTCAAACAACCTATATCGGGTAAGCAACCTGTCCTAGTTTGGAATAGTCACTATGGATTCCGAATATGCACTAGGTCGAATGGTCAAAAGGGTGCCCCGGTAAAACCGGGGTTTGTGTTCCATACTGGTATAGCCCGTAACCGGTAAGCCTTATGGCACGCAGCCTCTGGCAAACCGCTCAGGAATAGCAGATGGCAAACACGGTGTCCTAGGCGCACCAATGCAAATGCAATGCAAAGAAACACACAAGCGTAGTCAAAACCAAATATCATGAGTTCGAGTCAAGTTCTCTAAATCCCCAGCAAAGTCGCCAGAAACTGTAGACGTCCCCGAATGCCCCGAGAGGGATGAGTCCCCCGTTCCGTTCATTTTGGGCTCACTACAGTTCAGGACTCAAATTGTCACGGTTCTTAATCTGAACCAAAGAGTCCAAATCCGGCAAATCGTTTTGAGAAAACAGATTTTTGAAAGAAGTGCCAAACATGGACTGCTTTGCCAGATACAGAGTCGCCACCTAAATATTTTATTTTCGGAAATTTAGGAAACCCTGACTCGTGCCTAAGGCCACGTGTCCGTCATCACCAAAGTTGCCTCGGCTCGGGAACTTGGGTACGATTGGGGAAGGTCACTTCGTGAGCACCCCCGCTCGCCCGATCAAAGATCGGCCTCTACTAACCATGATATCGAGTTTTGAAAACCTTATGCATTCTTATTCCGGTTATTAGCCTAGATTTACTATGTGATGCGCACAGCATACAAGTATAGACGGGTCGCCTGAATTGGAACAAAACATTTCATGTTTATTTTTGAAAGATGGTTTGCTACTCGCAAGTAGGCTGAAAATGCGGATTTTGCCACCCTCGGGCGGGTTTAGAAAACATGGTTTTGCCACTATCTAGTGGGCTTAAAACTCACAATTGATGATTTGTCCAATCCAAACAACCCAACCTTCACCCACAGGCATTCAGGCAGTTATATCACATAAGCAAATAGCCTCATGGTAAGCATGCTATCATGGCAGTCACTCACACACATACAAGGATGCTAAAGCATAAAAACTTACCGAGTACTCCAAGCCAAAACAGAAGCCAATTAGAAATCATGCATGATCCTAACTATATAGAAATGCCTAATGCAATACATGCAATAATGCAACTAAGATAGGCTCGGCTATTCTAAACACGGCATATGGAATGCTACAACTATCATGTATTCAACTTAGAATTGAAATACAAATGCAGTTAGTATGATGCGCCGAGCCGGTGCATGCAAAACAGATGAATGAATGCAAACATGCTATCCTACTGTATGCTAATTGAAACATGCCCTATTCTAACCATCATAAGCTGGTAAATAAAAGGGAGAAAGATGTGGGGTTGGAAGACATACATCACACGCACGCACACTTATTACAACATTGCCCTCGCGCAGAGGGTCCGAATAAATAATATACAGTCCCAAATGAATAATTTACAGTCTGAATAAATACAAAATCCTAATTAAGTAACAAATTAATCTAGGAAAGCAATAAATGGCACGCAAATCCATGGACCGCCTCGGCTCTGTTCCCAATGATGAATGATGCATGCTCGGGTTGCTTGGCGCAGAAATCCATTGCGATGCCCCAATTAGTCTCTGTTTACAGTTAAGCCCGGAATGTTGCGCGAAGCCCCAAAAGATTGCCGATTTCTGATTTGCTGCAACAGAGAGCAGGAAAGGGGCATGGCAATGTATTTTCACATATGTATGCTTGACTACTCTTCAGGGAGCGTAGTCCTCGATCCTCGTGCCACCAATCACGCATATCGATGCATGATGGCCGAGGAGTCGAATTGCACGACTTAATATGAAATGAATGCACATATAAACACAACAAGACTGAGACTCCATCATGGATGATCCGGAGTGTTGGCGACTGGGAACTGAGACACGTTTCGTCACTCGGAGTACGAAACGTCCCTCGTTTCCCATGCTCGGGCTAACTCCTACCCCAAACACAATGCAATATGCATGGCATGCATGAATGCAACTAATATACAACCTAGCATGCACAATGCTATGAAATGGCATACACAATGCACGATGTAACATGGCACACACGGTGCTCTAACATACAACCTAGCATACGCAACGCTATGAAATGAAATGGCATACACAATGCATAATGGACTTACACCAACATGAGTGGACCTCAGCTACACTCACATCAGTGGCCATGAGATGAAAATGAGGCACTCGAGATGCGCGCACACGTGCACGCAAACCGAGGACCGATCCTAAGGCACAAATGCCACTCTAACAAGGCATGGCAAGGCATGAAACATGGCATTCAAACATGCAAGTTCCAGCACTGAAATTTGATGCAAAATGATCCTAAAACATGGAAACATGGCACCCGATGCATGGAATGGTCCCGAAACACAAAACTAGGCACATGCATTGACCTATAGCTATACAAAGCATGCATTATTTGACCATGAAGCATAAAGACAGAACTGAGGCAGTCCCAAAACATGAACAATTCTAGTTCAAAGTATGGCCAAAAGATGCTAGCAAGATGGACTAAAATAGCATGCGATTTTGACTAGCAAACATGGTTTACATGGCAAGTACATGAATCAAGTGAGCCCTCACCAAACCAGAAAAAATCAGTGAACTAAACATGCCAAAATATGCCCAAATAAACATGGAAAGACAACCAACACATGCACAAATGAAGGGCTCCTTTGGAGGGCATACAAAGGGGTTATTAAGCACATGCATCAAGGACACTTAGCATGGCACAAACAACTCTGAAATCAAATATGATAGCTCCAAAACTCACCAAATTGACCCTGAAATGTGACTTCAAAGCATGTAAAGAGGGGTCCCTTTGGAGGGCCAAAATGACCATCAAACAAGTCAAGGTGAGAGGGGGTCATCCCCCTCTGATTTGGAGGCTCAAAACAGCATCAAAGCTACTAGAAATCCACTGGATTCCAGTGGCTAGAAGGTCAAACAAAGCATGCAACAAGAGCCAAGGTGTAAGGCTCAAAATAAGAGACCATCAAGCATACAAGGAGGCATATGACCTCAAAAAAAAATGGGACCTTAAACAAACTTGAAGATGAGATTAAAAAAAGATATTTTTCAGTTTATGACAACTCTAAAAAATGAACACAAGTAGGGCTAATCTATCATGCTAAAATGGCCCTAAAAGAGAAATTAGAGACAAGGGACAGTAGATGGCCCCAAATAGCAAAGATCCCTTCAACAAAGTTGAAGAGGGGCTAAAAATAAGGCACTTTACAGTTTATATCAAGTCTCTAAAATAAGCACAAGTAGGGATAAACTATCATGCAAAAATGGGCCTACAAAGAGAGATAGGAGACAAGTGGTAGTAGATGGCCTCAAACAGAGGAGAGCCCTTCAACAAAGTTGAAGAGGGGCTCAAAAAAAGACATTTTACAGTTTGTCTTGGAGCCCAGAAATGCTCAAAAACAAGGCTAATATATCATGCAAAAATAGGCGTAAAAGAGGGATAGAGAGACAAGAGGTAGTAGGAGACCTCAAACAACAAGAGGTCCTTGATCAAACATGGAGAGGAGCTCAAAATATGACTATTTACAGTTCAGGTCGGAGCCCAAAAATGCAAGCAAAAGGAGCTAAGATATTGAGCAAAGATATGCAAAAAAAAGGGAAATGGGAGCTTACCCTTGTAGAACCAAACTTCAGCAGCTTTTGGAGCAAGGAAATGAGCTTTCAACCTCTGGAAATCAGCCTCAAGATGTTGGAATGGAGGATGGAGGTGTGGTGCTTTGGGTTGTAGGGTGAATGGGCCAAGAAACTTAGGGTTTTTGGAGCTTGGAAGAGAGGGAGAGGGAGAGTTGTATGCAAAGCTCTAAACAATTTTTGTAACCCCCTAAAATGCAGCTGGAGGTGCTGGTTTTATAGAGGGAGGAGTGGAGGAAAGGGGGGGAAAATCAAATTCAAATTTCCCCCCCAAAAGGGTAAACCCCCGGGCAGGGGTCTGAGGGGAAACAGAGGGTACAACTGTAAGGAACCAGGAGAGAGGATTCTGGCCGGCCAGGTTCAAAGGGTTCAGGTGGCCGGCCGGCCGGCCACCTCCCCTGGCCGGCCGGCCAGGGTCAAAAGGGTCAAGAAGCTTTGTTGGCCGGCCACCCCAAAAAGGTGGCCTCCCATGTGTGTACAACACAGCTATGTGGATAAAAACCAGGAAATGTAACCCAGGAGAGAGAAAAACCAACTTTTTAGAGGGGTTCAAAAGGGTCAGGAAGAGTTAATGGCCGGCCAATCCATATTGGTGGCCTCCCAGGTGTGTACAACACAATGGTGTGGAGGAAAGTCAGAAAAAGTGGCCCGGGGATGGAAAAAGTCAGCTTTCTAGTGAAAAAAACGGGCGATGAAGAGTGACGAAGGAATAAAGCTGGTCTTCAGAACAATTGATGGCCTCTCACCCTTCTACGACCTTCCTAACAATGAAAATAAGGTCTTCGCCAAAAATGAACCGAAACCGATGTAAAACGAAGGTTCGAGGGCCAAAACGCGCGGCCCGGGGCCCCGAAAACAAGCTGTTAAGCACCGGAGGTGGCGTTCGACCACGAAGTTGGTCTCTCGAGCCACAGTGTCCCTCAAAAGGGAGGAAATAAGGTGTATGCCAAAAACCGGAGCAAACAAAGATGGTTAAGCGGTCCCGAACCGAGGCACATGGCCGACGGCTTCGAAAATTGGGAACCAGGCTCCAAACGGGAAAAATGACCTACGACCACGAAACGTAGCCTACGGCCACTGAGAGATGATCTACGAGACCTCTCCTCCCTTCGAGAAGAGAAAACGGGGAAAACGAAGCTTGGTTCGCAAACCGAGGCAAGGCACAAAAGAGTCCAAAAGTCCGGAGGCAAGGCTCGCAGCCGAGACTCCGCAACCTCAGAACGAGCACAATATGCAACATCACCGAGTGCTCAGTTGGTGACGTCTGAGTCTTAAGGTCGGTCAAAAATGGGGTGTCTACAGTTGCCTGAAGCAAAAAATCAAACACTAGATTGAGTGGATTTTAGTGAATGGATAAAACATACAGCACCCATTGATGATGATGAGTACACAATGGTATTTAGGCCATTAGTTCCTTCAAGTAGAACAAGAAAATTAGATCAAAAGCAACTACTGCTTGAGGTAGATAAAGAAAATTAGATTAAAAGTAACTGCTGCCTGTTCTTTAATGCGTCTTTTTTGAATTTGTTGTTGTCATTTACTGATGGAGATAACACTCCAAAGTTGATTATGTCTGTACATGATAAGGATAATGAAGAATGGGGAAGGAGGATGTAAAAGTATTTCATCAATAATTCTTTCAATCATTTCTTGTGTTATTGACATCTCTGTATCAAATAGGTGCATTCAAATCATTTGAATTTGAATTCACATGCTATATATAACAGTGAACTATAAATAGAAAAAACTACTTAGAATAATACATAAAACCTGGTTTGGAAAATATGTAACCCACATTGTTAGAACGTTAGGGATAAATAAGAACAAGAAGAAAATGGAAGATAAATCTTTAGCACTACACAAATTGGTATTTCTGGAGTAACAAAAGTTAAAATAAAATCTTTATAGTCTTGGATAAATACAACCAATAACTAAGATCTTAGTTATAACTTCTGCTAATTTCTACCCATTAACAAGCAAAGTCTGTTGTATCTTATTGCATTCCTTTTAAAATTTTGACCATACTTAATTGTAGAATATTCAACCATGTTCACAAAATGAACTTGTTTTCATCTGACATGTTTGCAGTTCAGGTTTCAATGGATATTGGGATTAAGGCCATGAATCAGTTCAGTAGATTCTTGATTCTACATACCAATTTAGTAGTTTTTAAGGCTTGAAAATGATTGTTTGTCTAACTGAGTTGATATTGGCTTTTGGTTCTACTGACCAATTTACAAATATATGTGGATTTATGAATGATACTTGAGTGGTATTGGTTGTGTGTGTAATTAGCAATAGAGGTTAGATTTATTCGACTTACATTTTTTTCAAAAATATTTATCTATGAATAAATAAATATATATATATATATATATGCAAATAAATAAATAAATAATCCTTGAAATCACACCATGGTATTTAAGCAATGGCAACAGCAGTACACAATGATCTCCCCATTGATTATGATGATGTTGTTGAAGTTGGTAGAGGAAACAGTGGTCCATGGCCTCAAGCAAATGAGGCTCTTTTCATTACCCTCATGGATGAGGAGGTGAAAACCAAGAGTAGTAAAATGACTGCGACATTCACTAAACAAGCTTGGAGTAGGTTAAGAGATCAAATGAACGCAAAAACCCAATACTAGTATAACGCACACCAGCTTCGGAACAAATACAATCAGCTGCGTATTATGTTCAACAAATTTACAGCATTACTGAAGCATACTGGTGTTGGTTGGGATAGTCAACGGCTTACTATCACTGCACCGGATGACGTTTGGGAAGCCCTTTACAAGGTTTTATTAACTTTTTGCATTTTGTTTGCTACATTTAATTAGGGAATTCTTCATGTTAACCTGAAATTCATTGGTTTGTAGGTTAATAGCCATGCAAAGAGGTTCAGGAAGAAAGGAATGGTTTACTACCATGAGTTGTCTCGTATCTTAGGAGACACATTTGCAACTGGTAAACTAGCTCACCCTTCCACCAAATCACTTTCTGAAAGTAGTGCTAGTTTTGATCCTGAATTTAAGGTAAAGAATGAAGACTTAGATGCATTGCAAATTGATAGTGATAATGACAATGGAGATGGCCAAGGCAAGGGCAAGGGCAAGTACAAGGGCAAGAGCAAAATGGCAGGTAAAAAGAGTAAGAAGAGGAGCTCTTTTCAAGCTAATATTTCTGAAGCACTCAAATAAATGAGTGAAAATAGCAAGAGGAAGGTGGACCTAATGGAAAAACGATTGATCAGTGCTTCAGTTACTAATGTTGGCAATGACAGTGGTTCAATTGAAGGTGGCTCTACTGCCTCACGTTCACTACAGAAAGAGTGCATGGCACTATTGCATGCTATGGAGGAAATTCCTGCACTTGCTTACACTAAAGCTGTGAACAAGCTTGCATCGAATCCCATAGTAAGGGAGGTATTTGTTGATATGCCTGCTGGTAGGATGAGGGATTGGGTCCTTAATTTTTGAAAGTTATTCTCAGAGAGTTCAAGCTTAGTGTGGTATGTCTTTGAGTTGTTTTATTTACTAGTAATGTTGGATAATATTTGGTAGTTCAATATGTTAGTTCGTATGGATGTTTTCATGGTATTTGTTGATTCAGTGTATTGTACTTTTTATTTTATTTGTTTTAGAATTATTTATTATGGAAACATAGTTGGGTGTATGCAGCATGTTTTTTAATATTGTACTTGAATGTTATTACATTGTGAGTTAATGGGTAGATATAAAATTGTTGACAATGCACTTCAATGCTACTGCTATATTCAATTATCTTGAATGCTATTACAATGGGAGTTGATGGGTAGTTGAAGTATTGAATACAAACAACCCAACTTGAATGCTACTACTATATTCAATGATCTTCTCCTATATAATGCTTGTTGGTGGTCATTCGAAGTTTTTTTTTATCAAGAGTCCAACAAAGCTTCTGCATTGTCAACAATTGGAAAATGTATGTATGACCATAATTACATTTGTTTTTTTAAGAGCCCAACAAAGATTCTTACTGCATTACATTATATATATTTATAAATAAATTTTTACTCATATTTTCTTACTACACTAGACAAACATAAAGGCTCACATTAATAAAGATATATCTGGGTTCAAAATTTTGGTATTTTTTATGGTATTTAGGTTCCACTACATTTGTCTCTAGTAGTAATAAAAATAAAAATAAAAAGTAAAAATAATGGTATGGGAAGTATCAATTTCTTTCTACCACTACATTCCAGATATGAAGAATATATATATATATATATATTTGGGTGGTAGATGGTGAAATTTTAGTGGCTAATGGAAAAGTTGGATTTTTGTTGAATCCCACAAGAGTATTGTTGAATAATTTCTCAACCAAGAAAGAAAAGTAGCTTTGATATAACCTTTTATTCTACAATGGAATAATATATACATATATATATATATATATATTTGTACTTTCCATCTTCACTTCTCTGTTGGGCTATATGCTTCATAATAGTAATTCTAAGTATATAAGCTAACATCGAAATGAAGATTACAAGTATTGCTAGGACCATTCTAACATATCAGTAGAAAAAGAACTAATACTTGTGTGAAAAAAATTATTGCTACTGAAAAAAATTGAAAAATAGAAATAAAAATAAAGATTGCAAGTATTGCTATTGAAAAAAAATTAAAAATAAAAAATTCTTGTGTGACCATATTTTCATGTATTTTCATTATCACTAATACTTTTGTTTTTAAGGGGTCAACACAATATCACAGTGATATATATGGAGCCAATGCATGTTCTTGATTTGAGTTTTGACTCAGACAGTGACGATGAAAATATACAATTTACAGTGTGTGTAGCACTACATGAGTATTGTAATACTTACCTTCAACCTAGACCATGCCGAACATCCATATTACAATGACATGATTACGTATTAGAAATATTGAATGGAAATTAAACAAGGTCCAAGGGAAATTTTAGAATGGAACCAGATGTATTTATTAGTTTGCGAGGTACTTAAGGTATATGGTAAACTGGAACACTCATGTTATCTAACTGTCCAAGAGCAAGTTTGTATATTTTTGCTAACAATTGGTCAGAATGAACGGAATCATGTTGTCCAAGAGCGATTCCAACATTCTGGCCAGACCATCTCCAAATACTTCAACCGAGTCTTGAAGGCAGTGTGTAGGCTTAGTAAACAAGTTATAAGGCCTTCAGATTTTGATGAGGTGCCTGCAGAAATCCGACATAATCCACAATTCTACCTTTTTTTTAAGGTAATCACTAACAGAATATTTGAAGTATAATTTTTAGTAAAATATCCTGCATTATTAAAGTCATTTGTCAAATAGAATTGTGTTGGAGCAATTGATGGTACCCACATATCTGCAAGGGTGCCAGCATCAGAGCAAATACCATATCGGGGTAAGCATACTATTACAACGCAAAATGTAATGTGTGTTTGCTCATTTGACATGCAATTTACATATGTATTGGCTGGTTGGAAGGGCACTGCAAATGATTCAAGAGTGTTCATTGAAACCGTACATGATCCAGCAAATTTATTTCCAATGCCACCAAAAGGTACGTATTATATGGCATTTTGTTAATTTATAATGAATATTCTTCTGCCAACCCATAATAATAAATACATACATGTTGAACAGATAAATACCATGTTGTCGACTCGAGTTATACAAATATGCCTGGCTTTTTTATCGCCATACTGTGGTCAGAGGTACCATCTAAATGAGTTTCGTACTCAATGTCCACAACCAAGAAACAAGAAGCAAATGTTCAATTACTGACACTCCTCACTACGCAGTGTGATTAAGAGATGCTTCGGTGTCTTAAAGGCTCGTTTTCCAATTTTGAGAGACATCCCTCCGTATTCAACTAAGACGCAGAGGTACATCCCTATTGCATGTTGTACAATACACAACTGGATTAGGATACATTCTCAAGGTGACACATTGTTCACTGAATGGGCCAATCCAGATCGTATCGTTGAAAATGCTAGGCCGAGTGGAAGTGGTAGTAACAGCTTGACACATGCATGAAGTAGTTCTTAGCAACCAATTGACGTAGACATTAGTCAACCTCAACTACGTCACATGTCTTACGTAAGGAATCAAATTGCTGGTCAAATTTGAGAATCTATCAGAAACAATTGAAATATTGTTTATGCGTATAATAGATTGTGGAAGATATTTTTTATGGTTTGTGAAAGAATTGAGATATTATTATTATGGTTTGTAAGTTGTTATGAAATAATAACCATAATACACATTACTAATATGGTTATTAAATTTATCTATGGTTGGTATTGTATCAATATGGTTATTATGGATGCTTATTATAATGTGTATGATTCTATTGTCAAAAATAAAATAAATAAATAAATATTTTAGGCCTTAACAAATATGTTTTTTAGTTTATATTTTCAAAAAATTTTGAATATTTTGTCCAAACCAAACGCGTTTATTATTTTGTTTTTCTAAAAATAAATAAAAACCAGTTTATAAAATTTTTATAAATATAAATAAAAAACTTAAAACGTTACCAAACGCTACCTAACAAGCAGGACAATTGCCATTAGTTTTTTTGGCCTAAGACAAAAAAGAATTCAGAATTTACAAATTATTGATATTATTTTAAAATAATTACATATTTATGAAATAAAAATTATGGTTTTAATTATTAAAGTGTATAAAATTAGTCATGAATCTGTAATTATTTTTAAAAATTAACACTAATTTGTTGTTTCTCAAAAATAAAAAAAAATAAAAAAATCACCCAACTCTCATTTTTATTTTATTTTATTGGGACACCCACCCCCTATCGATCAAAAAGTTATGAGAGTAATGGAGATGATGATCACAAACACAGCATCGTGAATTAGAATTAAGATTAATGCTTTGTTTCAATAATATATTTTTAATGTATTTTTTGATATTTAATATGATAGGAAATAAAAATTAATATAAAATACTTTTATGCATTTAGCTCAGTGTACTGCAACTTTTTATGTCACAATTTTGTGTATTTAGCATTTTTGTGGCACAAATGTTAACAATTATATTTTATAGAGCTGCGGCTATTACCTTCCAAATCGCGGGTCACCCCAACATTACTCTTAAAAATAAAATTTAACTTGTCCACATTTTATCAAGTGGATTATATTGGATTTGTAAAATCTATCATGTCACTTTATTTTAGTAATTTTTAAATTCTTCATCTTATTTTAAATATAGATTATTTATAAAAAAAAATTAAATTAATTTAATAATTATAGTCACCATTTTATCATATTTAACTTAAAAAGTAGATGATTTATTTTTAAAAAATAATACTTCTTATTAAAAAAAAATATGATAAAATTAAATAAATATAATTATTAAATTAATTTAATTTTTTTAAAAAATAATAAAACATAAATGATTTAAACCTATAGAATGAGACTTATAATAATTTCACGGGCTCAGTCACCTATACGTTCCAGTCCACTTGCACAAGCCCAAGTCCTAAAAATAGGCATGCCACATCCATTATGGATGACACATATTCCGTGGGAAAACTAATTCTGGTCCAAACAAGTCCCCATACCAAAACAATAAATTTTTCCATATTCAAACCCATACCATGAAATCGATGTCACAATTTGTTTCGTTGCAATCAAAACAAAAATATTTTATTAAAATTTTAATCAAACACGAGTGTGTGTGACCTCTTACCGTTATGTGATAAGTTGTATCAAAATTTCGGTACCATTATTAAAACGGAAAAAATATTTTGTCACAATTTATTTCCTTGCAATCAAAATAAAAATATTAAAAATTTTATTAAAATTTTAATCAAACACGAGTGTGAGTCTCACATGTACATCTCATACCTACATGATAAGTTGTGTCAAAATTTTGATATCATTATTAAAACGAAAACATTATTTGGTTAATCTATGTCAGGTAGTCTAGGACATGACATGACTATATATCTCACCAATCACAAATTATTATAATTTTTTTTTATTTTTAAATACTCAATATAAAATTATAAATTTCACTTTTATTCACGTGTCTTAAAGTCATCAAATAAAATAACTAAGGCCTAGTTAGTAAAATTTTTGTTAGGCTTAGATCGACAGTGCCTTAACTAAAATCTCACCAAACAACACAATGATCAAATAATTGTGTTGAGGTTCTTTGCCTTTAAAGTTCAAGGTCTTCCTTGGAGTAAAAATAATGACAAAACAAATAAGAAAAAGAAAGAAAGAAGAACAAGATGATGATGTAAATGATTGAATAAATAATCAAATACAAGTAAAGTACATTAAGACTACTTCTATGTAGATCAGATTTATTCCTAGGATAGAAAAGAAATGAAAATCAAGTCATGTATTGATTTTTTGGTGATCTTTTACAATAGAGCTGTTAATGGCAATTTATAAAAATAAATGTAGGAAAAAACTTTTATTAACCATCATCTAACCACTCATATAACTTCCATCTTCTTACATTACCACTTGTCCTCCATCCATTGAATTTTCAAAACTTAACTTAGGGGTGATTGGAATGTTCTAAATAAATGTACTTTTTGACTTTTTAGTGAAAAAAAAGTAGGAAAAAAAAAGTGTATTTGGGGTAACTTTTTGACTTTTTACGAAAAAATATGTAATAAAGTATTATAGGAACTACCAAAATTTCTCTTTTACCCTTTCTTCCTGATACAGTAGCAGGAAGAGTGATTTCCGTGCATGTTGTTTACTGGATCATGGGTTTTCGTGGCTCCCATTGTGCTACGTAATTGCATAATCAGAAATGCAGTGGACTGTAGTGTTGTGTTTTCTTATTTTTTTTGTTTTTTTTTCTTACCCCACTTTGGATAGGTAGCTGGTGTTGTGGAATTTGTCACGATTCAAACCCGATACCAAAAGGTCCGACGTCGTAACAAGACAATATAAATAAAATAATTCTAAAATTTCTGTAGTAGTAGTAATAGTAGTAGCAACACAGGCGAGTAAATTAAATAAATTAAAATGAAATAACTGGGTACGAAAAAGTTTTAAAAAAAGAAAAAGAAAAAATAGTCATCTAGGCTTCATTTTATTACAAGAGTCTGATCATGATTACAGATAAAAAAAAAATATTGCGGTTTATTTCCAATCTCGATCCCGCTAAATCTCATCACCTGAAAGGGGATAACAGCTATAAGCACATGGCAGAGTAAGAAATATTATACAGTGAGCATGAGGGTCCCAAAAATCCATGGATAATTATTAGGCTAAACACAAATTAGTTTAGTAACTAAAATACATAACTAATTTTAATTCACAGAAGTAGAATACAAAAATCATATAGTAAATAATCATAATCACACTACAAAACAGAACAGAACAAAACAAGGGTCACTAGAGTGAAAATTAGAACAAGGGTCAATGGATCCATAACAAACAGAGGACCACAAAGTGGCCAAACAGGGGTCAATGGTTATTTAAGTCCCCCAAGGCATGGGACTCTCGTGGTGGTACTTACAAAACATAATTGTTTATAAAATTATTGTCAAATACTTTCTAAAATTTTAAAAAATATATCCATGGATTTCAATTTATGCAAATAGGGGTCAGAAAATAATCCACATAATTGAAATATTAATATAATTTATAAAACACAAATTGCGTAAAATAAATTATAGTAACTCAAAATATACGTAAAATATATTATGGTAACTCAAGATATATATAAAACATATTATCATTAAAAAAATTTCAAGTTTTTGCGACGGCAAAATGTCGTTGCTAATACTCCTAATGCCGTCTCAAAAAACTTTTAGCGACGGCAAATGACTTTTAGCGACGACAAAGGGAGGGTCACAACAGACGGCGTTGCAAAAAGTTTTAGCGACAGCATTTGTGGCCTTTTGTGACGGCATTTTACTGTCGCCTATAATATGTGAAAAATTGAGACCTTTTGTGACGGCGCTGTTTTACTGTCGCTAAAAGTTTTATTTGAGACTACAAGAAATGCTATCGTGAATTGTGTTTTTTTTGCAACAGCATGACCACTGTCGCCAATGGTTCTAATTTTTTTGCGATAGTGTGGTACTGTCGCAAAAAAATAAAAAATAAAAATATTAAAATTACCTGTTTTTTGCGACAGTGTGGTGCCGTCGCAGCAAAAAAAAAAAAACTACAATATAATTATTAAAAATATTAAAAGTATTTGTATTAAATGAAAAATAATTGAAAAAGAAACTAATAATTGCATAATATTATAAAAATTCCTATATAAAATAACAATTTCTCTAAAATAAAAATATTCTTGCATCCATAACTACACATCAACAAAATTACCCCACTACATAATATTCCATAATACATATATAATGTTTAAATACAAAATATTATTCATAATTCAAAATAACATAAATTAAAAGTTTTCCTCATCATTCTCCGTGGGTAACAAAAACAAAAGTTACTCGCATTTTTCACAGGCACGCATTCCACAAGAAGCAAACTCCTACTCGGGAAATATCTGAAAACAAAAAATAAAAATAATTAATGACAATATAATTATGTGTTAATATGTTAATTACAAAAAAATATAAAAATTTAACTATTACACAATTACAAAAATAATTAAGTAAATAATTTTGCCTACACCGAAATCCGGCTCTAACTCCCAAACCAAGAATGCGATTCGAGTCTCGTCTTCTCCCACAAGTCTCTCGTGCCTAGGCGGTCGTTTGTGCCAAGTTTCGTGCTAATCCGACGCCGTTTGGTGATTTTGGGGTATCAATACCTCGAATTCTAAGTTTTTTAAGGAACTAGTTTGTCTACCGTGAAATTCAGCTCTAACTCCCAAACCGGGAACCTGATTCGAGTCCCATCTTCTCTCACAAGTCTCTCGTGCCTAGGCGGTTGTGTGTGCCAAGTTTCGTGCTACTCTGACATCATTTGGTATTTTGGGGCGTTAACATCTCGAATTGTAAGTTTCTTAAGAAACTAATTTGTCTAAAGTGAAATCCGGCTCTAACTCCCAAACCGAGAACCCAATTTGAGTCCCGTCTTCTCCCACAAGTCTCTCGTGCCTAGGTGGTCGTGTGTGCCAAGTTTCGTGCTAATCCAACGCCGTTTGGTGATTTTGGGGCGTCAACACCTCAAATTCTAAATTTCTTAAGAAACTAGTTTGTCTAGAGTGAAATCCGGCTTTAACTCCCAAACTAGGAATCCGATTCGAGTCCTGTCTTCTCCCACAAGTTTCTCGTGCCTAGGCAGTTGTGTGAGCCAAGTTTCGTGCTAATCCGACGCCGTTTGGTGATTTTGGGGCGTCAACACCTCGAATTCTAAATTTCTTAAAGAATAGTTTGCCTAGACCGAAATCCGGCTCTAACTCCCAAACCGGGAACCCTATTCGAGTCCCGTCTTCTCCCATAAGTCTTTCGTACCTAAGCAGTCATGTGTGCCAACTTTCGTGCTAATCCGACGCCGTTTGGTGATTTTAGGGCGTTAACACCTCGAATTCTAAGTTTCTTAAGAAACTAGTTTGCCTAGAGTGAAATGTAACTCTAACTCCCAAACCGGGAACCCGATTCGAGTCTCGTCTTCTCTCACAAGTCTCTTGTGCCTAGGCGGTCGTGTGTGCCAAGTTTTGTGCTACTCATTTGGTGATTTTGGGGTGTTAACAGCTCGAATTCTAAGTTTCTTAAAAAACTAGTTTGTTTAGAGTGAAATCCGATTCGAGTCTCGTCTTCTCCTACAAGTCTCTTGTGCCTAGGCAGTCGTGTGTGCCAAGTTTCTTGCTAATCCGACGCCATTTGGTATTTTAAGGCGTCAACACCTCGAATTCTAAGTTTCTTAAGAAATTAGTTTGCCTAGAGTGAAATTCAGTTCTAACTCCCAAATTGGGAACCCGATTCGAGTCTCGTCTTCTCCTACAAGTCTCTCGTGCCTAGGCGGTCGTATTTGCCAAGTTTTGTGTTATTCCGACGCCGTTTGGTGATTTTTGGGTGTTAACATCTCAAATTTTAAGTTTCTTAAGAAACTAGTTTATCTAGAGTGAAATCTGACTCTAACTCCCAAACCGGGAACGCAATTCGAGTCCTCTCTTCTCCCATAAGTCTCTCATGCTTAGGCAGTCGTGTGTGTCAAGTTTCATGCTACTCCAACACCACTTGGTGATTTTGGGGCGTTAACACCTTGAATTATAAGTTTCTTAAGAAATTAGTTTGTCTAGAGTAAAATCCGGCTCTAACTCTCAAACCGGGAACCCGATTCAACTCCCGTCTTCTCCTACAAGTCTCTCGTGCTAGGCGTTCGTGTGTGCCAAGTTTCGTGCTAATCCGACATTGTTTTGTCAACGCCTCGAATTCTAAGTTTCTTAAGGAACTAATTTGCCTAGACCGAAATCCAACTCTAACTCCCAAATCGGGAACCCGATTTGAGTCTCGTCTTCTCCCACAAGTCTCTCGTGCCTAACCAGTCGTGTGTGCCAAGTTTCGTGCTAATCCGACGCCGTTTGGTGATTTTGGGGTGTGAACACCTCGAATTTTAAGTTTTTTAAGAAACTAGTTTGCCTAAACTAAAATCCAGCTTTAACTCCCAAACTGAGAACCTGATTCAAGTCTCGTTTTCTCCAACAAGTCTCTTGGGCCTAGGCGGTCGTGTGTGCCAAGTTTCGTGCTAATCTGACATCGTTTCATCAACATCTCGAATTTTAAGTTTCTTAAGAAACTAGTTTTCCTAGACTAAAATTCAGCTCTAGCTCCCAAACCGGGAACCCGATTTGAGTCCCATCTTCTCCCACAAGTCTCTCGTTCCTAGGTGGTCGTGTGTGCCAAGTTTCGTGTTAATCTGACACCATTTGGTGATTTTGGGACGTCAACACCTCGAATTCTAACTTTCTTAAAGAACTAGTTTGCCTAGACTAAAATCTGGCTCTAGCTCCCAAACCGGGAACCCAATTTGACTCCCGTCTTCTCCCACAGGTCTCTCGTGCCTACGCGGTCGTGTGTGCCAAATTCCGTGCTGATTCGACGTCGTTTGGTGATTTTGACATTCCTCCCGACACAACAATTTCTGTAATTAAAGAACAAAATATAGTGATAAGGATATTCCAAGTAAAGAAGTCTTACCAATTCCTTCCCGAACAGATAATTTTGGTCTAATAACCTCCTTGGAGTTGATGAGGAATATATCACCGATATAAAGATGGTTGGTAGGAACATATACACAACATAGCTCTTCCTCACCTGAATAACTCTGCAAATTAAAATATAGAAGTTAGGGGTTTGAATGCAAGAAAATTTAGCAACCAGACAAGATAAACATAAATCAATTTGTAGGCTGTTGATTGTTAGGTTCTCTCAGGTTTCAACAAAATGACTCACACACAGCCTTTGATACACTTATGCAGCCGAATATGATCATATCTAATAAACATGGAAGCACCAAGGATCGACAACTCCAGTGCTCAGGAACTGACGAGACATTCAAAATCATACATAAAGCATGGCTTTTGAGCAGTCACTTTTTGGTAAGAAATCAAGAATCATTTATCTGTTTGAATGAAAGGGGAAATATCTTAGTGCACCCCTTCCAGCACTCCGGATTACTATGAAGTAAATTAGGTAATGTGTCACGACCCGCTCTCCGTACCCAAGGGTTAAGCATCGTGATGGCCAGTAACTGAGGTTACCTCTGGCCAATTCAAATCAATAAACGCGAGCGGAAGTAATATTTAAATAAGGATACCAAAATAATTATTGGAGCTTCTATTTTTATTACAAAATTTATTGACCAAAAAGGCCGATATTTAAATATAAAAATATCATAAAAATACTGTGTGTGTCTATTCTGCAGTCCCGCGTCTAAGACTTTCCAAAAGCTATTTCTGAATTGCACTGTTTCCTGAAAATTGGTAAACAACTATAAGCACATGGCAGAGTGAGAAATATTATACCAAGAGTATAAGGGACACGAAATAACCATGGATAGTTAGTTAGGTCAAAACATTTAAGATAACTTAGTCGGAACAAATAATCCTTTAAGTAGCAGAACTGAGATTATGTAAATAAATCATTTAAGTGGCAGAAGCTGAAATACAGAAATTATGTAAGTAAATGACCATAACCACAGGACTAAACAGAACAAAACAGAGGTCACAGAAGTGATAGTCAGAACAGAGGTACGGATTCAAGAGGTGGCCCGTACGGATTCTAGAGGTGGCTCCCACAATAGTATAGCACTTAGCTCTGCACAGCACTTTGTTCCGCACAGAACAGAGGTACGGATTCAAGAGGTGGCTCGTACGGATTCTAGAGGTGGCTCCTACAATAGTGTAGCACTTAGCTTCGCACAGCACTTTGGTCCGCACAGAACAGAGGTCAATGGATCTATGACAAACAGAGGACCACAAAGTGGTCAAACAGAGGCCAATGGTTATTTAAGTCCCCCAAGGCGTGGGACTCCCGTGGTGGTACTTACAAAACATAATTGTATATAAGGTCATAGTCAAATATTGTTTAAATATAAAACAAACATATCCATGGGTTTCCTTTTAACAAATAGGGTTCAGAAATACAACCACGTAATTGAATTGTTTATATAGTTTATAAAACATAACTTGTATAAAATAATTATGGTAAGTCAAAACATAAGTAAAATACATAACTCATCTTAAGTTTAATACCTTACTCTTCCTTTCCACTATTAAAGACCTTCTCAACTTCCACCATTTTCTTTTCCTTTTCTTTTCCTTCTTTCTCTCTTCTTTTTCCTTCTTTCTTTTCCTTTCTTCTTTTCCTTTCTTCACCTGTGAAACGCCTTCTCTCTTTTATAGGGAGGAGAGACGCGTACGTGGCCTCCACGTGGCTAGGCGTCGCTTTCGCTCAGATTTAATTCATAATTATATAGATTCATTCTTATCCTTAATAGATATTTAAGATAATTACCTTTTGACCCAACTTTTTAATATAATTATATAAATAATTTAATTTTTAATTAAATTATACTTTATCGTATATCAACATAAAATTAATTATTTATTTTAATACCACACCCATTATTATTATTATTTATATTATCTATGTTATTATTATTTATATTTTGACCCTTAAATTCTTAATAATTATTTTACAAAATTACACATAATAATATCTAATAAATTATATATTTTCCAAACTGAAATTAAATAATATTAGTATAAATTTTACAGAATAATTAAAAATCTAGGTTGTTACATAATGACCTTATTCAGCTTAAATTCTTGGGCAATTGTTCGAGGGATTTAGGTGACCTAGGTTACATTCCAGTAGAAAAGTTTATAGGTAAAAAAGTGGCCCACTGCACTAAGTCTGTCTGGAGTGTGACAAACAAATAGAATGCACTTTGAAAGTTAAGACAGATCATAGGAAAATGTAACAGTTAGAATCCCTTTCTCATAAAGTTCAAACTACAGAGCCACAGTACCATTTTCATTGTCTTAAGGCACATCAATTGCTACAACAAGGAAAATGAGGAATCTCAAGTCTACCTCAGAAATCAGTAACTTGCATGAAAGCCATAATTTGGTTGTGAATGTTGCTCAAATACATAATTTATTTGTACTCAAAGCACATACTTCATATATCTTGGATCAAAACGAAATCAGAATGCACACATCCTTTTCTTCTCCAAAAGAAGAAAAGAAAACTAAATGTACCTATAAGTAATTCATATAAGTCTCACGATGCTCGCTGCTCGCCGTCACTCGACGCCATCATCTGCCGTTGCTCAATGCCGTCTCACGTTGTCGCTACCGTCACTCGACACCGTCGTCTACCCTACTCAAAGTCATGAGAGAGAGAGAGAGAGAGAGAGAGAGAAAGAGAGAGAGATGGGGATTTTTGGTTCAAAAGATTAGGGATTTGAGATTTGGGGATTTTGGTTGAGGGGGAAAAACGAACGCGAATAGATTTTGAGTTTTTTTTTTGTTGTGACGTCAAGTATAACTGTCACAAATGAAAATTAAACAATGAATTCATGGCTCGTTTAGTAATTTTTTTATTTGCGACGGGGGTATTGTCGTCACCGATAACTTGTATTTGCGACGGGGGAAGGTTGCCGTAGCAAAAAAAAAACTCATTTTTTTGCCAAAAACCTCTGTGTCCATTTTGTTATGCAATGAAAGCTAGGAAGATAGAGAAATAGAAAATGAGAGAGAAACAAGAGATAATCAGCGAGAGAAAGAGAGAGAGAGAGAGAGAGAGAGAGAGAGAAAAAAAAAGATGAGCAAGAGAGATAGAGAGAGAGAGAGAAGAAAGATGAACAAGAGAGATAGAGAGAGAGATAGAGAAAGAGAGAGAGAGAGAGAAGAGAGAGAGAGAGAAGAAAGATGAGCAAGAGAGATAGAGAGCGAAGAGAGATGAGAGAGATAGAGAAAGAGAGAGAGAGAAGAGAGAGAGAGAAAGGCCCATTTCATTTTTTGACTTTTTTCTCTTTCAATAAGTGATTAAGAGAAATGAGAGATGAGCAATTGAAAGAAGAGAAAGAGAGAGAGAGAGAGAGAAAAAGAGATGAACAAGAGATATAGAGAGACACATAGAGAGAAGAGAGAGAGAGAGAAAGGCACAAAGAGAGAGAAAAAAAAGAGAGAAGAAACAAGATAAGCGAGAGATAGAGAAAGAGAAAGAGAGAAAGACAGCAAAAAGAGATAAACAAAAATATATATATATATATATATATAGAGAGAGAAGAGAGAAGAAAGATGAGCAAGAGAGATAGAGAGCGAAGAGAGATGAGAGAGCCAGAGAGAAGAATGATGAGTGAGAGAGAGAGAGAAACAAGCTGAACGAGAGATAGAGAGAGAGATAGAGAAAGAGAGAGAGAGAAAGATAGCAAAAAGAGATGAACAAGAGATATAGAGAGACACATAGAGAGAGAGAGAGAGAAAAAAAAAGATGAGCAAGAGAGAGATGAGAAAGCCAGAGAGAAGAGTGTGAGAGATAGAGAGAGAGAGAGAGAGAAGAGAGAGATGAGCGAGAGACAGAGAGAGAGAAAGGCCCATTTCATTTTTTGACTTTTTTCTCTTTCAATAAGTGATTAAGAGAAATGAGAGATGAGCAATTGAAAGAAGAGAAAGAGAGAGAGAGAGAGAGAGAGAAAAAAAAGAGATCGATAAATCGAGAGAGAGATCGATAAATTGAGAAGATGGGAGGGAGAGAGTGAGCAACACGAGCACAGTGTGGGAGAGAGAGAGGAAGAGAGGGAGAAAGAAAGACACAGACAGGCAGACAAAGAGTGATGAGTGAGAGAGAGAAAGAGAAAGAGAAGAAATATGAGTGAAAGAAAGAGAGAGAGATAGATAAAGAGAGACAGAGAGATAGGAAAATGAAAAAATAGGTGAAACACTACAAAAATTTCAATTTTTTGTGACGGCATTTTGCCGTCGCTAATACTTCTAATGTCGTCTCATCAAAACAGTCTCACTTTTTCTTTTTTTTTTTTGCAACGTCACTTATTACCATCGCAAGAAACTCTCTTATTTGCGACTGCAGTTCATGCCGTCTCAAAAAACAGCTTTATTTGTGACAGCATAGGTTACTGTCGCAAAAAATGCGCATTATTTGCGACGACATTTGTTACCGTTGCAAAAAGTTGTTTTTTTTTTTTACAGGAAGGGGTGCCGTCACTAAAAACTCATTTGTTGGCAACGACAAGTGGTGCCGTCACAAAAAAATCACTTTTTGCGATGGTAAGTGATGCCGTTGCAAATGCTTCCGTGTTATAAAGCCCATTTTCTTGTAGTGTATGGTAGATCAAGGTATAATATAACTCACTTTAATAATAGCCCTTAACCTTTACCTTCCTCCGACCAACTCCCGGCTTACCTCTTAGTTATTGATTTATATGCTACCTTTTAGTTATTGATTTATATACTTTTTCTTTGTTTTGTTTTTTTTTTCGTTGAAGCTCAGTTAGTCACTTACCTATTTATAGGCAGTGAACGTGCATCAACCATCAATATGTGGCTCGCTAGGTTCGACCATTTGTCCAACAAGTGTCAACTCGCCCTTCTCCTACGTGACCCTCTAAATTAATGATTTATCAAAGCTATGTGGTCTAAGCTAGTGATTCACCAAAGCTATACCTTCTTCATGTGTGTGTGTGTTTTTTTTTCCCGATAACATATAATCCCTAATTATACACTTTATCACCTACAATATTAATTATTTTATTTTACTATTACTACCACTATTATTATTATTGTTATTATTATTGGTTATGGTATTAATTAAATATTTAGGGTGTCACAGTTGAATTGAACGACAGCACAATTGTGGCAGCAAATTCGTGCAATTATTGATAAGAATATTTAAAAAAAAAAAAAAAAACCAAAAACCGATAAACCTGTAAAAAAAAAAAACAAAAAAACAAATTGCAAGTCAAAATTGAAAAAATTATAATTTTTTTTTCGTATTTTTTTTAACAAATTTTTAAATATACCTAACATAAATAGACATAAAAAGTATAAAATTCATGAAGAAAATTTCACTATGAGGGTGACGGACTGTCCTATTTGTGCGACTGAAGGACTGTCGGCGCGTTCAACGACGAGTGCAATTTGCAGAAGGAAAGGGGAACTTTGGGTTGAGAGATGGTGTATGTCATATATTGTCTCAGAGGCACCATCCAAAAGCAAGGGCAAAAATGCCTTTTTGCCTTCTGAAGAGTCAGATAAAATTTTCCCATCCAAACCATGTAAAAGTAAGAATTTTTTGACTTTTTATTTTATTTAGAATATGCCAAATTAGTCTTTAACTTCTTTTAATTTTCAAATTTTTCTTGTATAATCATAATAATAATAACAACAACAATAATAATAAATAATTGAAAGTTTAAACCTATTTATAATTGACATAAATTTTATTTATGGTGCAAACATACCTATTTTGACATTTGAGTTAAAAGTCAACTTTTTGATTTTTTTTTAAATCACATTGCCCCTATATATTTTTTTTAATACATTTTTCAAAAACAAACTAAAAAAATTTTAAAAATTAATTTTTAACCTCCTTTTTAAAACAAGCCTAATTCCATCAAAACTAACGTGGTCGTTCAATCCCACTTGTCCAATGTACCTACTACTCACACGCACACTTCCCTATTAACCGCCTTTCAACGTCTTGTTCTCTATCACGCATAAAACCAAACAGTTGGTCACCCAAAAACCAAGGCAACCCAACAATCTTTGATTCCAAAACAAAACCAAGAAACGCCAATCTTTCTTTCTTTCTAAACTGAAAAAGAAAAAATGGGTATTGAAGAAGATAATGCAAGTGTGGAGATATCAGAGCATTTGCTTCCTGAATGTGAGGAGCTCAGCAGCAGCAGGGAAGCTGAGTTAGAAAGAATCCCAGAATGGAAAGATCAGATTACTATGAGAGGTTTGGTGGTGAGTGCTGTGTTGGGTACACTCTTCTGTATCATCACCCACAAGCTCAATCTGACGGTCGGAATCATCCCTTCCCTCAATGTCGCCGCAGGCTTGCTAGGGTTCTTCTTTGTCAAGTCATGGACTGGGCTTTTGTCCAAATTTGGGGTTTCGATTCAACCATTCACAAGACAAGAGAACACTGTCATACAGACCTGTGTGGTTGCTTGCTATGGCCTTGCCTTCAGTGGTAATGTCTTTGCTCTTGCTCTTGTTCTGGGTTTCTATTATATGTTTGTTCTTCTAACTCACCCGTTTCGTTTTCTTGTTCCAATTTTTGTCTGGTTCTTTTGGTTTCATATACTACAATAATATCAAATTGTATCTTAATGGTTTGGTAATGATAATCAATTCAGGATAAACGAATCATTTCTGATTAGTTAATTGACACTACTTGGTATTCACAAAAATCTGTATGTGAGGATTTGAAACACAGCATTTACTGAGTTATCTCCCTCTAAGAGTCATGTGTTGGGTTTCTATCATTATCCTTTACTTGTAGGTTTTATGAGCATTATTTGCAAGATTTTTTTTTTTTTAGTACTTTAGCCATCTTTTTTGCTCATTATTTTTCTTGAGTTTGCTGTAATCATAAATTTTATTTTTTGACAGGTGGATTTGGTTCATATTTGATTGCAATGGATGATAGAACTTACAAACTGATTGGTGAGGATTACCCTGGCAATCGGGCTGAGGATGTAAAGAACCCTGGCTTGGGGTGGATGATTGGTTTTCTGTTTGTTGTCAGTTTTCTTGGACTTTTTAGTCTTGTTCCACTTCGGAAGGTATGTATTGACATTCTTCAATTGTTATTACAAAATGAGAAAGGAAGAAAAAATGGTATACTAGTGACTATGTTGGCTGTTTTTTATGTTTACAGAGGCTATAATCACCGTGTTAGCTGTAACAGTCCATAAAAGACAATATGGCTGCATTTTTTTCCTTAAAGTCGTTATAATGCCCTGTAATTTGTATTTGTATCTGTGTTGTATTTGTATCGAGCCTCCAAAAACCCATACACAGTGGCTGTTGATTCATTATGTAACAGCCATTATTTAAAGCCCTAGACTCAGTTTTGGACTTAAATATTTTATATGTACCTTATTTTTAATGGAAACTGATTAACTTGCTGGGTTTTCCACTTATATTTTGATGTAATTACTTCGAATAATTATTTGGTATATTTCCGATCTTTTGGTATATTTCTACTTATCCTGTTATTTACAAAATGGTTGTCATTATTGTTCACACTTATCTGTTGTTTTGTTTTCAGGTTATGGTCATGGATTATAAGCTTACATACCCCAGTGGAACAGCCACAGCAATGTTGATAAACAGCTTCCACACAAATACTGGAGCTGAGCTTGCAGGGTAAGCAATGGATGATATATGAGGTGTTTCATGGTTTTCTGCATCTTTCTGTAATTTGTTGAGCTGCACGATGTTTGGGAATGCAATGTAATTTTTTTGAGGAAGAAAGAGAAAATAAATCAAGAAGAATGTATAAAGATTAAGATTGTGTTTTTTAAAAAAAATTTATAAATATGCTCATGTACAGCTTGAAAATTAGGTGTCTGCAATAATTTTCGGATATTAGTTTGGTCCTTTAATTTTATACCATTTAGTGCTACAATTACAACAACAACAACAACAAAAAAAAAATTACCTTGAATTGTGAGTATTTTGTTGGGGATGTCATGAAATTGATGATCATTGTAGCATCTTTTTTAAATTCATTGTTAATTGACTTAACTCAAGAATTATTTGAGCATTTTCCATATATTTCCCTTTTCTTTTCAAACCATTTTGTCATGGGACTGTTGCTTACTTTCTGTTGGTGATAATTACAAATAAAATACTAGAAAATAGAAATTACAATAATTATTGAAAGGGCTGAGGCGCGGGAAATTCGCTCTTTTTAAGGAGATTCAAGCCCTCTGCGGTTAGGCAAAGCCTCACACCGGTGCAGCAGAAAAAACCTTGACTTGTCCCCCCCAGGATATAATAGCCCGACTAAGTCGTATGGTTCACCAATACTGCACAATTGGTTGAATCCAAAGCTTTATCACACACACCCTTTTTTATTTGCCTGATAATCTCACTCAAGACATAACAACACAACCAAAACTTCTTCACCCTTGCACCAAGATAGGACATTAGCTCAAATATATAGGAGATAAGGCTTGGAGGTGCCTTGATGGATATGAAACGAATGAGGACTTGGATGGATAAGCTACAGGAGACTTGACCATGACCTTGGAGTCGATAAGATTGGTGGACTTGATGAAGACTTTGGATTGCCTAACTTCCAAGTCTTGGAATGGATAGGAGAGAAGACTAGAAGAAGACTTAGACTTGAAAGTCTTGGCGAAGACTTCATGATGACTAGATGGATAAGTTTTGGTAGACAAAGACCAAGACTTGGAAACTTAGAGGGAAAGAAAAGAAAAACCAACAAATAACACATTATAATATTAAAATACCTGCTAACATTCCCCCACCTATTTTAATATTATAGGTAACAAAAACTGAGATTATTAAGCAAATAAGGATATTATGCATCATGGTAGGTGTGTTCTGCATTGAACCTCCATTAGTGAAACAATAATATCTACTCCAGAGCCAATAGTATGCTCAGCATTGAACTATGACTGCTTAAAGGAAATAAATAATTATTGCACACATATAATATTCCAGGTGTTCACAAAGGCTTTAAAAGCTAGCACATTACGGCCTTGTGCGATCCCAGGATTCATGAGTGTGTTTGAGAATTACCCCAAATCTCATAGGTAGCGGCCCCACTACCACACTCACATAGGTGAATTCTGTCAAGGTGTTCCTGTAACTATGACACCCCACTCAATAAGAGCTACAGAAATTCATTAAGAGTTTTTTTATAACTCAACTCTACAACGTTACAGGATAAATGCACTTACATCATAGGAATGGGTAAAAAGTAATTAGGTGCATTTCTCACGGCCATCATATGATTGTTTTTCTCATTGAACCCAGTTACAGGATCTCTGGTCCCTGGGTTGAGTATCCTCATACATGGCTCCTGCTATATTCAATGGGCTTCAATCCCATCCCCCTCGATGTATTCCAGACTCTATCTCTTGCCAAGGTCTTAGTTAATGGATTTGCAAGATTATCATCAGATTTAATATAATCCACATTTATAATGCCATTATTCATATAAGATCTCACAGTACTGTGTTTTCTTCTGATAGGTCTGGATTTACCGTTATAATAACAGTTATTAACTCGACCAATTGTTGCGGTGCTATTACAATGAATCAATATAGGTGGAATCGGTTTTTCCCAACAAGAGATTTCATTTAACAAATCTCTCAACCAATTTGCTTCTTCACTAGCTGTAGCTAAAGCAATAGCTCAGCCTCCATTGTTGAATTAGCAATAATGGTTTGTTTTTTTGATTTCCAACTTATAGCACCACCTCCCAATGTAAATAAGTAACCAGTGGTTGATAATGAATCATCTGACAAGGTATTCCAATCGGCATCACTGTAAAATTCAAGTACTGCAGGAACTTATTATAAAACAAGCCATATTTTATGGTACCAGATAATATTTCATAATACGCTCAATGGCTAGCCAGTGATCACTGCCAGACTTGCTAGTAAACCTGCTAAGTACTAACTCCCCACTGCATATGCAATGTCAGTCTAGTACAGTCAGTCGCATAACGCAAGCTACCAATCATACTAGCATATTCCTTTTGATTAATTACATCCTCATCATTTTCAATAGGAAATAAACGCACATGAGGATCAAAAGGAGTAAGAACATGCTTGCAGTTATAAAAATTATATTTTCTCAAAATTTTTCAACATAATGCGACTGATCAAGAAATATACCATCACAGGTTTTTGTAATTTTCATTCCCAAAATATAATTAGCCTCACCAAGATCTTTCATATCAAAATGGCTACTAAGCATATTTTTAGTTTCCACCATGATATGCAAATTAGAGCCAAATATAAGTAAATCATCCACATAGAGGCTAATAATGACATGTGAATTTTCTTCAGATTTGTAGTAGATGCATTTATCACATTCATTCGTTTTATAGCCATTCTCAATCATGCAGGAATCAAATTTCTCATGCCACTATTTAGGGGCCTGTTTTAAGCCATAAGGGATTTAACTAGCTTGCACACTTTGCTTTCTTGACCGGTTCCACAAAACCCTCAGGTTGATCCATATAGATTTCTTCACCCAGGTCTCATTTAAAAAGGCTGTTTTAACATCTATTTGATGAATCTTTAGATCATGAATTGCAGCCACTGCAATTAATAATCTAATGGATGTAACTCTAGTAACCGGAGAAAATGTATCAAAAAAGTCAAGATCTGCTTGTTGTTTAAAACCTTTTGCAACAAGCCTTGCTTTATATTTATCAATAGTTCCATCCGGTTTAAGTTTTTTTCTCAAAACCCATTTACAGCCAATAGTTTTACAACCTGGTGGTAAATCTACTAATACCCAAGTTTTATTGGATAATAATGATTCCATCTCATCATTTACAGCCTCGTTCCAAAAAACAGAGTTAGGAGATGCCAAAGCTTCTTGTAAAGTTAATGGAGTTTCCTCCACATTAAAAACATGATAATCAGGGCCAAAATCTTTTTCTAATCTGGCTCTTTTACTCCTTCTAGGTTCAAAAACTACAGTGTCTTGGTTTTGTAAAAGAGGAGTAGAGGACCGGTTCAGATAAAATATTTTCTTGATAATTTTGACCCCCACCATTTTTAGATTTAAAAGGAAATTTTTTTCATGAAAAATTGCATCACCTGATTCAAAAATTATTTTGTTTTCAATATCAAAAAATCTATAGGCTGTACTATTTGTTGCATATCCAAGAAAAGCACAAGTGGCAGCTTTCACACCTAATTTAGGTCTTTTAGGGTCCACAAGTCTAACAAAAGCTAGACAACCCCAAACCCTCAAATATCTCAAATTTGGCTTATGCCTTTTCCACAACTCAAAAGGTGTAACTTTTGTTTTTTTATGTGGCACTCTATTCATACATAACATGCAGTTAAAATTGCTTCTCTCCACAAATTTGAAGGAGCACCTGCTTCAATTAGCATAGCATTTGTTAAATCAGTTAAAGTTCTATTTTTTCTTTCTGCTACACACCATTAGATGCAGGTGAATATGGTGGAGTAGTTTCATGGATTATTCCCAAAGACTGAGCAAACGAGTTGAATCCAAAAGATTCATACTCCCGGCCTCTATCACTTCTATATCTTTTAATCTTTTTACCGAATTGATTTTCAACTTCAAGAAGGAATTCTTTAAATTTTTCAAAAGCATCACTTTTATTTTTCAACAAGTATACATAAGTGTATTTTGAAAAATCATCAATAAAAGTGATAAAATATCTATTTCCACTACGTGTTAAAATTCCTTCAAATTCACATAAATCAGTGTGAATTAATTCTAACAATTCAGTATTTCTTACCACACTTTTATGAGGCCTTTTAGTTATTTTTGCTTGGCTGCAAACTTCATATTTCTCAAACTTATTTGTTAGTCTGGGAATTAATCCTAAACTACTCATGACTCCCACATATCGGCTATTAATATGACATAGACGAGCATGCCAAAAATTCATAGAAGACAGCATGTAAACAGAAACATGTGCTTTCTTATTCTCAACATTTAATTTAAACATTCCATCACAGGACATACCCTTTTCCCACAAATATGCCTTTTTTAGTGATTACATATTGGTCAGATTCAATAGTCTGTTGAAACCAACTTTGTTGAGCAAATAACTTGATATCAAATTTTTTCTCATGGACGGTGTGTACAACACATCTTTTAAAACAAGCACACGTCCAGAGGCAAAATTCAACTCAACATCCCCACACCCGAGCACCTTGGTTAAACTGGAGTCACCAAGCATAACAGTCCTCTCCTCATTAAAAGGAGTGAAATCTTTGAACCAATCTTTATCATAGCAGACATGCTTATTGGCACCAGAGTCTGCCCACCACCCTTCCACAGATTGAACCATAAAAATATCTGTGATCATAGCCACAAATGGTTCCTTGGTAACATTAGCCTGTGGTCGAGACTGTTGTTTCCGAAATTTGCAAGTTCGAGCAATATGCCCACTTTTGCCACACACAAAACATGTCACATTTGTTAAATCTTGTGAAGGGGGTTCTTGGTTCCATTTCTTTTGCCTCGGGTAATTTTTATTTTGTAGCCTTCCAGTATTTTTCCAATTTTCTTAACTGGCTTCAAGTGACTATTTTTATGAAATCGACCTTTAGGTAAAGTATTTCCAGAAGTTAAATTTACCTTAGCAGTGGAATGCTCTTGTGTCATAAGCGCATCTTGTCCTCGTGCTTCCTCCTCCACCCGAATCCGTGTGATTAGAGTCTCCAAGGACGTCTCTTTTTGCTTGTGACGCATCGACTTCTGGAACTCCCTCCAAGATGATGGAAGTTTGTCAACAATACCTGCTACAATAAGATTGTTTCCAATTTTGATGCCTTCAGATCTAACTTCAGCTACTAACATCTGAAAATCTTGAACTTGCTCCACCACTGATTTTCCATCTATCGTATGATAGCGGAAAAAACGGCTTGCAGCATATTTTTTAGCGCCTGCCTCGTCAGTGTCATATTTGTTCTGCAAGGCTTTCCAAATTTTCTTGGCAGTGGTGTAAGTAGTATCATAATAATCATAAAATTGATCGGAAAGACAATTCAAAAGATAGTATCGACATTTATACTCATCTGTGTTGTATTTCTCGATTTTTTTAAGATGAGCAGCATACTCCTCGTCGGTTATCTCTTCAGTGGGGACTTTGTTCGGATTTTTCTCGGTCAGGATATAGGTCACCTTGAGGAGACTGAGGTAGAAAAGCACCTTGCCTTTCCATCTCTTGAAATGAGCTCCCTTGAACCGGAAGGGCTTGTTGAGATCGCCGGTATTCTCGTTGGGCTTCTCCAGTACTGGCTCCATGAACTTTTGCTATTTGAATCTCCTTAAAATTGTTGGTGATAATTACAAATAAAATACTAGAAAATAGAAATTACAATAATTATTGAAAGGGCTGAGGCGCGGGAAATTCGCTCTCTTTAAGGAGATTCAAGCCCTCTGCGGTTAGGCAAAACCTCACACCGGTGCAGCAGAAAAAACCTTGACTTGTCCCCCCCAGGATACAACAGCCCGACTAAGCCGTATGGTTCACCAATACTACACAATTGGTTGAACCCAAAGCTTTATCACACACACCCTTTTTTATTTGCCTGATAATCTCACTCAAGACATAACAACACAACCAAAACTTCTTCACCCTTGCACCAAGATAGGACATTAGCTCAAATATATAGGAGATAAGGCTTAGAGGTGCCTTGGTGGATATGAAACGAATGAGGACTTGGATGGATAAGCTACAGGAGACTTGACCATGACCTTGGAGTCGATAAGATTGGTGGACTTGATGAAGACTTTGGATTGCTTAACTTCCAAGTCTTGGAATGGATAGGAGAGAAGACTAGAAGAAGACTTAGACTTGAAAGTCTTGGCGAAGACTTGATGATGACTAGATGGATAAATTTTGGTGGACAAAGACCAAGACTTGGAAACTTAGAGGGAAAGAAAAGAAAAATCAACAAATAACACATTATAATATTAAAATACCTGCTAACACTTTCCAATTAAATCTAATTTCTATGAATTTATTTATTTATTTTTTTAAACAGGAAACAAGTCAGATGTCTTGGGAAGTACTTGAGCTTAAGTTTATGCTGGAGCTGCTTTAAATGGTTCTTCAGTGGTATTGGAGATTCTTGTGGATTTGATAATTTTCCTACCTTGGATTGACTCTATTCAAGAACACGTAAGGTTCTTTTGCTTTCATTTGTTTTTCTTTAATTGATGCCAACGGAGAAGAAGGCTCAGCTCTATTGAGTGCGGTATATGGAGGGAGTGAAATAGGAGATCTTTTGAGGGGGTGGATGCAGTGGTGTATCAACTCATCAAATATCTAATTAAAGAATAAGCAGACTTAGCAAAAACGGATTAAAAAATTAGGTATGAGAATCTTGTGATCACCGCTCTTGCCTAGAGAATCTTGTGATGACTATAGCAGGTGTTTGGCCTGTTTGATAAAAAAAATTGTACTTCAGCTTAAGATAGCTAGCTTAAAAAATGCATCTGAAACCCGACTTTAAAAAAGTTAGCCTTTGGAGTTTATTTTGAGTTGTTAGGCTAAAAAAGGCAAATAAGATGAAAATCTAAAAAGTAGAACGAAACACCCTCGTTTTTATGTACAATTGTTTGAGCATGTGATTTCAAATTTTAAGCTAAATAAGCTGCAAATAAGTGGAAACAGATGCCCTGTTAAGATTTATGTATTTTCTGCTGAGCTTATGAAGAACACAAAAAATAAAATTTGAGTGATGTGTGTTGCAAAGATTTATATTTTTTTTTTTGATAAATAAGCAAATTTTATTAAGAAAGCATCAAGACGATGCAACCAATACAAGAAAACCACCCAGTAACGGAACCAATAAAACAAGGACTAACCAATCACCTCATCTAGAAAGTCTAAAAACACAAATAAATCCGGATCTACCCTACCCTCCAACCAATTATACAAAACTAGAGAAAGACGACTTTGTAGCCAAGAAACACTATGAGAGACCGCTAAGAAGGTACGTCGATTCCGTTCCAACCAAAGCAACCACATCAAGCAGAACGGAACCAATAACCAAGCTCACCGCTGCCGCCTACCAAGGCGAACGCCCCGCCAAGCCCAAAGGAAATCAAACACCCCTTGTGGCTGGACCCAAGCAAGTCCAAAAAGTGAACAAACAAAGCCCCATAAACCCGAAGCCACCGAGCAATGAAGAAACAGATGATTTACTGACTCCGCATCCTCGCAACACATACAACACCGATTCACAAGGATGTGTCCCCGTCGCATCAAATTGTCCAAAGTAAGGTTCCGATCTAAAGCTACCGTCCACATGAAAAGGCGACCTTAGTTGGAACCCCCGGAACCCAAACACTTTTCCAAGGGAAGAACCAACCAGCATCTCCCAACAACCCCTGATAGAATGATGCTACTGTGAATTGCCCCTTTGCCCCCAACCTAGTCCAAACCAATACATCGGGGCCCACCCATACTGTTCCCAAACCATATAAAAAACCCCACAACTCCACCAACTGAGCGACTTCCCAATCATGAACCTGTCGCCGTATCTTAATATCCCAAACTACTACACCCCCACCGTCCAAATAGGAAACCACCAATGCATCTTGATCTAAAGCAATATTAAAAATCAAAGGGAAACGAGTCTCCAACACCAACTCCCCACACCATAAGTCTTTCCAAAACCGCACCCGACTCCCCTCCCCCACCTTAAACCCTATCCACTTCCAGAACTCTACCCTTCCCAACCAAATCCCTTTCCATAACCCACACCCATAAGTGCAGGTCACAGACCCAGAAACCTAACCCCCTCTGCCCAGCCCATATTTAGACTCCACCACCTGCCGCCACAATCTGTAAGGCTCCAAAGCAAAATGCCAGAGCCACTTCCCTAACAAAGCTAGGTTAAAAGTCACCAACCGTCGAACCCCCAGCCCTCCAACTTGCTTGGGTTGACAACCTGACCCCAATCAACCAAATGATACTTAAAATCATCACCACCAGTCCCCTACAAGAAGTCCCTCTGAAGCTTTTCTAACCGATGTGCCACCGACACTGGAATAACATGGACCGACATGAAATAAGTGGGGATACTACTCAACACACTCTTAAGCAAAGTCAACCGGCCCCCTTTCGAAAGATATTGGCACTTCCAACCTGCCAAACGACGTTGGACCCGTTCCACTACTCCATCCCACACCCTCTTTGCCTTAAAAGAAGCCCCTAAAGGCAAACCCAAATAGGATACTGGCAAAACCGAGACCTTACACCCCAATCCTGCAGCCAGAACAGGTAACCTAGCAACCGCCCCCACTGGAATGAGCTCCGATTTCCGCAAATTAATATTATGCCATGTGCGTATGTATGTTTGTGTAGCATGCACACATAATCCCATTTACATGCTGCTGCTTCATACAACTTCAAGAAATGCTATACTTAACAGACATGATATTGCTAATAATACAATTGACTTGTATGTATTACTGATTTGCTGGTGATTTAAATGATTCCATAATTGCAGGTTTTATTTTGACTTTGGTCCAACTTATGTCGGATGTGGTCTTATCTGCCCTCACATAGTCAACTGTTCAGTTCTTCTTGGTGCAATCATATCATGGGGCTTTCTCTGGCCCTACATATCCCAACTCGCAGGGCATTGGTATCCTGCGGATCTTGGTAGCAATGATTTCAAGGGTCTTTATGGGTACAAGGTATGTTTACTCTTTTTTTTTTCCCTCTCCTTATAACATACACTGTGTCACTGCATTTATCTGAAGATCACAATCTTGAAGGCTTGGACAATTTACTTCTTTACACCTCAAGAATAATATGGACGGTTCAATGATGTTGCCCCTGGACCCTTGCTACCCTAAGTTTGAGTTCAATGGGTGATGTCACTGACATGCCCGAGGCACAGATCTAGCTGGCCCTCAATAGAAGTTGGATTAATTTCGTAAAATTTGATTGGAAAAAATGAAGAAAAGGAATATTCGTTGTGTCACCCTTTTGAAGTATATTAATAGACTAAATTAGAGAAGAGAAAGAGAGTAATATGGTGAAACTATCTATTCTTGGAAGGCACATTATTTGTGACTTGAAACATGCAGACGTTTCCAGTTCTAGTGGCGGTGTATTGCTAAGATCAATGGATCACTGACAATATAGCTGAATTTCTCAGATATCGTAGGAAATGTATGCCAATGAACTTGAACTTCATTTTCCCATTTGCTATCATTACTTCCATTTTTTGTGGTGTCAAACAAATCCTGTGATTGCTAGTATCTTGAAGTCTGCCTTTAGAAGTATCTTCTCTGAAGTAGAATCTTCTTGGTGGTCTTTCCAAGGGAGAGGACTTATAATAAGTCCTTTTTGGTTTTCTAAATTTCCTCAAAGATGGGAGATGCATAATTTTCTTTTGCTCTTTTCTCCTTTTCCATTCTAATGCTCTAACATGGTTTCTCCCAATCCAACCATCACTCTGGCAGGTTTTCATAGCCATCTCCCTTATCCTTGGTGATGGCCTTTACAATTTGATTAAGATAATTACAATAACCATCAAGGAATTGTGCAACACCCCCAAACAGAAGAATCTTCCTGTTGTTAATGAAGTCTCAGGTGAGTAATACAAAAAACTACTGATAGCATTGTATTTTACTTTTCATGTTGCTCTGTGAATTTTTTTATCACCTGTTAACCACTTAAGTGTGCAAAAATGTTTTTCTTACTTTGCCTATATATCCGAATATTGAGGAATTAATTGTTTCAAAACATGCTTCCACAGATAGTGAGAGTTCTAAAATAATAATGGAGCAGAGAAAACGAGACGAGATATTTCTGAAAGACAGGATACCATCCTGGCTTGCGGTTTCTGGATACGTGGGCTTGGGTGCAATATCTACTGCTACAATACCAAGCATCTTCCCACCCTTGAAATGGTATTTGGTCCTTTGCTCATACATTCTTGTGCCTGCCCTTGCCTTCTGCAACTCCTATGGAACTGGGCTCACAGACTGGAGTTTGGCTTCCACTTATGGAAAGATTGGTCTTTTTGTGATTGCTTCGTTGGTCGGACGTGATGGTGGAGTCATAGCCGGTTTGGCAGCTTGTGGGGTTATGATGTCCATTGTCTCCACCGCAGCAGATCTCATGCAAGATTTCAAGACGGGCTATCTCACTCTATCGTCAGCCAGGTCTATGTTTGTGAGCCAGTTAATTGGAACAGCCATGGGTTGTGTCCTCGCCCCGCTCACATTTTGGTTGTTTTGGACTGCTTTCGATGTTGGGTCACCTGATGGTCCGTACAAAGCACCATACGCTGTTATATTTAGGGAAATGGCCATTCTGGGAATTGAGGGCTTCTCTGAGCTTCCCAAGCATTGCTTAGCCTTATGTTGTGGATTCTTTGTGGCTGCTCTCGTTATAAACCTTCTGAGAGATGTGAGTCCAACAAAGGTTTCACAATTTATTCCCATTCCAATGGCAATGGCGGTACCATTTTATATTGGAGCTTATTTTGCAATTGATATGTTTGTTGGGACAGTGATATTGTATGTCTGGGAGCAATTGAACAGGAAAGGTGCAGAAGATTATGCAGGGGCAGTCGCTTCGGGTTTGATATGCGGTGATGGGATTTGGACTATACCATCAGCAATCCTTTCCATTTTCAGGATTAATCCACCCATCTGTATGTACTTTAGGCCTTCTGTGAGCAGGTAAGCCATGTATGGCACTGTAATTCTTTCTTCTTTTGAACTCATAAATGATTTGTAGGGACATGTAAATATCTCTGTTGTTGTATTATGTATCCATTTGATTGATATCCCAAGTATGCATTTCAATCTTTCAGATGGCTCTCTCTCTCTCGATTGGGACCACGTAGTTTTCTTTCCAAATTCAGTGTAACAACAGCCTTAAATTTTACACAAGATACGTTGTCCTGGACTATGGTAAATGCCAGCTAAACATTATTATGGCTAAAGTTGAAAGCTAGATTCTTCCAATCATTAGAGTATAAAAATAACAATGTGCAAATGTTGCTTTTGTAAAAGCTTGTGTGAGAGGGTTTTGCTAGGGGTAGTTCTTTGAATGCTTTTATCATAAGACATCATTAAACACAATAATGTTCTCCGTTACTCTCTTTTTTGGTTAGTGAAAGCAAATTTATGTTGATTTTGTTAGTTCATCTGCTGTGAGTTGATTTGCCATCAGTGATAAGTAGGTCCCATAAAAATGTTTGGGATCTCTTCCCATAAAAATGTTTGGGATCTCCACAAAAGAGGACCTCCACAGCCTCCATTGATGTATTGACCATTGATGTGTTTGATTTTTTTTTATTTTTTTTTATTTTCTATCTGACAGTGACATGAATGGACCAGATCATTTTGGGAGTTATGAGGTTGTGTTTTGTGGGGGTCTCTATTATTACTGATTTGGATTCCCTATTCCTTTGCAAGTATTCTTTAGTGTCTAGTAAATATTTGATGTTAATTTTGTTTCTTTATACAAGAAGTCTGATGCTTGACTACTCGAATTGTTTCATGCTGATTTAAGATATGGATGAAAAAAAAAATGAAATATTTCAAAATTTCAAATAATTTAATCAATTGGGCTAGTTCACTTGTATTATTAGAAGGTCAATCATTGTCAAAGACATAATTGATTAGGTAGCGTTTGATTCACTGAAATAAAATAGAATAGAAACAAATGTCCATTTCTTAGCTCATTTATAGAATGGCTACTTATTTTGGTGAATGATGATCCTATTTGTAATATAATTTTTGTCATTATTTTGGTGAACCAAAATGAGGACTGATCATTCTATTCCACTCAATTTCTTCTATATTATGAGACTTTTTCTTGTATCAATATTGTATTTGTTCGGGAATTTTCAAAATGGGTTTTCAAAATTTATTGTTTAGTTTTTAAGACCTTCCTTGTTTTTCTTTAGAAAGTTTGAAATGAGTTTGGGGACTTTGTCCTACATCAGAAAAAGAGGAAAACATAGAGCACTTAATCAAGTGTTACATGTAATATTCCTTTGAATATGGAATTGTGGGATGGATGCTAGTATGTATGCACTCACATTGCAAGGATAGTGCTTTACACCATACGCACATGCGCACGTGGCGTGGACAGTGGGTTGTGTGACGTTGATGGCGCACTTTGTTGGCGATGAGTCAACCAACCGATCGAACGGTTATGTGTTCGATCTGGAGCGGTTTGATCATAGCCGTTAATCAGAGATGCGTGCGATCGTACGGATGAGATCTGTGTGGCGTTTGATGCTGCACTTTGTTGGCGATGAGTCAACCAACCAATCGAACGGTTATGTGTTCAATCTGGAGCGGTTTGATCATAGCCGTTAATCAGAGTTGTGCACGATCGTACGGATGAGATAGCACCTAATCGTGATCAGGTATGATTAGTCAAGGCATCTATTCGGTGTAAGAATGATCTGCACCAAAGATTGTTGATTCAATGGTCAGATCTGAATTGATGCAATCAAGGGATATGACCATTCGATCAGATGCATCAAGGCCTATAAATAGGCTGCGAAATCAACCATTTCAATCCATCCAAAAAAATTAGAAAGTATTCTTGTAATTCTCTCTCTCTCCCTCTTGATTTAAAGTTTTCGATCAAGAGTTTCTTAAACAAGTTTTTACTTTTCTTATTGGTAATCAAATTTTGCAGACTTGATTATCAATGTTTTAGTTTTCTTGATTATATTAAGAATATTCTGATCTACTGTCATCATTGTAGAGGCTTCATTGTATTCTAGAGGCGAATTTGCTGTAATCCTCTGCACATCTTTTGGTAGGTACAAATATTATCTTTAGGAAAGCGACTCAGTAACGCGACTTAAAGCACCAAATTTCTGTTCTACATAGATAAGATCATCGCTAAGTTTTGAAGACCCGAAAATTACCAACTGAAGAATTCAAGACGAATTGTTCCACAAGTATTTGTTGGTATTGATCAGCTTGTAGGTATGTGTTGTTAAACTTTCTTACGTAATTGATTATTAATTGATTTATAAATAATTTTTTACTAATTGACTATACCAACTAAGGCTTGGTTTAGCGATAAGTTTTCTTTGGCTTTTTTAAGATAAAGTGATTGTTAAAAAATTAATGCATTTGATAAATATTTAAAAATTTACTTTTTTGTTGTGTGAAAATTGAGTATGTCCTTAGCTCTTGTTTTTTATGAAACTTTTTTAGCCAAAAACAAATAAATGTTTTGAACTTAATTAGTAAAAAATAACTAAAAAATTTAACCCAATTTTTTTTTAAAATAATTGAGAATTTACTAAAAATAGAGCTGCAAAAACAACCAAAAATTTGATTCTACATAGATTGCATATCAAGCACATGGGTCAGATTGTGACCACTCAATTGGAGCGTCCAATAATTTCACATCGAATCTATCCCATCCGAAAAATTTCACTCAATTTTATAAATCTAAACCAATTCTTATTTAGTTGTCTAATATTACAAAGGATGATCATAATACCATGATTTCATTTTGTTCGTTTCATTAAAACCAAAATTATATAGAGAGAAAAAATAATAAAATTGTTATCTCTTTTGCCTAGTATAATATATAATAAAAATAAATAATGTTACAATAATTATCTAGTTTTATTATATTATCTTATCATATGATGCGTCAATCTAATCATTAATATTGTTAAAGTGTATATATATATATTTAATATTTAGATAGGTTAGGATGCAAAGAAAAGAAGAAAGTAATAGAAGAAACGAGAGTAATAAAGGAAATCCACAAGACATGAAATTTAGAAAAAGTAAACAAGAGATAATATATAATTAGGAATTAAAAGATAGCTCATGAGATGAGAGAGATGTGACTTGAGGATAATATGGTGAGGTCCCATCTTATAGGAACTACTTTCTGGACTTTATTTGGAGCTTATAGAGATATTGGTTCCTAATGGTGCTTGTGAATTGGGAAGTACTCCTTTTCTAGTTTGAAATATATATATATATATATATATAAATTAGTGTTGATTTTTGATCTCATAATCAAACATGTAACTTAGTTGGAGAGTGCGCGGCAGAATAGATTGAGCCAACCACCTGCTAATAAGAATATGAGAATATTGCAGTGGTTTGCTCGAGGGCACTCTGATGATCAAGTCAGTAATCTAATCTCTCAAAGACATCACACAAGTACTCAATGCACAAATAAAAGCATACCGTAAATCCACGGAGTACCTCACTTTTACAGTAAGTAATGCTCTAGTTCCTTAGAAGTCTGACTTCATAGGACTTAAGCACAATGCTTATCTCGGACCCTTAGCTAGATAGGGATAAACTCCTCAAGAGTCTTATTCTTATCCAAACTAAGTGTCTTCTCTTATCTAGGACTCTTATCCCCTATTCAAATATCTTAGATTTTGGCAATGCCACAACGAACCTCGGCAACGCCGCAATCTCCTCGGCAAACATGACCTGCCCACATGGCACCTCGGTTGACATCTCGAAGGCACCTTGACCATGTGGCATCATTCCCAAAATATTTCCCCACAATATACATTAGGGTAAATAATAGGTGAAAAATGTTTTGGGGCTCGAACTTATGTGTTGAACTTGACTAAGCCTGAGAGATGGTGTTTTTTCACTGCACTAATTACTCTTGCTCAATAATTTAAATTCGAAGTCGGTTTGAAACTAATTGAAATGATTTTACTATAATTGATCAGCCTAGCACCAACAACACTAGTCAATTAGTGAAAACCATCTGAATCAATTTTAAGCTACTTGAATAGCAATTCTCTTTCAGTTTTCACAATTTTTTTAAGAAGTCCATGTCATTCATCTGAACAAAAACTAATGAAAAATTATGGAATATAACTTCTTGTATATAATTGTATGCATGTAGGCTCCATGAACATATATATATATATATATATCTTGTATAAGTTATTAGCTCTCTCCCAACAAATTTTTTTTTTTTTTAAAAAAAAAAAAAAAAATTTACCAAGGCATTCCCTTGTCAATAAAATAAAACTATACCTTTTTCCTTTTTTGTCAAATTTAAAAAAATGGCTAATTTATCAACAAATTTTTTTATTATTATTTAAATTGGCTAGTTTGTGCAAAGTGTTCATAGTTTGATATATAAAGAATGCATTGTATACTCTCTGGTAATCATGAGAATGTTACTCTTACTCCATTTATATTATATTTGCATTACTTATAATCTGAGCAATAATGTTAACCATAAAGAAAATATTCATCATTAATTAGTAGTGGTAAAATAATAAAATGCATTCTGTAACCCTCCAATGGGTTGATTCCTCTAGAAGGATACTCAATTGGCTGCCCCCATGAATCATCATGCTAACAGTATGTGCTATCTAGTGCAGTTTATGAGACTGTTTATAACTTCTTCTTTTTTTAATTACAGAAATATATATTATAATGTTCGGTATAATTTCTACTTATAATTTATAACGTAGAAATATTTTAAATAATTTTTTAAAAGGCTATTATTGAAAATTTGGGAAATATGTATTTTTAACTCATACTTTTTGATTATTAAATTTGAACTTGCAATAAACTGTACCAAATAAACCCTATAAACACTTGCTTTGAAGGTTTAATCACATAATAGTACTTCACTATTTTTATATTTTAAAATTCTTACCCTATCATAGGATTAAGAATATATTAAAAAATAGTGGAAGAAATTCCACTATCTTCCCCAAATTCCATTTTTCTTATGGGTTATGATTCTTATGAAAGCCCAACTATGATAGGACATATACATCAACCTTTTTAACTGTATCTGTAAAATGTGAAAATTCTTTAGCAAAAATTTGCATGCATTGAGTTTTGCAGACATGTGCCCATAGGTTTTTGGGAAAGTAAGAGCACTAGTTGGTTTTGTTGAAGCTTAATTAATATATTCCATTACATGCTCAACTCTTGTCATTCAAATGGGCTAAATAAAACTTTTGAAAAAGATGGAAGTTGGAAGCTAAAGTGATTAAGACAAGCATAGATTCAAGCTTATCTCTTATATAGGGAAACTATATATGTACATATACACATCTTATAAATATAAGTTGTAACCCATGTAAAAGCAAAGTTCTTTTTTCCCATTCAAGCCTTTGAATTCATGTGATATTGGAATGATATTTCATCAGCTAGTTTTCAAAGAGGGGGCCTCCTCTTGTCTCCAAGATGGGAAGCATATGTGACAAGCAACGCAATCACCAATTCACACATAGCACTCTCACCATTATTACCACCACCCAACAATGATCCATACTTCTATAAAAATATTGTGTGGTGCTCTTCGTTAATATGTTAAAGTCGTACGATTACGTAGACTTTTTTATTTAGTGATAAATTTATTTAATTTTTTTTCTCTATTAAAGTAACATCATTTAAATTTAAAAAAGATCAAATTAAAATTATATGAATTTTGCTAAGATTAAAATACGAATTTCTTTAACAGACGCTAAAAATAATAATATGAGAATAATGAGAATTTCTTTAAGTTTGGGGGCTATGGCCCTATCCACCTCGTGTTTACTGTATAAAGCATTTAAATATAGATCTAGCATGATCATGTGAATGTTGAAACTATTGAGGAGTGTTGCCCCCAACAAAAATATTAGCTACTCACAAAAATTACTCAAAAAAATACATTTATGGACCATAATCATTTTAAGTTGCCCACTTCTTGCCAACTTTAAATCAAATACTATTCACTCCATTTTTGGGATAAAATCCATAGCACAATTTCACAATACATAACGTTTTTCTTACCCCAAAACATTGATATATTTATATTTGAAAAATGCTTATGACCTTTTAAGTTTCACGCCTAAATTTAATTTCAATTACATGAATTATTTACATATCTGTTATTGATTTATTTAGAAACTAAAATTCAATAAACTAAAATTCATTCTCCTATCACATCAATATAAATAATTTTAAAAATCTCTAACATCACTTCTTCGTGTCTTCTACCCATCAAAAGCAAAGCTTAAATTAAAAAAAGACGGGGAAAAAAAGTCACAGTCTCACCCTTTTTGTGATTGATACAAATGCCCTCTAAAGATGGTTGGCAATCAAGTTGGGAAGAATGATAAAAGAATAGGGAGAAAGTGTGTCAGAATTCCCACTAGGGTGACCTGAAATGCATGGATGTTTCCATGCAATGAAAGTGATCAAATTTGAAGAGATTACTTGCTACTAATCTTCTTCACTGTCAGCTACTTTTTCCACACTCCATAATATGTGTTTTAGTTTAATATATATAGGAAAAAATATAGTACACATCTATGTGTTTTAGTTTAATATATATAGGAAAAAATATAGTACACATCTCTCCTGTGCTATATATATCTTATAATTAAAGAAAAAAATGATAAATTTCATATTTTTTGAGTCATAATTTAAAAAAAAATCATAATGAAAATATAAAACATAACCAAACATCTTAAAATAATGTCATAATTAAACAAGAAAATTGATCATAACTAAAAAGAATGACGTTATTAACTATACATATGATAAGAAGTGTGTATCGTAAAATTCTCCACATATATATATATATATATATCTTGAAAGCATGAAAATTACATGTATCTTTGTTTTGAAAACCTTTCACTGTTAGTATATGACTTTTGTTCAGTAAAATTTCATCCTATATATATAGATTGTGGTTCTTTCAGTAGTTGAAAGGGGAGACAATAATCATGCCAACTTGCTCACTTTTGAATTTTGACAATTAAAAAAGCAATCTTGGAATATTATTTTTCCCATCTATTTCATTCACATGACTATAGCCTTATGAAAATATGACATAGAGATTCAAATTAACTTACTTTTAAAATAAATAAACAAAACTATGTAACATGATATTTGTAAGGATTTTATTAACGTGTGTCTGAAGGTACATGTGAAGAAATTTTAAAAAAATTATACATTTTGTATGAAATGTGTCCTAAAGGTATATATTAACAAGACTCTATTTATAAATAAGGGTAATTTTAATTTTATCCCTTAAACTATCACAATTCTCTCCCAATGAGCTAAATATCATGAAATTGGACAATCAATTAAAATCCATTAGTAAATATACACAAAACCCAATAATAACATTCACTACATGAAAACACAGAAAAAAAAAGTCACAATTAGAGATTCAAATAACCAATCTACATGCTTTTTTTCAACAAATAATAAAATTCACTATATTAAGGGGAAAAATGGAGGCCCTTCAATTATATGTATAGTACAAATCATAGACGTGTTCACATGCACCTACCTAAACCATTATTATTCTCTTATTGTGCACCTACAATATGTGTTCTCTCTCTCTTTCTCTCTCTCTCTCTCTCTCTATATATATATATATATATAAATAATATATAATATAAAGCATTAATTAATGAAGAAGAAATAGCTTTCAACGCGGAATTGAAAATGGGGGGTTACCTGTTAAAGAAATTGGGCATCTTTGTCATCGGAGTAATTCAAGGAAGGAATTGCCTGTCATTTTCTTAGACCTTTTATTCATTCATTCATATCCACTCAATTAACGTTGTCACCAATTTTAGTCTATATTTGTATTGATGACAACCATACCCTTTGCTATTGTTTTCTTCTAGTAAAAATAAATAAATAAATAATAATTTATATATGGAATTCCCAAAATTTGTTTATTATGTTAATTTGATTTTTGTAAATTTAGTTTATTAATAACATTAGTTAAATCAAGTGAGTTAAACTAAGTGAGTTAGTTCAGTTGAGTACTCTTATAAACTCTTATTCAAGAGATTAGGGGTCAATTTTTACCGACGTCAAAGATTTATTATTTCTTTCTTATATATTATGAAACTTATATGTAGTTGTTTATTTCTTTCCAAGTCTAACCTTTTTCTTGTGGTGGTTTTGGGGCTTAGTGACTATTAGTTTCCAGCTATTCATTGTTGGACTTTAATTGTTCAGTTTAATATAATTCTTCTCATATTTATACACAATCTCTTATTGATTGACAAAAAAAGAATAAGATTATATTCACTAAGAAATTGGAAGAAAAGCAAAGGAAAAAAATGATACATTCAAACAAGAATGGATCAAATTAATTGTATATCAAATTCTCAATTACCTTGAAGAGAGTAAATGAACCATTTTGTCCCTTGATTTCAATCGAATTTCTTAATAAGTTTTATTAGTTGATACATTATAAAAACTTCAATAGTAATATTATTGTAATTAGAACTACAAAGACTATAGGGATTATCAAAAAAATTCAAAACAAAAAGAAGCACTTCAAGAGTTGCAAATGATCTTCAATTTTATTATTTTTTTTCTTTTTTAAGAATTGAAGAGAGGTTGAGTAGAAATATGCATCAATGCAAAATTATCTGTTCACTTCTTTCTAACTATAAAGTGTTTGCTAACATATTCTACTAATTTTTTTTTATATTTATTTTATTTTTGTTGCTAATGTGCCAACCAGTGATTGAAGGTTACATAAAGAAAAACCGATGCATTACCTGCATGGAAAATGGGATTCCGGACATGGCCCATGAACTATCAAAAACTCTTTTGTATCATCCAGGCCCCTCAAAGGGCCCACAAAGTATCTCCAAACAGAAAAAACATTTTGAAACCACACCATCTCTTCTCTACACGTTGGTCCATCACTTCTGGTTGCTGATATTCCATTTCTATATACCTTCTTTAATCTTTATTTATTTATTTTTTTAATATATCTTAAGGATGGGACTAGAGTGGGTTAGAAGCTAACCCCACTACCTACTCCCCATTCATTGCCTGCCAGGTGTCCCCAGATTAAGCTTCCATCTGGACACTTGAGTTGAGTCCCTTACAAGAGATGGCATCAATAAACATTTGTTGTTGTTGTTGTTGTTGCAATAATATCATGAAAGCAGGGCAGAGAAAGAAATAATAAGGGAGATGGAAAATCCCCATGGAAGAAGAAGAATGTGGGAATTGAGAATTTAATGGAGCTATTATGGGTTGCCTGATATGGTGAATTTTGGAGTTAAAAATGGGCCTGCCCTAGTCAAAACTCACCACAATGAAAAAGAGGTTGATTTAGACTATAGGTAGAAATAGACCACACCACAGAGTGACCAATAGATACATAAATCAAATGTAGATATAAAACACAAAATAATAAATGAATTGATAAATTTTTTGAGAAATGGGTTTTAGGAATAAATTTTATAAAATTTATTTATGTATTTTTTTTTTTTTTTTTTTTTTGGGTATCTAATTTTTGTATTTTTAGTAAGGATATAAGAAAATTTGACGAAACCAAATTAACTATTCAAAGACTAATCAAAATTTTAATTTGCCATCTATTTTCAAATATTTTTATAAAAATTAGGAAAAGATACATTTATAGAATAACTTGAACCAATTTTCTTTCATTTATTCCTATGTGAAATTCTACAAGCTTTTATAAAAAAATTAAAGTGAAAGTGAATCATTTCCTTACACTAAACTGACAAAATCAAATAGTAACATTTGATCAATTTTGACTCCTTAACCAACAAAATCTAAAAATTCAATCGGTGTCAAACTTTTCCACAGCCTGATTGAACAGATTCATTTACAACTTAATTTTTTTATCCTATTTTGTAACAAATTAAGGTATTTATAATAGACGGGTGTGTACTATATACAAGTTATGACATTCATAGAAGTAACCACAAATGTATAACTAAAGAACTCTCAGAACATAATTATAATAATATCATAATAAATTATAACTAATATCACAACATATAACTATATCATAACTAAGACCTTAATAAATCATAATTAAATACACAGAACAGAAGTCATAACCAGAAATATACAGCCAAAAAATTTCCCCAATAATAGAAATGAAATACTTATGGGAGGAGAGACCAATAAACCTAGAGTTAAATCTGACTAAGGAGTGCCACATTCCTTGCCTAAAACAGTGAAAACCATGAAAGTAAAACTTTTTATTAATTTCTTTTCTGTGTTCAATTTTGTTATTTTGTGAGGTCACCTTCTTCAATTAAAGAGGACAAACCCCTTTTTATAGTATATAATGTTTAAAAAATTATTTTTGTGCAGAGACACAGACAACCCTGTTCATGGATCCCAAGGGCTCAACAAAGCAGCCACAAGGACAGGAGGGCCTCTCAAACACAAACCCATACTACACAAACATGGGTGAGAACAAGCCAGCTGAAATCAAAGATTTCCAGATTGTGATTGCAGAGAAAGAAGAAGACTCAGCCAACAAGAAACAGCTAGCAGCTTTAGCCCCAAAACGAAGCTCCAACAAAGACCGCCACACAAAAGTCGAAGGCAGAGGAAGGAGGATTCGTATGCCAGCTCTTTGCGCCGCCAGAATCTTCCAGCTCACCCGAGAATTGGGTCACAAATCAGACGGCGAAACCATTCAGTGGCTCTTACAGCAAGCCGAGCCGTCGATTATGGCCGCCACGGGGACCGGAACTATGCCGGCGTCGGCTCTGGCGGCGGCTGGAGGCTCTGTTTCGCAACAGGGGAGCTCGATTTCGGCTGGGTTGCAACAAAAGATTGATGAATTGGGTGGTAGGGCCACTTGGCAGACGATGATTGGTGGGAATTTGGGGAGGACCCATGTGGCCACCGCTGGGATATGGCCTCCTCCTCCTCCTCCTCCTCCTCCTGCTGTTGTCAGTGGTTTTGGGTTTCAGTCATCGCCATCATCCACTGGCCCATCAATAGCTAATTTGGGAAGTGAAAGTTCGAATTATCTTCATAAAATTGGGTTTCCTGGGTTTGACTTGCCAAATAACAACATGGGTCCTATGAGTTTCACCTCAATTTTGGGTGGTTCTAGTCAGCATCTACCTGGGTTGGAGCTTGGGCTCTCACAGGATGGGCATATTGGGGTTTTGAACCATCAAGCTTTGAGCCAGATTTACCAGCAAATGGGTCATGCTAGAATGCAACAGCAACAGCAACAGCAACAGCAACAGCAACAGCAACAGCAACAGCAACAGCATCAGCATCAGCATCATCAGCAGCAATCTTCCAAGGATGATTCTCAAGGGTCAGGACAGTAGATTTGCAGATATGATTATATAGATATATATATATATATATTCAACTTGGGACGAACATGGAAACGAAGTAAACAGTTTTGAGAAGATGGGTTTTTTTGTTTTTTGTTTTTTGTTTTTTTTTTTGTTTTTGATTGATGGTTTCTGTATTTGTATAATTGCAAAAGTGAAAGAAAGACATAGCTGAGAGAATTCAATAGGAACTGGATTTGGTTTGCTCCATCTTTCTGGTCTCCACAGCTTCATCCAACTACAGGTGCTCTTTGGTTTTCTGTTTCTTGACACATACATATATATATGCAATTTTTTTTTGTGTAAATCATAGAGGTTTTGCATATTATTGCTTCCATTATAGTGTTGTTTGTGATCTGGGATGTGCAGGTGGAACTGTGAAGGGCCAAACAGCTTGGTGGGTTTGGGCTTAACTTCTTGTTTATTTTTCAAAGGTGTGTTAATGATAGTGTAAGGTACCCTTCAATTATTTTGTTCTGTTTAGGTCTGGATGGAGTGCTGAGCAACTTGTTTGTGAAAATATATAGAGTTTCATAGTCATATTAATGCAATTTTCTCTTAGTTTTAGAGAGGATTTTTGGCAATATAAGATATTATCGTCTTTTGCACAAAGTGAAATCTCTTGGGGTTAATATATTGCTATTGTTGCATTTATCACTTGGAACCCATTTTAGCCACTGTCTTTTTCCCCTTCCATGGATTTCAATCTTAAAACTCCACTTCTCTTTTCGGACTGTCAAAGTCCTGTCTTTGTTTCTCTTTAAGACTGGAAGTTGATCTTGAAGATCTTGACAAGTGGTTCGTATGTGATCGATTACTTGAATAAAAGCAGCATCTGGAATTTTATGCCACTCATAATTAAAGGTCTAACCTTTTCTCTTAGAATTCTCAGGAATAGAGACAGCCAGTTGTATTGTTGTTTTTCTTTTGCCTTTTTTATTTTCTTTCTGTTTTGAGACAACATAGTGCTTCATATTTGTGGAGAGAAGTGTCACAAGTTTTTATAATTGCTGATTTGAAATTACAAAGAGCTGGCTTGATGAATAAGATCCTTTTAGCTGACTTTTAGAAGTCTTGTTGAGTTGGATTCCAGCTCAATCCAACACAACTTAAAACAGAATTCATCTGCAATCATATTATCTAGAGCTTACGTGGAACTAGAAAAAATAGTGTTCTATGAACAAAATCCTTTGCAATCGTATTATCTAGAACTCATGTGGTAATGACTTTATAGGCATTGCTTGCACAACACCAACATTTAACCCGTTTTCATTGATATTTCTAATCTGTTGTTCCCAGTAGGGCCTAAGGTTTTTTGAAACCTTAGGCTAAACATCAGAATTAGGGGTTATCTCATGAAGCTTTTAAAAAATTAGGGCCTTTAGAAATAAGAATTTTTAGATTTTCATGAGAGACCTTAGGCAATGGGCTAAGTGGGCCTAATGGTTGAGCCACCTCTTGTTCCTCTAGTTGGAGTTGTACTCTCTTCCTTCAGCTCCTACTTGTACTCTGCATTTTCTAGTTCGCACTATCCATTATGGTGGTCTCTTTGTTGAAGAATTGCAGAATGGTTGTTATGGTGCATTCGGTTAGACACACAGCTAGATATCTTTTGGGTCACCCACGTTGTGTCTTTTGGTGTCCAAAGATCTATGCTTTGATGGCCAAGCTAGTATAATTTGCCAATGAAATGTAATTTACATATAAAACTAACAAGAAAACTCAATAGTTTTGTGCTTGAACATCTTCTTGAAGTTAATCAAGAAACTTTGGAGTCTCTTATTCATAGCTAGTTTTTGACACCATTAATGATAGAAATTATACCTCTAGATGTTATAACATAATCATTGTGGTTGTCTAACTTGGAGTTGATTTATGCGCCGTGTTGAAAGTTATCAAACTGACTTGCTTGCCTGCAAGAAAACTAATGTGTTGGTCCATCTCCATCAACAGAAAATGATCTGTGAAAAAATGTTAAAACTCTCATAATCTTAAAGACCAACTTGGCGGAAATCTTAGTTGCCACACTGGGCAACATTACCAGAGTCAAATTTTCACAGTTAAATCGGATCACTTGGTTGCGCTTATTTCCCTTGTAGGCTTGTGAAAACAGTCACTTTCGTTCCAAGTTTGATTCAGAATCAGACAATGATGATATGATTTGAACCCCTTTCGCACATTGTTTGATTCTTTAAAATGAAATTTCATTGTCCCTTCATTGCAATTCATCCTACATTCTGTCCAAGTTGGTAAATGGACAGCCGTTTGTCCTAAATTGGTCTTCAATTATACCAAACATTGAACTGCATACAATTTTATTTTATTTTGTCAATTTCCATATAAGTCCTGTGCAGTGGAGTTGTATATTTTCTGCTTTTATGTTTTTGAGGATCAGAAATATATATACATCTAACCTACTCTCCTAAGGTTATGGGGGAAGGAGGAGTCGCTAACCGACAAGAGGCAGGTGAAACACATAAGAGCTAAAGAAGCTTTTGCACACCAAGAGTTGAATTGGGCTAGAAGCCCTTGGCATATTATCTACTTTTGTTGGGTTTATATAATTACTTATTGCAAAACCTTTGTGGATTGACTGACATAATGTTAAATTGGCACCACAAGAGCTATGAGCTTCAATTCACATGATGATGAGGCTGATATGGATGGTATATATCCTATTCATAGAATGGGGGAGACTTGATAAAGGTGGAACAAAAGAATAGCATTGGCGGTATCCAATGTGCATTTGTTGCCAAAAATAGAGCAAGAAAATCGAAAGAAAGTAATAGAAAACATGATAGAAAAAAGGCTCCAAACAGAAAATTTGAATGACAGATCCAACCGGAGACACATGACAGAGAGAGATGGATAAGATATTTGAATTTTTTATTTTTTCTTTTTTTTTATTGGGAAAGAGATTTGAATGTTAGACGTCAAAATAAATGCATCATCCAAGTCTTATTATATATCACATATTGGAACCCATATATATGGATGATAAGATATTTGAATGGTAGACGGTGATGGTTGTTGCTTTCAGCTTTTGAAGCTTTCTTTGCTCTTAATTTGCTTCCTTTTTTTTTTCCTCAAAAAGATAGCAAAATTTCACTATACAAAAAACTGTAAAATTTCACTATCCTTGCACAGTGGACACAATGAAATAATTGTCATTTTATAACCCTCAATTTGGGATTTTAGCATTCAAATAAAAATTAAGTACTCCAATTTTTTTTTTTTCTTTTTTCCTTTCAATTTTGGAAATTTAGTACCTTATTTCGAAATTTCTCTATTTAAAAAGATAATGAAATTTTCCTGCCCATAAATAGTGAAATTTCACCATTTGAAAACAATATACACAATAAATTCTTTCTTTTCTTTTTTTTTTTCTCTCTAAAAATTTATGGGTCTTGTTCAAAAACAAACTTGTAGACTAAGTTATAGGATTTTGAGTTCTTTAAAAAAAAATGAAATTAAGTATTAAGAGCATGTTTGGTGAATTTTATTTTTATTTTTGTTTTATGTTATTTTTAAAACCAAAACAATAGAAGGATTACACTATTTTCTCTCATTTCCCTAATTGCTTAATTCTTTTTTATGAATCTTAGCTTTAATATTTAGGGACGAGATATTTTGTATGACGAATACACTACATTGGTGTATCCAATACATAAATACTTTCTCCATATTATGAACCTTGTATGGTCAAATCCTGACACTCCACAAACAGGTCAATACTGAGCACCTCAACATTTATGAATCAATTATATATTTGAATTTTTAAAATTGTGAAATTGAGATTAGCCCCCCTTCATATATATCTTTATTTTTCCGTATCTCTCCAAACCCTTTTTGTGGGCCCTAACCCAGATCCATATTGATGGTCCCAACCATCTATTTAGTTGGCCCCGCAATAAAGGTGACCATACAAAAAATAAGTTTCATTGGACATCTATAAACACATAAATAAATCACATTTTATATAGATACCTTTATTGCGAAACCTATGAGATAGACAATTCGGATCATCTATATGTACCTAGGTTGGGGCCACAAGAGTGATATGAATAAGTATGAAAAGATGAGTTATCACTACAACATACAAGAGTTTTTAGAAATCAAATATTTTGGTCTTTAAAAATGAAAATTTTGTTGTAAAAGACATTTAGGGACTAATTTCTACTATCGTGAGGATAGTCGTTAAAAGGTCGTCTCGAAAAGTAAAAAATATGACTTTTAGCAACAAAATTTTGAAAATGTCACTAATAAATAGACTTTTAGAGACAAAATAATTTGGTCTCAAAATGGTTTATTTTTTGAGATAAAAAATTTGATCCTAAATAGAAAAAAATTCATCACTGATGTCTAATTTTTGTTGCTAAAAATATAATAACGACATTTTTCGCAACAAAAATATTTGGTCCTTAAAAAATAATTTTATTCCTAAATTTTATCCCCTAAAACCTTAATTTTTTGTAGTGATGAAAGGAAGGTCATTCCCTACATTTAATACATAATTATATCTATGAAAATTTGGTAACATGTTAAATGTGCCTACTCAAATGGTATATAATGATAACTAGGTTACCTAAAATTGTAGGATTTTGTTAATCCTCTTCTCTCTCTATATATTTCACATGACAAGCAAGCAAGCATCAAGTCATAAACCATTCAAAAACAGAAAAGTAGAAGTAGGTAAGATGGTAGCACTCAAGGTTTTCTTTGCCTTTCTTATTGTCCTCCTCATCAGTGCACAAGGTAAATTACCTATCAATCTTATTCTCTTTTTTATTTTATTTTATTTTTTACACTGCTACATGGTCCATCTATGAACATTGAAAGGGGTAGACAAGGTAGGATGTTGCCATAGAAAACAAAGGTCTTAAATGTCTTCTTCTGGTGGCCCTAAGGGTTGACTTGGTAATAACATGATTGTTTTGAGTTTTATTTTTCTTCTTTTTAAATATATATATATATATATATATCGGTGAAAGCCGATTGCTTGAATTAGGAGTGCTATGGGGTTTCATACTATTTTGTTGTTTGGAAGTGTCAACTTTTGAATAAAAATGAGTAGTTGAAGAGTTAGGTATCTAAAAATTGAGACAATTTGATGCATAAATGGAAGCTCCCGAGTATTACATCTACATGTGCTTAGGGACTGGTCAAGTGCTCTAGGACTTTTGAACCCCTTCTTAGAGACTGGTCAAATGCTCCAAGACTTCTAAACCTCTTCTTACGCGGTCCCAAATCCATGATCCAAAAAGAATTTTAAAAAATTAAGAAATAAATAATCTTTTGTCTTTCTTTACAAGATAGATTTGATAAATATTGTCGACCATATTCTTACAAACCATTTTCAGGCTCCGTTTGGCTTGATTGCTTATATAAGATAAAATTGATTATTTTAGTCAAATAATACAAAATTTCACATCTAACCCATACTCGTTTCGTTTTTTCTCTCACAAAAGTTTAAAAAGCCAAAAAATCTATCTCAAACGAGACCTTTTAGCCCCAGACTATAGTCAAAAAGTCAACTCACATCCCAAATGAAGGCTCAAAATGGTTAGTTTTAAGTATACTAGCAAACATCATGTTTTTACTTTTGTCCACACTTTGTGAGACATCCATGTCCCATCTGTGCATTTTAGAATTATTGTTTAGAAATAGTTGGTGTGTGTTAGTAAAAATTATGCTAACTCCTTATCGACAGGAATGGAACAACAATTTAAACTAAACAATCAAACAAGAACAATTAAGTGATTGTGTATTTAGTTTAAATTGTCTTGAAAATACAAGCACTTCTTCGGAACAAATTACAATTGACAAGAGTGATGAAGTAAACAAAGTAAACACAAGGTAATTTTTTAGAATAAAACTATCAAAGTCCACAAAGTTACCAAATACAATTTATAGAGAAAACTATTCCTAAATTACAGAGCTATTCCTAAGTCTAAAAGTTTAGTGTTATTTGAGTTGTTGATGTGTTGATCCCCTGTTCGTATTCTTCTGGCCTATTTATAAGCTTAGCCAAACCCAAAGCCACGTTAATGACAGTTTACGTTGTTTTACTTTATGTCCCACGTTTGCTACTTTTCCTTATTTCATGCGCATCATGACCCATCATGCTTTGAATTACTCCATGACCCATCATCTTCCACCTCCATCAAGCCACGTCTTCTACCATACTTGGTGCCCATCATATCATGAACACCCATGGTCCATTACATGCTTTGAGGCTGCACAAAATAGAAACCGCAACAGAAGCAATAATAATAATATAAAATACGAATGTTTGTGGCCATAATCTTAATTAAAAATAGTTTATGGTCTAAATCGACAGACCAAAATCAATTGGCCACAATTAATGAGATTAGATTTGGTTATGATCGACAGGCCACAATCAATAAAATTGAATTTGGTCACAGTCGACAGGCCACAATTGACAGAAAATAATTTTTGATGCAAATAGTGTGCTAACCATTTTATATGCAGGTTTTGCACAGTGTTTTCTATCTTCAATCAACGTGGAAATAACGAAAACTGGAAATGTTGTGAAGGGGCAATCAGAGTTTGAAGTTGTATTTAGTAACAACTGCGCATGCAGTCAATATAATATCGCAGTAAAATGCGCTGGATTCAGTAGCGTTGAGCCGATTGATCCTGCCATTTTTAGGAAAGACGATTCTGTGGGTGGATGCTTGTTGAAAAATGGCAATTCAATTCCCCAAGGCGAGCCACTCAAGTTTAAGTTTGCAGGCCAAATACCCATTGATAAGTTCAAACCTATAAGCTCTACGATCGCTTGCTCTTGATCTCAGTAATGAATCTGCAACTCTGGAAGACTCTTCAAATAAATTTGTGTCCAGAATTGTGTTTTTGGCTTATTGGTGCTTTGAACTTGAATATGAACTATGATATAAAAACATTGGTAATTTTTCTTTTGCAGTAAAACATGTGTTTTGTGATGATGCTCATATGTCAAATTGAGAATGAGATCAATAGAAGGTTTGAAGTAACATGGTTAACATATTAGCAATCTGCAACATTTATCACCATCATAGTGACTTGGGATTTTTTTTTTTTTTTTTTGATGTACCTTAGGGACACTATAGTCGTAAACATGGCAAAGCCTTGCAAACAGGAGGTCCTAACTTGGTAAATTTAAGCATAATGACAAGCTCATCTTCTCCAACTTCCTTTTCTCGTCAAAAAGAAAGAGCGAATGCAAACCAGAAGAAAGTGTCTTCAAAATCAGAAACTTCTCCTGAGATTGTTGATTTTGTGAGAACTGTTAATTTTATCACACAAAATCTGGACAAGTTGCCATGGAGGACGACAATGCCAATCAGCCAAACCTTGAATTCATCATCTTCCAAGGCCACTGTTTGAAATGCCAATAATAATTTCCCTTCTCTATTTCTTCAGTATCTGTGGATCCATATGTACTCTGCCTAAGAAGATATAGAATTTGTACCCTAATATTGCAAGGTGCATCAAGAATTAAGAAACCTCATGTGGGGTGAAATCAACTCAAAAGGAATCAGAGTTCCATGATCACGAAGCATTTCAAGAACTATAACCTGCACGATGGACTGTATTGTTAGTGTTGCCCAGCTAGATGTGTGGCTGCCGAATTAGTTCCTCTGATGCTAAAGTCAATGATTGAAAAAGAAAAGGTTAAGAGTAAGAAAATGCAAAAAAAGAGGTTGAGGTTCAGGGTGTGTATCACCTTCAAAAAGTATGATGTTTACCTTTTATAGAGTTTTCTTCCCTGGTTAAGAATCACTCCAGGATAATTGTCTTGCGTGCCCTCAGTTGGTTCATGATAATCTCTAGAAAGAGGGGGCCATCATTCTATTATCTAAAATATTCTCAAGGCAATCTGTTATTCCATGCGATACACCATTTTCATGTTATTCACATGAAATCTGTAAAACCTCATTTGATGTATAGATCCATACGAGTGAGCTATATCCAGCTCGTCAAAAGATCTTGGCCAGTATTCATTTGCGCCCTATTTGGCTTGCTATTTGTCTTGCTAGGTAAGGAGCTCAGCCCAACTTTGGCCAACCCAAATTAGTGCGCCTTAATCCGACCCTTAATCCAAGGCTCACCTACTTGCACTAAGGGTCCCAATTGTTCAAGCAAGTCCTCACTATTAATGTATATTATATTATACTTCTCTCTCTATATCTCTATCTCCTTCTATACTTATCTAGGTTTCTTGTTAGCCTATATATACAGGCTTCTCCTATTGTATTCATTTATTCAATTCAATATAATACATATACATAATTTTCCCTTTCTTTCAACCATTCTAACATGGTATTAGAGCGTATCTTGAATTTTTAGCTCCTCTTTTCTCTTGCTTATTGCCCGTACACAGTGGCATTATAGCATCTCTCTTCTTTTTCATCAATACACCATTCTTTGCTCCACAACACTGTTTCGTCACTATTCCGTCATCATTTTTGACCAAAATTTTATAAATTTTTTTTAACACAGTGCTCGGAATTATGCCCTGGTTCCAATGCCACCAAGCCCGTCGCCATACACCTCCGCACGCGCTCTCATGCGCCGCTTTTCTAATAAGTGCATCCAACCTTCCGCCGCCACTCTCCCACGTGCACACACGCGCCCTACCGTGCACCTGCATGCGCTGCTCCTGCTACCATGCACCTGCGTGCGCCGTTTCTGCTACTGTGAGCTGCACGCCCTCACTGCTATTGTGCACCGCGCCTCTGCTTGCTATTGTCCACCACGCCTCTGCTGACATCATCCATGTCTTCCTTCCTCAAATGTCAGAAACTCTAGCGTTAATCACCAGGGATGTGACCAAACTAGTGACAGAGGCCACTGAAACTGCTGCTAAATATGAAGATCGCTTAGAAGACTGGGACAGTAAAAACTACTAGATCATTACTTGGCTTCGGAATACCTCTGTTCCCTCTATTAGTCTTTAGTTTGGTCGTTTTCAGCTTGACTCTGTTACCACTCCTGTTAAAGACATTTGGGAGTTTTTGAAAAAACGATACCAGATTACTTGTCCATCAGTATCAACTTTAGAGCCAGTTTCACCGCATGTGTTAAGAACCTGGTCAGTCTATTAATGACTTTCTTTCTCAAATGTATTCTGTTTAGTCCCAGCTTGCTCTCTCAGAATCTCTATGGCCTCACCTTGAAGATGCTACTTTATTCACTACATATCGTAATTAGCAGCGGTTGGTTCAATTTTTCATAGCTCTCACTACCCATTTTGAGCCCGTGCATGCATCCCTCCTTCATCGCACTCCACTGTCCACTCTTGAGCAGGCTATTTCAGAGTTGTTATCTGAGGAAACTCGTCTTAGTACTCTCCAAACTCATCATGTGGACTCTGTTCTTGCCACTCCTCAGTGTAGCTTGGCTTTTCGCGCTCCCTTTCGGAAGAATGAAATAGCCCTTACAGTTCGGACTCCACTTGTGTTGGTTCTGAATCTGATGTCACAAGTGCAATGTGAAATAGTAGAAACACAAAAAGAGTCCAAATCCGGCAATTGTTTTTGAAAAATCGATGTTTGAATCAAATGCCAAAAATGGACTGCTTTGCCAGATTTCAGAGTCGCCACCTAAATATTTATGGGAAATTTAGGAAACCCGTGACTCGTGCCAAAGGCCATTAGTCCGTCGTTACCAAAGGGTCTTGGTTCGGGAACTTAGGTATGAGAGGGGAAGGTCAATAATGAGCACCCCACTCACCCGATCAAAGATCGGCCTCTACTAATTATGATGTGATTCTTATGTACAATATATGTTCTTATTCTGATTATTTAATAAATCATAAAATTTATTATGTGAAGCATACAAGGTATAGACTAGTTTACTCAAATTGGAACAATTCAATTTCATGTTTTTTTCTCGAAAATGGTTTGAATTTGCCACCTCAGCTGGGCTTAATTTGCCACTTAACAAAGTGGGCTTAAGGTTTGTGAATTTGCCACTACTAAGTGGGCTTAAAACGTCCATTCGTTGAATCATTCCAATTCAAGTAACAAGCCTTCATCCACAGGCATTCAAACAGGTTATCATTTAAGCAATTAGCCTCATGGTAGGATGCTAAACATAATAAGAAAATTATGTACAAGCGGGATGCTAAAGCATAACAACTCACATATTTACCGACGTCCCGCGAACAAGCTACAAAACAAAGTTAGAAAATATGCATGATTCTTAACTATAAAACACATGTGATATGCAATTACTAGACTCGGCTACTAATATGGCATATGAAATGAATTGATCGCATGCGGTCTAAGCATGTATTCAAAGAAGTATTGAAACGACAATGCGAATTGGATGATAAACCGAGCTTGGTGCATGCAATACAAGTGGATGTAAACATGAGTATCCTAAATTAAACATGATGCCTCTAAACTAACCATCATAAGCTGATAAATAAAAGGAGAAAGACGTGGGGTTGGAAGACATGCACACACACACGCACACTTATTACAAGTTTGTTTGCCCTCGCGCAGGAGGGTCGAATGAACTAATGCGCCCTCACGCAGGAGGGTCTGAATGAACTAGCTAGCTAACTAATTACTTAACTAATTATTACAAAAACAAATCAATTAACTTAGCTACAACATCACAATTAATTAATTTATAAAATTAAAATGAAATTAATTAATTAAATGACTTAACTAATTAACTACACTAATTAAGTAATTCTACAGTTCTAATTAATTAATCGATTATAAAATTCTAATGAGTTACCTGATTAACTACACGAATTAATTGATTCTAAAATTCTACGGAATTAAGTAATTAACTATAATTAATTAAATGACTTAACTAATTAACTACACTAATTAAGTAATTCTACAGTTCTAATTAATTAATTAAATTCTAAGTAACTAAACTAATTCTAATTAACTAAACTAATTAGCTATTACACTAATTGATTAAATTCTATTTAATTACACTAATTAATTAATTCTAAATTTCTAATGACTTAATTAATTCACTACACTAATTAATTAATTAAATTAATTCATTACAAAAACTACACTAATTAATTAACACCGATTAATTAATTAAATTCTAATTAACTAAACTAATTAGCTATTACACTAATTAATTAATTCTAAAATTCTAATTAACTAAACTAATTAAATACACTAACTAATTAATTTATAAACTTCTAATTAACTAACTAATTAACTACACTAAGTAATGAATTACCTAATTAATTAATTATAAAATTCACTATCTAATTAACTAATTACCAACATAATTAATTATAAAATGCTAATTAACAACCTAATTAACTAATGAATTAATTATAAAATTCTATTTAACGACCTCATTACCTACTTACCTAATTAATTAAAATTCTAATTAACTTATCTACCTAATTACACTAATAAATTAATTATACAATTCTGATTAATTACTTATAAAATTCCAATTAACTAATCTACACTAACTAATTAATTACAGTGTAACTAATTAAATTACAACATGAAGTAACTAATTAAATAACTAATCTAAGTAAATAACCAATTAAATAACGAAGCTAAATAAGCTAATTAACTAACTAATTTAATTAATTATAAAATTCTAATGAATTAACTGATTAATTATACTAACGAATTAAGTATCAAATTCTAATTAACTAAATTAACTAACTAAACTAATTAATTCTAGGACTACACTAATTAATTAACATCAATTAATTAATTAATTACAAAACTATACTAATTAACTAAACTAGTTAGAGATGGGTTGGTTTCAGGCTAGAGAGAGAGACCACGGTTTGGTATGCTGGGTTGGCCTGAGAAGATGGTCGAGGGAACATGAAGTAGCCGAGGTGAGTGAGGCTGTAGGAGATGGTGGCTCGGTCATGGAGTTGCAGCGGTGACGGCCCGGCTCCTCAAAATCTGCGTGAAGCTTTGCATCTACGATGGCCTGAGCTATAATTCTAGCACTGTGTTTTGATCGCCTCGAACTGCCTGAAGATTGGCTAGGTACTGAAGATGACATATTCACTCAACCTGAAAAGAGAAACACACAAGAGAGAGAGAGAGAGAGAGGTCCATTTGGTGTCTGCCGTGTGTGCATGGTGAGTATATCAGTGGGTGAGGATGGCAGTGTGCATGAGTGTTGCTGCCGTGGTGTGGTATTGATGATGTATGAGTGGGTCTCTAGAGAGAGAGATGGGTGGGTTAGAGAGAGAGAGAGCCGTGTGTGTGCCCTTCTGTAGGTGCGTGTGTTGAGTGGTGTGTATGTGTGTGTATGGAGTGGATGTATGGGTGTGTGTTATGGGGTGGATGTATGGGTGTGTGTTATGGGTTTGCCGTGTGTCCGTGTGTATGGAGTGGATGTATGGGTGTGTGTTATGGGATGGATGTATGGGTGTGTGTTATGGGTTTGCCGTGGTGGTGTGGTGAGAGTGGATGTATGGGTGTGTGTTATAGGATGGATGTATGGTGTGTGTTATGGGTTTGCCGTGGTGGTGTGGTGAGAGTGGATAGTGTGCTGCTGCTGTGGTGGTATGGTGCATGGGTTTGGCGTTGTGTGCCTGCTGTGATGGGTGTGTCTCGTGAGAGACCCAGCTAGAGAGAGGTGAGAGAGAGAGCCGTGTGTGTATGTTGTGAGTGCCGTGTGGGAGAGGTGTATGGTGACTGGGTGTGTGCGTGTTTTGCTGGGTTGCCGTGTGTGCATGGGTGTTGTGTGTGTGCTCTCTCTCTCTCTCTAAACTGTGTGTGTGTTGTGTGTTGGTTTCCTCAGTCGTGTGTGCTGTGTGTCATGTACCTCTGCATGCTGTCTGTGTTGTGTGTGGGTGTGTATTGAATGTGTGATAGCAGAGTGAATTGGCAGTGTGCGTGTGCCGTGTGTGAGGGCTGTATCGGTGTATTGGGTGTGTGAAAATCTATCAATGTGTATGCATGTGTGTGGAAGGAGAGAGCCGTGTGTGCATGTGTATGCAGGTGCGCATGGTGTGTGTCATGTATGTGTGTTGTTCTGTGTGTGGTCTCCTCCAGATTTAGAGCTTGAGAAGAGAAAGACGGGTTTTGTGTCTCCATGCCCATGTGTGCTGCTGTGTAATGGTGTTAATGGTGATGTGCATGTGTGTGCATCATTCAAGAGAGCCGTGAGGGAGGGAGGTGGAGCTTGTGGCAACAATGGCAGAGAGTGAGAGATGTAAACTGAAGGGAGAGAGAGAGAGATCAGTCCCCCTCCCTCCCTGTGTGTGTGTGCTACTGGGTGTGTGAGTTGTGTGCTTTTGTATTTTTTTGTTGTTCAACACCCAAACCCGAGAGAGAGATGAGAGTTTCTTTTCTTTATTCTCCTCTCCCCAGATGCATGAATTGCACTATCATCTCCCATAAAATCTCCCCTTCTCCTTTTTTCTACCGAATTGAACACCATGCAAACTTATCAGCCAAAAGAAATCTCCACCCCCTCCCCTTTTAGCTTTTTCTCTGTAAAAGGAATATCTTCCACCACCCCAAAAAAACATTATCATCATCCAGGTGACCCCTCCTCTCCATCTTCTATCATCATGTCTCCATTACAAACCCCCAATCATCATGACCATATATTCCAACCTATTATATAAACATATATATATATATATTGAAACCTAATTGAATCCAGCAGGTGACCGACTTCTCTTTTTTTATTATTATTTTTATTATTTTCTTTTTTTGTATTTTTTTTTATTTATCAAAATAGCTAAAATGTACAAATTTATATAACACCGTCTGAAAATATGTACACACACATGCAATTATATAAAAATATATAAAATTATAAAATATTACAAATTAATAAAATATTAGTAATATAAAATAATTTGGCCAAAATGGGTGAGGCTTGGGATTAAAGCTTCAATTTGATTTTTCTACTGAGAAATTCATAAATTAGCGCATTTCAATTTTCATCAGCGAGTGGTCAAAATAAGGTGTCCAAGTCTTAAGGGTGGTCAAAAATGGGGTGTCTACACTCAGTCACGGCCTTTTTCTTCCTTGTCAACCCAGCGATCCACTACCTGCATTTATTGTCAGAATCGGGGCCTTCCTTCTACTCATCTTCTGGTTCATTGCTCAATCAGACCCTGCTAGTATTGCAACAAAATTGGTCCTGGTCATCTGCAGCAAGATTGTTTTCACAATCCCTCCCGATCCTCTTTTTTACTAGTCACTCCTCTCGCGGTGGCTCTTCCAGGGTAGTTCACATCGTCCTAGGAATTAGTCTAGATCTTAGCATGCTCACCGCACTACTGTTGCTGCCTCTGATGATTTTTCTAAGCCTCTAGACCCGTCTACTCCTCTTTTCTCCTAAACTGATGTTGATGCTATGTTCAAACAATTTCTCTTTTCCTCTGGTACACTCTTCCTACTCTCTACTGCTTTGTGTCTGTGACTTCAGGTACTTTTTCTTAGTATTTTGACTCTGCATGTTGTAATCATTTGACTTTTAGTTATACTATATTTTCTTCCATTTCTCCATTGGCTCATATTCCCTTTATTCGTACTGCTGATGGTTCTCTCATGTTTATAAGTCATGTTGACTCTATTTCTACCTCTAATTTGTGTTTACCATAGGTTTATCATATCCTTGCTCTTACCTTAAATCTTATCTCCATTAGTCAATTATGTAAGTTTGGTCTAACTGTCACATTTTCTGCTAATAGTTGTTTGGTGCAGGACTCTCAGACGGGATAGACTCTTGGGATCGGCCGTAAGCATAGATGTCTCTATGAGCTCATTCATCTTCATGTTCCGAACTCCACACAGTTAGCTGCTCCTGCATCTGATTCTTCTTTGTCTCCTTTTCATCTTTGGCATTGTTGTTTAGGGCATATTTCTGTTAATAGGTTGAAGTCTTTGGTTTCTAGTGGTCAGTTGGGTCATGTACTTCCCAATCATTTTGATTATTTGTCTTGTCAACTTGCAACAACCTACTTTATTATCTTTTAATAAAAGTACTTCTGTTTCCCATGTACATTTTGATCTTATACATTCTGATATTTAGAGCCCATCACCTACTACCACTATGGGGGGATCTCGTTATTTTGTTATCTTTGTTGATGATTTTTCACGGTTTACTTGGCTGTTTCTCATGAAAAATCGATTTGAACTTAAACAAATTTATTATACCTTTGCAACAATAGTCCAAACCCAATTTTCAAAGCACATTAATTTTTTTGCGCTGACAATGCTATGGAGTATCGAGATTCGAATTTCCACTCCTTTCTTCAGTGTCACGGAACTCAGCCTCATCGTTCCTGTGCTGTCCTGTCCCAGCAAAATGGACGTGCTGAATGGAAACATCGGCATATTCTTGACACTACTCGAGCTCTCATTCTCTCTTCTTTCTGTCTTGAAAACTTTTAGAAGGAAGCTGCACTTACTGCTGTGTATACTATTAATTGTGTTCCCACTCTTATCATCCATAATCAAACTCCCTTTGAACATCTGCATGGCACTAGCCCTCCATACACACATCTTTGGGTTTTTGGGTCTGCATGTGTAGAAACTCTAATTTTTGTAATTACCATTAAATCGCTAACCTTGAGCTTATTTCAATAAAGCTCTTGAATTTTCGTTTAATTGCATTTTAAACCCTAGAATTGGAAAGCATCGCGGATTAATTCGAGTAAACCCTAATCGATCTCGGTAAATTAATAATCACCTTTAAAATTCTATTATTAATTATTAGACCCTATAATTATAGATTAATCACTTTAAAATCTTAATTCCGGTAACGCCGTTTTCGCTCGATTTCTCGCCTTTGTTTGCACTTTAATTTAACGGGACCTGAATTTATTATTTTAACTATTTTCTAATGTTAGTATATTGATAATAAATATTAAGGTTTCATAATTTAGACTTGGTCCCTATATACTTTTATTTTATTTCATTCCAAACCTTAATTGTAATATTTTCTTCATTAATGTACTTATGCCTATTATTTTATGTTTATAAATATAAATATCTCATATATATATATATATATATTTCTTGGAGCCCAAGTAGTTGGCCATGTGATGGATGAAAGGGCCTTGATGGCACTTTGACAAATTTGCCCTTAGGAAACTTAGTCCCTAAGAAACCTCCCAATCCTTTCTCTATATATATACACACTTCTCCCTCTCTTTTTACACATTTCCAGCCATGCACTAGAGGAGTGAGAGAGAGTGGTCTTGGAAAGAGAGAGAGAGAGAGAGAGAGAGAGAGAAGAGAAAAGAACAAAAAAAAAAGAAAAAAGAATTGTGTTGAGTCTTGTACAACAAAGGTAAACCTACATCATATCTTCTCTTAAGTTCTTTTACCACTTGCTTTTCCCCTCCTAATACATACTCTTTGTGTGTGTATATATATATGTTGTAGTCTAAGCCTACACTCTTGTGTAAATGTGTATTAATCAAGAAATGGTGTGCTTCTCTTTTTATCTTAAATTTTCAGCGTCAAATCTTTTCCCTCTCATGAATTTATTTTCCTATCAAAACTCCATAAACTCAAAATCTATTTTTATGGTGTAATATTTGGTATGTCTAGAGTATGTGATAATTTTGGTAGGACCTAAGGATGTATATTTATAACCTAAACAATTTTTCTAAGTTTGTTACTCATAGAACCAGAAAAACAGTCAATTTTCTCTATTTTTATAAAATTCCAAAAAAATAATCTTGAGTCCACTTTTATATCAAAATATTAATCTTGGTGTTATATTTCAACTAAAATTTGTTTGAACTCAAGAGAGTGAGGGGTTTGAGAGAAAAAACGATTTGCGTAACGGTCAATGAATCTGGATAGATCTTGGTAATTCTGAATTATCTTAAAATCTAAAATACCTATCCTACTTTCGTAAATTGAGTTTGAAACTAAACTTATTTATCTACAAACTCACATAAGGCCAGGTACTTAGGGCCAATAAAAGTATTTTTTTCATAATTTGTTTCAAACTGGTTCAAAACTAAAAGTCTGGAAATTTGTGTTAATATGCTCTTATTTGGTTTGCAACTCTTATATTCTATGTTCTTGTAATGTTTTAGTCTTGATATGTAATCTATGATAAATTATGAATTTGCTTTACCATGAATAAATTACTTGTTGTTTAGTTTGGATCCGTAATTATATTGACCATGCTTTGCTATAACTAAGAACATAATGCACTTAATAAAGGGAAATCAAATGGAAGGTAATGGGTTGTGATCATTGTATTAAATTTTATGAGATAATAAATGATGGATTCAAGAGTATGATATAGTGGAATGTGTTCTATTTTTGTGAAGTCATGCGCAAGTGTGTTTTCAAACCCTAACATGACACGGGGAGGTATTCTAGCTGCTTAACAGAAATGGGAGGCATAAGGGTGGCAGTGAAGGTCTCACACATGGAGAGTATCCCTGGAAGCCCGTTCAATTGGGGTAAATCGTGATGTCACCACTCGGGTATGTAACCTAGGTGCGTGGGCATCATTGGTAATTGTGCGGTAAGCGACGCACTGGGTGGTTATGCAGTTAGCGACGCATTGGTATTGTATTAACTAAGGGGGAGTCAGAATTGCCCGTGGCCAATGTTAGTGGTTGGGTAGGAACGACATTCCTCAGGGAGTTGCTGAACTAGACTAACTAAAATTGACTATTATTCATAAGAACTGAAAATTAATTATAAGCTCTACTTAATTATTGGTTTCGATGTATATTATGATCGTGCCGTTATGTTACTTGTGTTTTGGAATGGGAAAAGGATCGGGGTGTGTGTGTTTTACTGGGCATTCCAAGCTCATGGCGTTTTATGCCAGGTGAAGGCGAGTTTTACATCGAGAATGGAATCCCTAAAAGCTTTGAGGAACCATGGCTACCTTAGAGATTAGATTTTATATTTCCTGTATTTTGGATAATCTTTTTGTATCAAGGAACTGATCTGTATTTAAAGATTTGAAGAATTTTATCTGTAACTATTATTAATATTTTCTTTTAGTGTAATTATTTGTATTTTGTGCTTAAAAATGATGTTTTATCTGCTAGTTAAACCCCGGTGTATCGTTGTATTATATTATCAAAATTTGGGGCGTCACAACATGTTTTGTCCTCCTTCACCCTCATGAACACACCAAACTTGAACCTCGTTCTCGTCTTTGTTGTTTTCTCGGGTATGGAATTGAACATAAAGGTTATCGCTGTTG